>CM039726.1:8905535-8957619 GCA_022539455.1 Dendrobium nobile
CAGGAATAATTGAGAATGATTCACACCTGAAAAGATGAGACCATTCATTACTCACCAGTAAGTTGTCCAAAAAAACTCTCTTTTTTTTTGTATTTTTACATCCATAACACCTAATATACCACATAAAACCCCTCTTTTAATCAATTCTAACATTCCATTTAAACCTTCCGTCAAAAATCACTATCAGCGACGGTCTTCCCCGTCAATGTCAATGGCATCCTTTCACAGTGAATAAGTATCTCATCACTTCAATGGAGTGGTAGAATAGAAGGAAAGAGAGATTTTAGGTGGAATATTTGTAAATATAGAAATTTAGGTGTTAAATATGCATTTTCAATAGTTTTAGATGTTATGTATGTAAAAATCATTTTTTTTCATTTTTTCAAGTTCGACGGTATTTGACCTGATCATGGACTCGAGTTAGATTAGTTTCTATAGGCTTGAATATTTATAGAAAAAGCATTGATAAAAGAGCTGAGAGTAGGAGCGTACCAATCATGCACAGTGCCTATGAGGCCTTCATATCATAGATAATTTTAAGTGTGCTTGGCCCATCATGCGGCACAACGTTCATAACCCCAAACATCCTTGTCCTTCAGAGCGGCTGCAAATGATCCCAAGTTTGCCTTCATGTCCATCACGTTTCTTATATGTTTTGTTGTTACTTTAGGGCCTAATAGATTCCAATAATTATTAACTCTCTGCTGCCAATCCTCCTGCAGCACAGCAATACAACAAATTAAATAATTGTGCAATGGCACCAAAATTTGTGCATCTGACATAAATTAAAAGGTGCCTATAGCAAAGTATAAAATAGAGAATATCATACAGGAAGGATTACTAGAGTATTCTAAGCATTAAGAAACTATAGCAAAAGTGGTACAGAAGCATATAAATTACCAGGTCCTTTACAAAACTCTGCAGCATAACCAAGACGCGAGCCTTGGCGGAGGGTAGTAGTCGAGCAGGCCATGGAGCCAATCCACTACCTTTATCTTTATGATGCCTGTAAAAACCAAGCGTCATTATTCTCAATATAAGGTTTCAGGAGATTAATGTTATGATTGAGTTTGAAGAAATTTTAGCATACTTAATAGGAAATAAAGAAAATGCAAACTCTGGATAGAGGTTCAAATCTTCAAATCAATATAAATAACAAAACAGCATGATGATTTTGGTTCTGATATCTATTAAATTTGTACTCAATGGATATGGTCATTCAAACATGTTACCAAAAAATTTGAGGCATATCTTTTCTTAGTTATTATGGAGTATGATTTTAATCTGTGTTAAATTTGGCAGAAAACTCCATATAGAAATGTTACCATATGAGGTTTACCAAATAGCCGATGAAGCAAATTTAGACAGAGTTCTAAACAAAAAGTTCAATTTCTTAGATATTATCAACTGGGGACATTTGTAGAACTCTATTCAACGGACCACGTTTATATTATGTCATGCTTTTTGCATGATACTTCTTCTTGATAAGACATAGAGAGGAGTTGAAGGTAAAACTTGAAGTATGGAGGTCAACCTAGAGTCCAAAAGTTTTCGCTTGAGTAGATCTAAAATTGAATATATAGAGTGAGAATTTTTAGTAGTAATAGACCTAGTGGGGATTGAGACTTTGGGCGATCAAGTCATTAATAAGAGCACACGTTTAAGGTATCTTGGATCAATGTTCAGAGTGATGGTGAAATATATAGAGATATATCAATAGAATTCAAGTTGGACGGTTGAAAAATGAAGGGGGGAATGGAATCGAGCTTGTTTGTGTGATAGAAAGTACCCCTCAAACTTAAGGGAAAATTCTATAAAGGTGAACCTGCAAATGCTCTATGGTGCATAATGTTGCCATTAAAAGAGAAGCATAATACTAAGTAAAGCGTGCAGAGATGAGGATGCCAGTGGATGAGTGGCTTTACCCTTAGACACAGGATACGAAATGAGCATATACGTGAAAAGGTTGGAGTAGCTCCAATAGAAGATAAGATTAGAGAAAGTCGCCTTAGATGGTTTGTTCACATAAAATAGCAGCCTTTCGATTACCCGATTAGGAAAAGTAGAGGTATTAGATTTGACTTATATTAAGAAAGGTAGAGGTAAGCCTAAAAAGACTTGCTTAGAAAATATTAGAAATTATCTTTCTTTATTAGATTTAAACGAGAATTTGACTTTTAACATGACACAATGGAGAAAAAAGATTCATATAGCCAACCCCATGTAGTAGGACAAAAGCTTGATGTTATTGTTGTTGTTGTGGTAGGCTTGTAGCGGTGGAGTCCATATGCATTGGATCTAAATTATGGACTACCACTACCTTTTAGAATTATTGTTGCTTCTCTCATGGATCTCATTGATTTGGTCCAATTCACCTAGTTCAAGTCATTCGTGCTACAAGATTCAACTTGGTTTGGTCCAATTCACATGGGTTAAGCACAAGAAAATTTGAAACTTTTGCTGCCCCAAATAGATTTTGGCAACAATAAAGACCTGATTGATCATGTACTCCAAATAAACATAAATCAACTTTACAATATTCCTAAATAATCTCCTACCATCTATGAATAGGCCAACAATTCAGTCATTTAAGAGATTGTATTCTTTTTCCAAAGAAAGTGCACTGGTGTCTAAAGCGATCCTTGATGTTCCAAGTATTTTCACTCTACAGATTCCAAGAGTCGGCTTCCTACATTTAGGAGTCCTCCTAAATGATCCCAGGTTTACTATTCTCAATTCCAAATTTGAATAATACATAGGTCCAAATATTTCATTATCAATTCAACAAACAAAACCACACACAATTACTAGCTTAAGTGTCGAAGGTCATTCCCGAAGGAAAATATCATTATGGTTATATGCTAACCTCTTCATTTTGAAGCTGTTGTTGTGTAGGTTTTGGCCTTAAATTAAAGATGATTCAACTCAAAGAATACTTGCACGGGTCTCCATAAACTGCCACATTCATTCTATTGGGTCTCCATGTGTAACTTGACAGACTAATGAACTAGGCAACCGACGTAACTATATTATGGAATAACAACTACTCGTTGCAAGCTCAACAGATAAGCTTTAGAGTGGAGACAGGATAGTTCATCACAGACTTACCATCCCCAGATGTTCCTAATCATTCATGAACAACCACAATTATGTATCAAGTCAGACCAATCCTGGACTCTAGGTGTTACAATTTAAATCTTTAATGCTCATTGCTTGGCATTTTAAGAAATCATTTAAAACCTAATAATACTCCGCGGAAGAAAAGATGTCCTGAGTATGACCGTTTGAGTAAAGTAGCATGAAATTTGAAAAGAAGAAAAGGCTGGATATAATCAGTTAAGATCTGAAACAATTTGGTGATTGCACAAGCTGCTTTATAGTTCACGTGCCAATTGCCAAATATTTTGAGTAGTATAAGGAAAATGCATATTCAAAGGATCAATTAAGAAGATCACCAGCAACTTGTCATAAAAACACTGACATCATGAAAAAGAAAATGAGGCGAAAATCCATACCAGCATCAAAACTAACGTAACGGACACCAAAGAACAAGAATCAACTGCAAACTCAAAACAATCAGAACCGAAAAAGATTCATTTATAATACTTTAAAAAAAGCTCGGAATGGAAGTCTTTTTATTAATGTTAGAGTAATATTATGACCGCGAAGCACTCAAAAGCTAAAAACGCTCCATAATGTGTTCACGCAAGAGAAATCTAAAACCTAAAAATGGTTTTTCTTATCTGCAACTTTAATTAGCATAGATAAAGTATACCGCCAGTCATATATGCTAAAAGGGCAATTTTTTCAATGAAAAACATCAGTATGAGGACAAACATATAGAAACCCTAGAACTGGCTATCTAAATAGGAGGCATTCAACCAAGAGGTAGCATAGATTGAGCTAATTTTAAAACAACAAGGCAATTTTAGAACTTCAAAAATAGTAAAATGAACAAAGTTTGAGAATATAAAGAATAGAAACTACAATATATAACAATATCTCATAGAGTACTCACGTTCAGAGTAAGAGTAATGCAAGCCTCCAATTTGACATCCCAAACTACGCAATCTGCATCATCACAGATCTGCACAAAGGAGCTTTTGTTACCTGGCGCTCTATCTATGTAACAATCATTTGTTAGAGGTTTGACCCAAATAACTGTCTGGTTTTGCTTTGCAGCAATTTCCAACACATGCGATCTACAATTGCTCATTCTCTCCATATTTTTATTCCGATCTCTCATCCTGTGCATATGCTTCAGGGGTGATGAATAAACAAAAAAACCTCCTGGTCTCAGTAGTCTATCTAGCTCAAGTAGAAGGATCCCCTCTCTTGAAGCCAATCTATCTCTACAACGGGAACAATGAGCAAGTCAAAGACCTGCTAGGGTAAGGGCAATCCCTTGTCCTAAAACATCTAGAAGGCAGGAATTCCTCTCTCTAAAGCAAACTGAATCTGGTTTTGGTGTACATCATTTGGAGCCAAAGACATTGTTAAGACATTAGAAGAGAGAAGATATCCTCCAAAACTTGCAACTCCACAACAACATCCAAGGACGTTCTCATCTTCCTTCATTGTTTATTCATTATTTGGAACTTTAACATCTGTCAAATAAAACAAGATAAATTAGTTGTTCATTTTACTGTTCAGAAAAAATAATAAACTTTGAAGGAGATTGTAAGGGATGATGAATTTCTTAAAAATCTATAGACTACTAAACAATGGCTGCATATGATAAATGAATCTCTAAATGTTAAAATATATCATAGAAAAAGCAAGCACAAAGACTTCAGAGTTCAATCTCAAAAGCAAAATAGGCATAAGAAGAAATGCAGCTTACATTGCAATGAGGCTATATATTGTCACTCCGTAATGAAAAATGGGTGCCACCACCGGGAAAATGTATCTATCACCCTTCACCACCATCCAGTTCTGATCAGACTTCTCATGTGCAGGTGATTGTGAGGTAATGTTTGCTTGCCAAACTTTATCTCGGCTTATTGGCCAGCTTATTGAATCTAATCGTATGTAGAGAAAAAGTAAAATTACAAGAACAAAAGATTGCTTTTTATGGCAAAATCTTTGATAAGATGAGAGTTTTATATAAATAGAAAGAACTGTGACCTTGTAACCACGTGGAGGGGGGATCAAGCAATGAAGCGTCCTCAGGCTGGGGCAATGCCTCTCGTGTGCTCCATCAAGGACAAGTCCAGCTTCAATGTGTTTGTAAATTAGATTCCTATCCAAGCAGGAATCAACTCCAGTGGCGATCACACACACCTCGACAGAAGATAAAAAAGAAATAATCAATTAAGTAATGAAGTTTGTCGATAATATTAATCAAGATAGAAACACAAGTCAATATCAATGATGAAATGGAGGTTCAAAAATCACTCACTGGGAAGCTCTTTTGGGTGTGATATTTCAACTCCCTCTCTTCTTGTCCAGAAGCAGATTCTTCTGTTTTTGTAGCATCTCACCACCATCAATGCTACCACCCCAACCTAATGACCTTGAAATTTGGTACCATAATCTAGAGCAGTGTAGTTATTGCCCTCGAGACCACCAAAGTAGATGAATAGAAAACCTAAAATTAGCAGAATAAACACAATGGATGGTACCAGGTGCTCTTTTGTCCTCCATCACTCTTCCCCTCATTCTTCTGTGAAAACAATGATCGCGTAGCATTATGATAATTATTTAATAGATCAAAAGGCAATTCCACGCCACGTAACACACAAAATCAAAAAGATTCTAACAATGATCCAAAATGACCATTGCTATCTCTACAAAGAAAGGATCTACTATATTCCCCCCTAGAGGAATTTGTATCCTATACAAGCCAGAAGACGCCACCGTTGCAAAACAACCTAAGCAGAAAGAAAAAGTATAATTTCAGCAAACTGCAAAACTCAATCTTAACTATGACAAACCAGAGATTATCTCACCATAGAGCAGTAAACTATGGCGCCAAAGCCACGGCACCTGAAGAAAAAAAATATATGTAAGGACGCAATAGTTGTGCAAAACGAAGAGAAACAAACCAGCAGATAACACAGCTGTGTCATAAATTCCCCAAATAAGACTATCGTGAAAATAATCAGACCGGATAAATCCATTAAATCAGCATGAATCCTGAGCCTAGCATCAGGATTTGAAAGGAAAACAAGCTCATAACGCCAGTATAGATAGACTTCCACAGAACTTTAAACAATTTTTACGAAAAAAGAAGTCCCTTACCAAAGTTATTTATTCTAAGCCTAAACGCAGGTCAACACATGAAAATAAAGTACATCCTGCCAATTAAAAAGTACAGACAGCAGAGGAATGATCGTGCCTCGTGGATCCGCTTTCCTAGTAGCGATGCCAAAAGGAAGAAATAACAACCAGGATAACAAAATTAATAATAAAATCATCGCACTGCGCCCTCAAGATCCAATCCGAAACAACTAAAACAACAAATCGCGGAATCACAATAATAGAACAATCAAAATTCCGCGTAAAACTCACCACCATAAATCCAGAAACCCGCATGTTTTATATGTTTTGAAGGCCGAAAAACCAATACTGAATAACGAAACATTGGTTCCCCAGCAAACACACCGGAATCCCTCATCAAATTGACGGGCAAACAAAAGGTAAAACAATGGTGAACATGGACGCGTAAAAACATGACAAACTCACGGTCTCAAAAGATATTCAAGAACTGATCAGATCTCGATGCAGCTTAGAAATCTGAAATCTTGAGAAAGCAAAAGTTGGAAGAACGACTGTCCGGCCAATAGTTGATATGCGAGTAGAGAACATGTCTGATGCTATTCAGGATAACTAGCGTTCTTTAGGGCAAGTTGGATGCAAATTAATTTCGCGACAGTCATAAAAACTATGACCGATTTGGCATTAGCCTTGCGTATTAGAACGACCTGTCCCCAATTTTTTTTCACTGTCGGTATCTTAAAATACATTCAACATTTAAGTATATAAAAAAAGGTTATATTTTTTAAACTAAATTATGAGATATAAACTTAAATTAGTAGTTAACTAACTAAAAAAAATAAACGTGGTACAAAGTCGCCCATTAAGCGAGTTGACTTAGTTTTTTAATTCCCATTTATCATCCATATTCCGCCCTATTTTCCGCATTTGTGCTTCTCTATTCCGATCCAAAACCACCGATTCGTTCCTTATTCATATATATTCGTCAAAAACACATTTGAATGTAGATTGATTGTTAGCATTTACTAAATTTTTTGAAGTTATTGATTATTAATTATCCTTATGTGGTGTAACCTAAGTTAGGCGAAGTTTCTTTTAAATGTTTATAAGATGGATTTAATCCGTTGCTTTTTTTAAAGGTTTAGTCATTTGATTTCATTGGCACAAAAAAAAACGAATAGCTTATGTTTAAAAAAAATTTTTTGGCAAGTTGTGAGAGATCAGTATATTTTGAGAATATAATCATTTGAATGGGTGGAATGTTAGCTTTTATTGTTTTTTCATATGATATTTAAAAGTGTATAAAATTGATATTAATTTGAATTATTTTTATAATTGATTTATTAACTTAAAGTTTAATATTTATCAAAATATGAATAAAATTACAATATTATGATATATTTAGATAAGTATATGGTTTTTTTGTGAATGTTTTTGAGTTGGAAATAAGGTTTATGGTTGTTTATCGAAAAGGATTTGATCATGAAATGTAGAGTGCGGTTAGTCTTCAAGACAAGGAACGTCGTTGGTATTATGTCTGGCGGAAATTAACTTTAGATGATATAGCATGCATCAATGTATAATGGGGGAAATTATAGTCCATTGAAGTGGTGTAGCTAAACACGAAGTTTAAGAGCAGGTGAAGTTAGGTCCTAGACACGTCATTAAGGTACTGATACACAAGCAGTACACAATGATGTTAGTTTTAATGTCTACCCTTAAGAATAGAGTTTATAGCCTCCTTGTGAAGGATGATGAGGTGTGTTGCAAATAAGTAGTTATCACACGAGATTGGACAAATACTTATACTTTAGAAATCATGAGTAATATGATCCAACGAGTCGGTGATGATATGAAGATGATTTGGCATAATACGAGTGCAGATTAAGTCAATTAGTATATGAATACGAAGATAAATAGCGTCATCCAAAAGTTCTTGTTATGTAAAATATTGGCACAACATAAGGCTGACCCAAAATAATGATTGTTTTAAACTGTTTGGAGCACTCATGAATGGATGAGGATGCAATAAAATTAAAGGACAATATGTATGGACAAGTCGCACCTATCACACATCTGTGAACTGAGTTTCAATATCAAAGAGATTTGATTAAGGGGATGTGATGTACACTAAGGAGGAGCCTGCAAATTTGCATTACATAGATGTTAATCAGTAAATAATAAAGAAAATTTAGTGGTTTCATCGAACATAAAAAAAAAAAACTAGTTGTTTTGTGCTTACCAATGGCAACTAGCGTATGACACCATTCTCCTGTCTTACCCATGGTTGTCGTCTGCATGCAGGCAGAGCAAACTATTGAGGGAATGTGAAAATATCTTCTAGAATATCAGTACAACTTTGTCACTCATAGTTTACAACAAGACACTGCCGAGTAATTTTCAATTTAATAGATTAATTTCATATTGCCCATATTGTTATATAAGGTCAGAGGACCTAAAAAAAAGCCAAGAAAGATATAGGTCAAATTAGAAGCTAGGTTTAACATTAAAGTTTTTATGATAGAAATCTATAGACGACACTAGACCAAAGTGTTGTTAATAAGTATGTTTTGTATAGATACAATTATTCAATGAAAAGAAAAAAACAAATAGTTTGTTGCTTAGAAATGTTAGGTTTAGTCACATTCCATTTTACGGTTCTGCAGCTGCGACAAGAGCAACATGATTGCGAGTGGTCGTATGTATAAATCTTCTATGAATAGTATCAGCATACTTTGTGCTACTCCTATTTTGCGAGCAAGCACTACTGCCGGTGATAATTTCAATATATAAGCATGTTCATATCCCTGTATTAAAGATCAGAGGACCTAAAGCCAAGGAGATATATAGGTCAAGATTAGAAGCTAGTTTAACAATTAAAGTTTCATATATGAAAAATCTAAGGACACGAGACAAAAAGTTTGTTAAGTAAGAATGGTTTGGTAGCTGTGAGGGGACAGTCTGTATTCGATAGACCTTAAATTTATTCATATGGACAAAAATGTAATCAGGACAATTCAGAGAAAGGTATAATATACATATTCGAGAGAATAATATATTCAAAAGCTATATTTTGTCATTTGACCTTCTATAAATGTGGGGTGATTTCCATTCATCTAGTTGTTAGACCTCGGTCGTGCATTCCTACATAATAAATATTTGAGGCACTTTACTGAATGTTGTAGGCATTGATGAGTAATAATGAGTCTCTAACCCCTAGCCTGGCAATTATAGATGATAATAGTGGCAATGTTCCCGTCCTGATGTGCAGTTTGATGTAAATGTAAATTTAGTTGAAATTAAGTTCCAATTTTGCTTGTCATTCCAATTTTATCATTAACAAACATAACAAATGTTTTAGGTGGGTCTCATTAGTTAGAAATGAAATATAATTTCAAATACTTCACAGTCGCCACTATTTACTCTCATGATACATGAAAACTTTAAGAAAGCAGATTGAACAATGTGTTTTGCAACATAAATTTTCTTTGTCATAAATATGATTATGCAGAAGCATTGATGACTCTAGGAGTTTGACAAGTGCATATAGATAGAATATGAAGTGAGATATTGTGCCTAACCCACGATGGCGGATTTTGCTACAGATTAATGACAAACTATTACATCAGAGTCATTCAATGAAGTTCTAAAAAGAGCTAGAGGGCTGCCAGTAACAGGTATTGGTTACTGTCATTTACTACATATAGTGGCTATGCATTTGGGAGGTCAGAAATGCTAATGGTATTGATCATGAATCCACTAGTCCTTTCACACCACGGGTTCAATCCACACTTAGAAAGATAGAACACGGAGCATGAGGGCTTACCATAACTATTAGAATCACTTGTATAAGTTCCAAGTAATTGATATATCTTCAAGGTCTTTCAAAGTTAATTGAAAGATGGTAAACGTGCATTTGTAGTTGTGGGAGAAGCAATATATATAATATCCCATGTTCACACATAATAGAGTTGCATTTTATACTCAGTCAAAGTCATCACATACGTATCATATTATTATAACCTTAAATAATACATAATAATGTACGCTTGTGTGCATTTCATAACATCCCCTTATCGGGAGACCTGGGTCTCACATGACCCAACACATGGCCTTAACCCTTTCCTTCCCTCAAATTTTAAAAAGATGTTCTGGCAAACCACAAACAATCGACATATGAATACAATGGATGAAGGCAGAGTTAGAAGCAATAGGCAATGTAGTGCGTGACACTTAGAAGGTCACAACACCATCAACTTCCAACTAGGTTTGTTAATTGTTCAACTCATTTATTAAAATATATTAGTATTTCATTATTATTTGACTGAGGCACTTTAATAATTTTTGTACTTATGATGAAAATTTTTTTCTTATTAGATTTCATGCAGCTGATTAGGTAAGCCACTCGGTGCTGCAGGTGCCCATCCCATATGGAGGAACTCACAAAACCACTATATACATACCATCATCGTAGTACAACTTCACTTTGCGGTAGCCATTAAGTAGCTTATCCAAATAAGGTGTGATTTTTTGCTTGTTTGATTATTTTAATGCTAGAATTCTTCATTCAAAAACTCTTTGTTAAAATAACTACTATTTGCAACCATTCAAAAACTCTTTTGTCCTCACACAACATCTCCCATTAGCTTTTTATAGGATTATAACAGGAATTCATCAAGTACAAGATATCATGTATGGTAAAAAAATACAATGATCTAATCAACCATTGATCTTTCAACGATCACCTAAACCAAAATTTTTTTAGTCACATCGGTTTGATGAAATCGGCCCATACGAAAGTCACAACGAAACCTAATGCTCACTATGTTCCATGAACCTCTACTGTAAAAATCCCACCCCACGCTCCCATGATCATTGTGTGCCTTTTGAGCTTTACTTTCATAACTTCATCATGCATTACCACAATAAACAATTTTTCATCTTCACTCCTAAAATGCAATAACACACCAAAAAATTCCATTAAATTGTAAGCATTTCAAAGTGGTGGCAAGATGAAACCTAGATGGCCAAAAATTTTACATTTGTTAAATTTTTTAAAACGTTTATCATCATTTTGAAAAGTTAAATTCAATGATAGAAACATTTCTCTATTGAAGATATAATATAACATTGTTTAAATTTTTTAGTTAATTATATTTTTTGTTTTGAGTTCTTTGCAGCCCATTTGGGATGCTTTTTTTTTATAATTATGTATATTTTCATTATTGTTGATAAAGTGGCAGGCAAGTGTAGCTGAGGATGGTTAGTACGTTGGCATGGTCGATAGTGAATAATGATAAAAAAGTGCACTAAATGACCTATTTAGGATTTTTTTTATTCTTGTTTTTTTTTTCTTTGTTCTTAAAAACAGTTTGCTTTTTTTTGTTTTTTTATATTTTTTTTTTTAATAAAGTTTTCTTTAAGAAACATGCATAATAATTTTGAGTAATTTAAGTATTTTTAAAAATAAGCCATCATCATCACAGCCGCCTACCACCGCTTTCGACTGTTGTTGTATGGGCTACCTTTGGTAACCATTGGCGACCATTATTAACACCACATAAATCGATGTAATCAATATTTAATAATAATAAAAAAATTTAACAAAGGCATAAAAGATTTTTTTAATATCTTATCTCATATGCCAGTTGTATCCTGTATAAGAAATGTCTGAATTAACATCTTTTCTTATCTCACGAGAAAATATCTAATTGGAAATAAAATTTTAGATAAATATTAAAATTTCAAGCACTAACAATATTTTATTAAAAATGTGTATATATATACATTATGTTAGCTAATCTTCTAAAATTTTTTTTTATTGATAACATAGATCACTTGTCTTTTAAAAATAAAATAAATTAAATTTAAAATTATATGTTTTAACTTTATATAAAAGGTAGATGATGAACTAACACGTCTAAGGTATTCCTTATACACTTTCATATAAAAGGCAAGTGATGAAATTAGTTTGTAATCAAGTTATATTTCTAAATAATAGTATTAAAATAAAAACTACTTTATCAAATTAAAGTGCATATCTTATCTAATTGACAATATTGACGAAGAACTCCGAATCGACTATCTCGTTATCGTGGTCCCAAAACCTCTTTTTCGTTTGTAGACAATATTACATCAGGTTCTTACACAAAACTTGCAACACACTGCCTCATCGAGTGCACACAAACATAAAATCATTGCTCGTCCTCCACCGAAGACAAAATATAAAAACCTTGACCTGCCACCACATGCATCATTTGGTTACGTTGCCTCATTACAAGTTCAATATTCCCACTCTCGTCCCACTCCACTCTACTGTGATAATACCTCTGCCTTGGTGATCGATGACAAGCAAGTCTTTCATGAAGCACATTGAAGATTGACTATCACATTACGGAATCACTTTCTACTACAAACGAAATTACCATTAGACATACAAACTCACAAGTCTAAAGACCAAATTGCGATATCCTACACAAAGTGCTTATAACTCCCCCTTCCTAAAGCTTTGACTGTTTGACACAAGTTAACACATCCAACTCGAGATCCTTTGCTGAGGACAAGTAAAAACATAATGCCTCTGGCTTTTCAAAACAAGCACATTTGCTTCTCTAGAACCTAAGAACAATCAAATAAGAACTTTGGCTTTATCCAATAGTGAAAATCTCTTCTCCCATCCTTATTATGTTCCTACTCACGCATCTGGTATCTAATTTCGATTCATGCAGATCAAGATTCTTTCATAATAGATAATTATGATTTAATATATTTATTAATAATCTTTATTTAAAATTATACAATTTAAATAATGTTGAAAAATTTTATATAATATATATTTATATATAATAATATTATATAATATTGAATTAGTTTATGATATGATGTTAGCTTATTTTGTTAATGTTTAAATAAAAATTAATTAGGATATTTTATATTAGCATAAAAAATTATGAATTAATTTTATTTTCTATTTTTTTATTTTTGCTTGCGATTCCAATTTTTATGAACATGTGATTAAATAATTACTTAAATATATTATAAGCAAAATAATAAAAGAAAATCAAGTAAGGCAAAAAGAAAAAATTCCTCAAGAAATTCGGATAGGTTAGAATTTTAATTAAAGCTGAACATGACTTTTAAAATTATTTTATTTATAATATAATTTTTTTGAGGGTAACACTATAACTTAAAATTTGATTGATTTAGTTCTATCTTAGATTTTTTTATATTTAACGCTTTCTTGACCTTATACAGGACGGAAGGACCTGATAACCGAATCGAGGGTTGGTCTCGTGGCTTCTGTAAGGGGGTTTGGCTGCCGTTACGCGAAGGCTCCCAAGTCTTTCGCTGAACGAAGTGGAGCAAGGGGAAAATACTGATGGTACCTGCACTGGGAAGAATTTTGCTCGGCCGCTTCACTGGCTTCTTCTCTCTCTGCTCTCGGATCTTCCTCCCCTTCGCCAGATGTGCGGATTCTCAGTGCCGAAGGAGGGTACGTGTTCCATCTTCCCTAGTTCTGCTCTCGACTTATGATATGAAAATTAGATCTTTCGGCAAGCTCCGAAGGCTCTTGATCAGTGTGGTGCCATGTCCTTAAGAAAAAAAAAAGTCAATTTTTGTGAAATTCCATCTATGTAATTTTTCTATTTTATACTTAATAAATGTTGTATTGGTTTTGTGATGCGAACAGAAGAAATAAAAACATAGAAAGCGATAGACATATTGTATTAAAAGGATAAGTAAGGCACAATTTGTAGTTTGTCTAAAGCTACAGGTAGTGAGAAGGAAAGGGATTCATCTAATGTATGTATCCCCACAACTCCAGGTATTTTGGGGAAAGAGTGAGCGAATCAAAGGCTCCTTTGCTTCTACATGTATGCTTGATGCCTAAATATCTCTAAAATTCTTATTTATAGCATGCACGAAAATCTCAAGTCCTATTAATAACCCAGTACAAATTTAATTGACCTAATTACCTAAAACTCAATAAAAGACCCATTTAAATTTATTCTTATTATTTTGCTTTTTTTTTATGATATCATGTTTTGTATTTTACATCTTGGTTTTCTGCCTTTTATCTCATGTTTTAAAAAATGTTTTTGTTGGATTTCATACAATGAATGCAGATTTTTGGATAAACAACCGCTTTATCTTATGCTATTTGATTTGTTTTCTTAAATGCTAAACTGATCTTTACTTGAAAGAAAGGCATTAATTGTGATCATCGAATAATGATTGTTGGTTCCTTTCAAGTTTAGGTGCTTTTGACCTTTCAGCTTGAAGATCAACTTCAAGCTCTTGGATGGATGAGTCATCCTTCTAATGAGAAGCCAAAAGGCCATCTTCTTGCTTTTAAGTTCTAAGAAGACCATAGTAGAATATGATTTGCCTTTTTCATGGATATATAAATTTGTAGATAGATTATGGTTACTGCGATTTAAATTTTTCCCTTAATTCATGCTTTTGAAGCAATTCATGTGCAGTTTTTGCTCATCCAATTTATCTTCAGCTCTTTTTTACTTAAGAGTGCTAGAAAGCTTATAAATAGGTGTAACTTTGTGGTTAATGGGTTGGGCTTTGATTTGACCCAATATAAGTAACTGAACTTGATCCATTATTAAATTGGTTTGAAATCAACCGAACCAACCCAAAATGGGTGCAACAACTTGAAAAAAAAAATACATTTTAATGATTCTTAATAAAAAATATAAAATCATAGCCAATGTATTAAGTCGTATTTTCTGTTGATTAGAACCCGATTTAAACCTCGCTTTTTTGTTTTTCTTGGTCAATTAGTTGAATGGAACCAACTTGAATCTTACAGGGTTGAGTCGAATCTGAAATTTTTTGTTAGATTTGAATCGGTTCAATTTTGATTCCCTAAGTTGGGAGAGAGAAAATATTTTTTGACAAGTAGATTGTTGCAATATAGAGACAAACATAGGGTACAAGAAGCATGTTTGATTGTGCCAAGAACAGCAGATATGCCAAAGTCAACATGGCGATGTCAAAAAGCAAACCTTGGTGTAAAAGACAAACAATTGAAAGTAACTGGGGCAAGTGCCAAACAATATTCTATTGTTGTTGAACATGGATGTAAATTACGATTCTATCAATATTAACTCTCAAAGTCCCTTAATCTATAGCTAGAGCTTTTTTAAACTCTTTTGACTTTTAGCCGCTGTTTCAAGGGGAAATTATTTGTACTCCATAGAACTATAATGGAATGTTTTCTCATGTGGCGTGGTTGAGTTGCTCTTGCGGCGTGCATTGATGGTGTTGAAAAACTTTCATTTGAGTGGAGGATGCTTAATATGAGAATTAGTGGAGAATAGTACCACATTTCATAAAAACAAGATTTAAGTTTTTAATGCTAAGTAGTGACCCTTACCATTAGCTTAAGTTCTTGTGTTGATGAATGACCATCAATTTGTGTTTCAACTTGGTCCTCCGCGATGTTTCATCCTTTAACATTTTTGGCTGAAGTGTTGAAAACTTTACTTATGAGACCAGTTTTTGGGTTTATTTTCTTCCTAAGAGGTCACGCTATTTGTTTGATATTTGAGTCCAAAGCTACTTCACAGTACATCCAATACATCAAAGAATCATTTAGTTGCCAAAAAAGTATGGTATTATTTCCGATGACCCTGAGTTGAGAAGCGCTATGGAAATGCACCTTATAAAAGAATCTCCTTCCTCTATAAAATTAAACATATGATTTGGCTTTGCAACTAACATTTGAATTGATTTGCCAACTTTCAAGAATGGTTAAACTCAATTTAGTTTATTAAGATGATAGTCTTCATAATTCTAGCCTTCTAAAAATCATAATGCAAAGCGTAACGTCCAAAATCCAATGTAATTTTTGAACTGCTCGCAACTTTAACGAGACAGCTTCCAAAGTAATCAATTATGCAAATATGCAAAATTGGCCCCAGTTGTCAATTAAGGAAAGATGTTTTTCTAATGTACAACATGAACCCTTCAGCAGAGAATTAAATAAACATGGGCAAGGAACATCAAAGAAGTGATGTGTAAAGTGCCAGGTTCATGAAGCTGAGCTTGAAACACTTGTGAATGGCATGAGAATGCCCACGAGAAAGAAAAAAACGAATGGTATAAACACAAACTTACTTTAATAGTAAGAGAATCAACCAGAGTCTCATAGAGAGGACAACCAAAACTGAAGTTCAAATAATGTTGTCCTTCAGGCGATTCAAACAGAAGAGTCTTCCAAAGGTACAGAGTAACCAATGACAAAACTGGCCTTCCAACCACCAAATAATGGATAACGAGGCTCTATTTCCAGTTCTGACTGCAAATGTGACAACAATAAGCAAAATTAACGTCAAAAACAATAAAAAAATCCGTAACAGAAAGATGAATTTTTAATAGCTTTAAAATATTTATATATCCATCAATTCTTATTTCATGAAACTTTTGACAACTATGACCCCATAAGAGCCGTTACTTGAGATGGGATGTTACCATTCGCATGGTGATTCTCTACCATCATGATTATTGACGCCTCGACACCACAAAATATGAGAGCATTGTAGTGGTGGTTAATGCCATAATATCATCTCCTTGACCCTTCCAACCACCATTTTTCCCTCCCTCCCTCCCTCAACACCACAAAACATGAGATCATTTTCATGGTAAACAATGCATTTTATGATCTCCTTGATCACTTGATGTTTCCAACCACCCTTTTTATGCCTACCCAAATATTAACAGTCTTAATTCAAAAAGTTATTACATTAACCCCTTACAACCACTGTCCCTCTCGCACCCTCTTTCTCTCTATCTCTATCCCCTCCCTATCAGCCTCCATAAATTTCTATCAGGAGACATAAAGCGCACCCTCCCTCCAAAAGGTAATTAATGTCATGAGATAAGATTCTCGTCAAGTAACAACAAGAAGCTCATATCACTCTAGGGCGGTGGACACTCGGCCACTCTAGGATGGTGTTGGACAAGCTATTTGTCGTTTCTTCTCGCTTTTTTTTTTTAAAGTTTGTGTATACCTCTTGAACACCTTTTAGACATACTTCAATACCACTTGGCACATTCTAAATAGGTATTACAATTTCTCAGACTTGATGAAGCAATAATTTTAAATATCATATCCATCCATATTTGTGTCCTATATTATTAAATTCTTCTGCATCATACGTTCATATCCATGTATAAGTGCCAGTGCATCTTCAATTACTACTTAGTTGAGTCCTTGATGCTAAATCAAGACAATCTAAGATTTACACCAACTAAAAAGATCCTTGTCAATGTAGACTCAAATGTGTAGTTAAATGAACAACCTTGTCAATGTGATCTCAAATGTGTCTAGTTAAATTCATTTATTCTTTTGTGGATCATTGCTGTTTTGGATCAAGAAAAAATAGCGCCAAAACAGAAATTAATTCCACACCTTCAGCTTCAAGTTTGGATGATGTACTAGACGTAAGAAAGCACGATTAACTAATGCAATCAGTTTGCACTCCTTTGGAAAATGTATCCTAAATTATTAAATTGTCCTTTTTGGTTCATTGGCATTATCGGACATTAGATTTCAGTCAGAGCGGGTGTGGCCTCAAACATACCCTACAGCTCAACCAAAAAAAAAAATTAAGTAACTTGGATTAATTTCTTAACAGAAAAATTAATCCTTTTAAAATACTTTGGAACAACTGCTGAGAGGAGCATTCTTGAGGCTTTGCATGTTAAAAATATTTTCCATTGGATATCAAGGAATCTAACAATAAACGATACAAAAATTACCTTTTGATAATCGGTGCGTAAATGTGATGAAGAAATATTCCCAATCGCATCTCGATAGTACACTGAATTAACTCTAGGAGGCAATTTTGCAACAAGTTCTTTGAATGATGAGGCGCCGTTAATAGATGGTCTTGCCTGGTATTCAAGCCTATGAATGAAGTTGGCACATATAATAAGCCACCAAAGAATTGAGTTAGTACAGAAGTTTCAGACATTCAAGCTTTGCAATGAGCTTAACAGCTATATTTAATTTATTTATATTGAAGATGCTCTACAAGCATGGTTAAACATCATGGTTAAGCCGCAGCTAAAACCAGCTGTTTACCCAAAAATAATGGGCAATTAACAAAGGACAAACTAAGAGAAATACCAAGCAATGGAGAAAAATGACAGAAAATATTACTACCTTGGTTGAAACAATAATTTGAACTAATATGCTATTTTAAGAGTGAAGTAATTTTGAAGGCTATCAGTAAAATGATGTTCTGCTCTAGTTTTAAATACGCCTCGCATAACACAAATTATTTCCTCACTCAAAAAAATTCGGGCTATATTTTTCAGTTCATATAAAATAATTTGGCTCGTAAAACAAATTGAATGAATAATTTCAATAGAAATATTCAACATATGATCCGTCACCTTCAGTTGAAATAATGTATTTCTAACCGATTGATATGATTTCCTTCACCTCTACTTCCGAACTTATTTTAAATGTGATTTGTCCTTGCAACCACAACCAAACAAGACATAAGTTCCGTCATACCATAATCTTGCAACAGGTAAACAACGCAGCTGTTTAGTTTGAAGTAAAAAGGCTGTAAAGTATTCCAAATGCATTTGAAAATATTAGTGTTTTGGTTGAAAGTAAAAGAACACACAAAAAAAATTACAGATCTTGAAATTCGCCCTATAATTTATTTTTGGTATTTCAAAATTGATAGATTTAGCAAATTTTCAAATACACAATAAATTCTTTGTCATTCCCGCAGCAAACCGTTGTCGCCCATCGACCACCGCCACCATTAGGTTTTTTTACCACATTCATTTTTACTTCAAGACAAAAAAATAACCTATAGTTAGTTTACACTCATTAAAAAAACTCTAAATATTCCAAATGTTGTGCATTCAATTTACACTCATTCCATTTTACTTTACAATCCTTTTCATCCAACCAAATGGCCGCTAAAAAAAAACAAAATCTCCTTGGAAAAAAACTAAATAGCTTCTCCTAACCTTCTACACAACTACCAGCAACTTTCCGTTTCCTTTTGGTTTGCCAGCATATCTTTCCACCAATTTTGTTGCCTACATTTTATTGCAGTTACTAATTCTTCAGTGATTTATGATCATTTTTTGTTCCAATATCTAAGACATGTTGCATTCGACATAGGGAAAATAAAGAGAACTCTTTTACGCTAAAATCCAAAAGATCATTTCATGTCAACAATAATCTGCAAAAGCTAGTCATCCAATCAACAACTTCAAGGAGAGTTATAAATTTTCAACAATCTATTATCAATGTATTATAAAGGCCTCAAATTCAAGTAAAAAAAAGACATTTCTGCAAATGCGGATAAGGTTATCCATATTAAACCTCCCCATATCATGTATTAATGAGAACTCCATATAGCAAGTGGGGAAGTCAACAAGTGATCCGACATAACAATCCGACACAGACCATAATAAAAAAATGTGGAATCAAGTTGACTTGATTAAGTTTTGGGTTGATCACCAATCTAAAATGGACACGAAATTGATTAAGCAGGTTTTGTTCGAGTTAAACGAGACATGCTTATGTTGAAAATAAAAAGCGTCATCCACATACTAAATGAGTTAAAAATGGGTCAAGTTAGGCGGGCGTGGGTCGAGACAAGTTCAAGCGAAATAATTTAACCAATATAATAAATAGGACGGATATGGGTCCGCCATAACTCAACCCACCACCTCGAACTAACACCCCTAGTATTAAGTACACCTTGTTATTAATGGTATATAAAAACGCAGAACATCTCCATGCACTAGGCATGCCTTGTTATCAATTGTGAATGAAAACTCACATAATATATTTTTTCTCCTGTAGTAAAAGAGGCCTAATTTAGAGAAAATTTAATGATGCAACATCCTAAAACATTATCATGTTCAAACGTTTTAACCTGCAAGTTCTGAGTTATCTGGTAAAAAAACCACAAATATAGCATATTGATCTCAAAACAAAATAAATGATATAAATACTAACATAAAAATGTTGTTTTTTTAGTGTGTGCATCTGACATAAATTACATCTAGACATCTGAGTTTAACCGCTCAAGATGTCTTGACCCACATTTTTAAAATTTTTCTTTTAGTTCTCATTATAAGATTTTACAAAACCTCTACAACTAGTTCACCACCCTAACAAAATTCCCTGAAGATTCACATAAATAAATTTTACTATTAGCGGTAATCTTTCAAGTCTAAAAAACATTTTTTGTATAATAACAAAATTCCCAGATGATTCACCACGTAAATTATTGGAAAGTAAAAAATAGAGGTTGAGATGAGATGAGACTGTACTCAATAGCTACAATAATCTTAGAATATATATATATATAGTTCACCACCCTAAAAAAATTCCCTGATGATTCACATAAATAAATTTTACTATTAGCGGTAATCTTTCAAGTCTAAAAAACATTTTTTGTATAATAACAAAATTCCCAGATGATTCACCACGTAATTATTGGAAAGTAAAAAATAGAGGTTGAGATGAGATGAGACTTTACTCAATAGCTACAATAATCTTAGAATATATATATATATATATATATATATATATATTATATATATATATATATATTTTTTTTTTTTTTTTTTTTTTTTTTTTTTTTTTTTTTTGAGAAAGAGAGAGAGGATAAGAGAGTGAGATAGGAGGCAAAAGCAAAAGGGAGTCGTAGGTGTCACTCACCAACCCTATCCTAATTTGGGTTGCAACATTTTCAAAGCACTAACCTACGTGAAATAGCCCACCTACATTCAATTTACCACATAAATAATTCTCTTCTAGATAAATGACTACTAGGAGGCACAAATACCAAAATTCCAGTAGAAAGTATTAATGCAATGAAATCTGTAGAACCAAAGAAAATTTTTTCCTTTATTTAAAAGATAAATGAATATAGAAAGTATGATTGTTAAGTTTTTGGTAAGCCATTGCGTAAAACAATAAACATGCTGAGAAAAAAGAGTTCCTCAATTAACCTTGAGAATACTCCTTTGTGTCGCGCACGGCATGCTTTAATTGATAGTACTCCTTTACTTGCAGGGATCCCCAATGGGAAATTTCCACTTCACGAACAAGCTCCTCAACAACCGCAAATGGATTGTTATTTTCAAAATGTATAAGTATTGGGGAAGAATAATATGGCGGATGATCATGGAAATGTCCATATTTTAGCTCTGTGCCAGCACGGTTAGTTGGGTCTACTCTTGTAAAGGACTCAATCTTGTTAGTAGGTGTTTTGATATACAAAATCTGCTCCACAACATGGTAAGGAGACAGCAATACTGCACTGTCACGGTAGTATACCAATTGTGGCTCTGACTGACTGATCTCAGCAGGAAAAGGCTCTAGCGAATGAGTCAATATGTAAAGCACTTCTATAACTGCTGTTTCTCCAGCCATTAAAGGGTTGATTAGAGATACAGAAAAAAGTTTAGCACCGTTTGGTGCCTCAGACAATTCAGTGGGATTTACATCAAGAGGAATATATTTTTTCTTTTTGCGCTTGCCCTCAGGTAAAGAAGCTTTTATTATTGCCAAGTGTTCAGTTTCTGTTGGTGAAAAAGCAAGAAAAATATCTGAAGCATGAGATGCGCCAGAATTTTCTACCTGAAACATCGAGAAAGTTATCAACAATAAAATAAATATAAAAATGCTGTCCCAGAAAAAAGGATAAGAATTTCTTAAAGGTATTATTGTACCAATAGTGACAAGCAGAATAACTTAGTTACACTGTTACACAAGTATTAAGAACAGATTTAGATTATCTGTGGCACTCATACCATAAAAGCCGCCAATGATTGTTTTCCTTAGTACAGTTTAAAAGCTATAGCAATGGATATCATACTCTGCTAATTATTTGTAATATTTATAAAGGGCATACCGAAAGGCAGTGACAATCAGTAAATGACTCCATGAACAGGACTTCTATAGTATATTACCTTCAGAGTTAGATAAACCTTTACGATTGATGAGGTCAAATCAACCTACAAAACATACAGTTAAAATTAGTTAGATAAATAGAGGAAAGAATTCAAAAGTACACAGTCACAAAATTGAATTTGATCAAATAAATGTATCTTTTGATATATCTAATAACTTTTAAATTAAACTTATTCAGATAGTGCACAACTAGCCACATTTTGGCCAAATCCAATGATAAAAACATGGCTAAACAAATTAATTGATTCAGGATAAAATCATATCATAATTTGAAAGAGGGCATCTGACTACAATCCCTGACTAAAAAAATTACTCGTTATAAGAAACTTGATCACCTACAGTTAAGTGATGATAGACAGGCACCCTGCATTTGGAAAAACTCCCATGAAATTGTAAGGCATTATCGATTCAAAACTCTGTATGTGAAGCTATATCATTAGGATGGATTGCGTGAATAAAAAGACTGACATATAATGATAAGAGAAATATCGAAATAGATGAATGATACAGTAATATTGAAAAGGAAATACCAAGAACCAATAAACTCAAGCCTTGCAAGTGAACAGAGCATTGCATCATAGAGGAGTTTCAAGCAGCACACATTATCTAGAATTTCAAATTTAAGGAAATAAAAAAAGTATTCATCATTATAAATCGTAAAATAGCATCATAATTCATTTTACGAATCCTCAATAACAAAGCATAGTACAAACTTCAAAAACAGTAACTAAAATGACAATCAAAATAATAAAAAATGATCTTGACATCCAAATGAAATAAATAACTGAAATAAAAGTAGCATAGACAATGACATTGGTGAAAATAAACCCAAAACTGGTCTCATAAGTAAAGTTTTCAACACTTCAGCCCAAAAATGTTAAAG
The DNA here is from genome assembly GCA_022539455.1 of Dendrobium nobile. NCBI lineage: Eukaryota > Viridiplantae > Streptophyta > Magnoliopsida > Asparagales > Orchidaceae > Dendrobium > Dendrobium nobile. Next base: position 8,928,617 of record CM039726.1, read on the forward strand.
GATGAAACATCGCGGACCCAAGTTGAAACACAAATTGATGGTCATTCATCAACACAAGAACTTAAGCTAATGGTAAGGGTCACTACTAGCATTAAAAACTTAATTCTTGTTTATATGAAATGTGGTACTATTCTCCACTAATTCTCCATATTAAGCATCACTCCACTCAAATGAAAGTTTTCAACACCATCAAATGCACGCAGCAAGAGCATACTCAACCACAGCCACATGAGAAAACATTCCATTATAGTTCTAAAGGAGTACATCATAATTTCCCCTTGAAACATGCGGCTAAAAGTCAAAAGAGTTAATAAAAGCTCTAGCTATGATTTAAGGGACTTTGAGAAGTTAATATCGATAGAATCGTATTTTACATCCATGTTCACAACAATAGAATATTGTTTGGCACTTGCCACAGTTACTTTCAATTGTTTGTCTTTAACACCAAAAGGTTTGCTTTTGACATCGCCATGTTTGACTTTGGCACTATCATGCTTGTTCTTGGCACAATCAAACATGCTTCTTGTACCCTCATGTTTGTCTCTATATTGCAACAATCATCATTGTCAACAAAATATTTTCTCTCTCCCAACTTAGGGAATCAAAATTAGAACCGATTCAAATCTAACAAAAAAATTTCAGATTCGACTCAACCCTGTAAGATTCAAGTTGGATTCCATTCAACTTAATTGACCAAGAAAAACAAAAAAAGAGCAGGTTTAAATCGGGTTCTAATCAACACGAAAATAACGACTTAATACATTGGACTATGATTTTATATTTTTTATTAAGAATCATTAAAATGTATTTTTTTTTTCAAGTTGTTGCACCCATTTTGGGTTGGTTCGGTTGAAATTTCAAACCAATTTAATAAATGGATCAAGTTCAGTTTACTTATATTTGGGTCAAATCAAAGCCCAACCCATTAACCCAAAGTTACACCTATTTATAAGCATTTCTAGCACTCTTAAGTAAAAAAGAGCTGAAGATGAAATTGGATGAGCAAAAAACTGCACATGAATTGCTTCAAAAGCATGAATTAAGGGAAAAATTTTAAATCGCAAGTAACCATAATCTATCTACAAATTGATATATATCCATGAAAAAGGCAAATTCATATTCTACTATGGTCTTCTTAGAACTTTAAAAGCAAGAAAAGATGGCCTTTTGGCTTCTCATAAGAAGGATGACTCATCCAATCCAAGAGCTTGAAGTTGATCTTCAAGCTGAAAGGTCAAAAAGCCCTAAACTTGAAAGGAACCAACAATCATTATTCGATGATCACAAATTAATGCCTTTCTTCAAGTAAGATCAGTTTAGCATTTAAGAAAACAAATCAGAATAGCATAAGATAAAGCCGGTTGTTTATCCAAAAATCTGCATTCATTGTATGAAATCCCAACAAAAACATTTTTAAAACATGAGATAAAAGGCAGAAAACACAAGATGTAAAATAACAAACATGATATCATAAAAAAAAGCAAAATAATACGAATAAATATAAATGGGTCTTTTATTGAGTTTTAGGTAATTAGGTCAATTAAATTTGTACTGGGTTATTAATAGGACTTGAGATTTTCGTGCATGCTATAAATAAGAATTTTAGAGATATTTAGAGCATCAAGCATACATGTAGAAGCAAAGGAGCCTTTGATTCGCTCACTCTTTCCCCAAAATACCTGGAGTTGTGGGGATACTACAATTAGATGAATCCCTTTCCTTCTCACTACCTGTAGCTTTAGACAAACTACAAATTGCCTACTTATCCTTTTAATACAATATTGTCTATCGCTTTCTATGTTTTTATCTTCTGTTCGCATCACAAAACCAAATACAACATTTATAAGTATAAATAGAAAAATTACATAGATGGAATTCCACAAAATTGACTTTTTTTTTTCTTAAGGACATGGCAACACACTGATCAAAGAGCCTTCGGAGGCTTGCCGAAAGATCTAATTTTCATATCATAAGTCGAGAGCAGAACTAGGGAAGATGGAACACGTACCCTCCTCTCGGCACTGAGAATCCGCACATCTGGCGAAGGGGAGGAAGATCCGAGAGCAGAGAGAGAAGAAGCCAGTAGAAGCAGGCCGAGCAAAATTCTTCCCAGTGCAGGTACCATCAGTATTTTCCCCATTGCTCCACTTCGTCTCAGCGAAAGACTTGGGAGCCTTCGCGAAACGGCAGCCAAACCCCCCTTACAGAAGCCACGAGCCCGAACCCTCGATTCGGTATCAGGTCCTTCCGTCCTTGTAAAGGTCAAGAAAGCGTTAAATATAAAAAAAATCTAAGATAGAACTAAATCAATCAAATTTTAAGTTATAGTGTTACCCTCAAAAATATTTATTATAAAAAAATAAATTTTATGAAAGTTCATGTTCGAGCTTTAATTAAAATTCTAACCTATTCCGAATTTCTTGAGGAATTTTTTCTTTTGCCTTACCTTGATTTTCTTTTATTATTTTGCTTATAATATATTTAAGTAATTATTTATATCACATGTTCATAAAAATTGGAATCGCAAGCAAAAATAAAAAAATAGAAAATAAAATTAATTCATAATTTTTTATGCTAATATAAATATCCTAATTAATTTTTATTTAAACATTAAACAAAATAAGCTAACATCATAATCATAAACTAATCAATATTTTAATTTTATATATATATATATATATATATATATATATATATATATATATATATATATATAAGTTAATTAAAAAAAATTTCAACATTATTTAAATTGTATTAATTTTAAATAAGCATTAATAAATAATATTAAATCATAATTATCTATATGAAAGAATCTTGATCTGCATGAATCGAAATTAGATACACAGATGCGGTGAGGAACATAATAAGGATGAGGAGAAGAGATTTTTCACTATTGGATAAAAGCCAAAGTTCTTATTTGATTGTTCTTAGAGTTCTAGAGAAGCAAATGTGCTTCTTTATATGTTTGAAAAGCCAGTGGTATATAACCGCTCCATTTGCTTAAAGAAAATGTTTTTACTTGTCCTCAAGCAAAGGATCTCGATGTTGGATGTGTTAACTTGTGTCAAACAGTCAAAGCTTTAGGAAGTGGGGAGTTCATAAGCACTTTGTGAGAATATCAGCAATTTGGTCTTTAGACTTGAGAGTTTGTATGTCTAATGGTAATTTCGTTTGTAGAAACGTGATTCCGTAATAGTGATAGTCAATCTCAATGTGCTTCATGAAAGACTTGCTTGTCATCGATCACCAAGGCAGAGGTATTATCACAGTAGAGTGGAGTGGGACGAGGAGTGGGAATATTGAACTTGTGAATGAGGCAACGTAACCAAATGATGCATGTGGTGGCAGGTGCAAGGGTTTTATATTTTGCTTCGGTGGAGGAACGAGCAATGATTTTATGTTTGTGTGCACTCGATGAGGCAAGTGTGTTGCCAAGTTATGTGTAAGAACCTGATGTAATATTGTCTACAAACGAAAAAGAGGTTTTGGGACCACGATAACGAGATAGTCGATTCAGGAGTTCTTCGTCAATATTGTCAATTAGATAAGATATGCACTTTTAATTTGATAAAGTAGTTTTTATTTAAATACTATTATTAGAAATAAACTTGATTACAAACTAAATTTCATCACTTGCCTTTTATATGAAAGTGTAAAGGAATACCTTAGACGTGTTAGTTTCATCATCTACCTTTTATATAAAAGTTAAAACATATAATTTTAAATTTAATTTATTTTATTTTTAAAAGACAAGTGATCTATGTTATCAATAAAAAAAAATCTTAGAAGATTAGCTAACATAATGATATATATACACATTTTTAATAAAATATTGTTAGTGCTTGAAATTTTAATATTTTATCTAAAATTTTATTTCCAATTAGATATTTTCTCGTGAGATAAGAAAAGATGTTAATTCAGACATTTCTTATACAAGGATACAACTGGCATATGAGATAAGATATTAAAAAATCTTTTATGCCTTTGTTAAATTTTTTTATTATTATTAAATATTGATTACATCGATTTATGTGGTGTTAATAATGGTCGCCAATGGTTACCAAAGGTAGCGCCATACAACAACAGTCGAAAGCGGTGGTAGGCGGCTGTGATGATGATGGCTTATTTTTAAAAATACTTAAATTACTCAAAAATTATTATGCATGTTTCTTAAAGAAAACTTTATTAAAAAAAAAAATATAAAAAAACAAAACAAAGCAAACATGTTTTAAAGAACAAAAGAAAAAAAAAACAAGAATAAAAAAAATCCTAAATAGGTCATTTAGTGCACTTTTTTAATCATTATCACTATCGACCATCTCCACTGATGTCACAACTACTAACCATCCTCAGCTACCCTTGCCTGCCACTATTATCAACAATAATGAAAATATACATAATTATAAAAAAAAAGCATCCCAAATGGGCTGCAAAGAACTCAAAACAAAAAATATAATTAACTAAAAATTTAAACAATGTTAATATTATATCTTCAATAAGAGAAATGTTTCTATCATTGAATTAAACTTTTCAAAATGATGATAAACGTTGTTAAAAAATTTAACAAATGTAAAATTTTTGGCCATCTAGGTTTCATCTTGCCACACTTTGAAATGCTTACAATTTAATGAAATTTTTTGGTGTGTTATGCATTTTAGGAGTGAAGATGAAAAATTGTTTATTGTGGTATATGCATGATGAAGTTATGAAAGTAAAGCTCAAAAGGGCACACAATGATCATGGAGACGTGGGGTGGAGATATTTACAGTAGAGGTTCATGGAACATAGTGAGCATTAGGTTTCGTTGGACTTTCGTATGGGCCGATTTCATCAAACCAGATGTGACTAAAAAATTTTTGTTTAGGTGATCGTTGAAAGATCAATGGTTGATGTAGATCATTGTATTTTTTTACCATACATGATATCTTGTACTTGATGAATTCCTGTTATAATCCTATAAAAAGCTAATGGGAGATGTTGTGTGAGGACAAAAGGAGTTTTTGAATGGTATGCAAATAGTTAGTATATTTAACAAGAGTTTTTGAATGAAGAATTCATAGCATTAAAATAATCAAACAAGCAAAAAATCACACCTTATTTGGATAAGCTACTTAATGGCTACCGCAAAGTGAAGTTGTACTACGATGAATGGTATGTATATGTGGTTTTGTGAGTTCCTCCATATGGGATGGGCACCTGCAGCACCCGAGTGGCTTACCTAAATCAGCTGCCATGAAATCTAATAAGAAATAAAATTTTCATCATAAGTACAAAAATTATTAAAGTGCCTCAGTCAAATAATTAAGAAATACATAATATATTTTAAATAAATGAGTTGAACAATTAACAAACCTAGTTGGATAGTTGATGGTGTTGTGACCTTCTAAGTGTCACGCACTACATTGCCTATTGCTTCTAACTCTGCCTTCATCCATGGTATTCATATGTCGATTTGTTTGTGGTTTGCCAGAACATCTTTTAAAATTTGAGGGAAGGAAAGGGTAAAGGCCATGTGTTGGGTCATGTGAGACCCAGGTCTCCTGATAAGGGATGTTATGAAATGCACAAGCGTACATTATTATGTAATTATTTAAGGTATAATAATATGATACGTAGTGATGATGACTTTGACTGAGTATAAAAATGCAACTCATTATGTGTGAACATGGGATATAATATATAATGCTTCTCCCACAACTACAAATGCACGTTCTACCATCTATCAAATCAACTTTGAAAGACCTTGAAGATATATCAATTACTTGGAACTTATACAAGTGATTCTAATTAGTTATGGTAGCCCTCATGCTCCGTGTTCTATCTTTCTAAGTGTGGATTGAACCCGTGGTGTGAAAGGACTAGTGGATTCATGATCAATACCATTAAGCATTTCTGACCTCCTCAAATGCATAGCCACTATATTGTAGTAAATGACAGTAACCAATACCTGTACTGGCAGCCCTCTAGCTCTTTTTAGAACTTCATTGAATGACTCTGATGTATTAGTTGTCATTAATCTGTAGCAAAATCCGCCATCGTGGGTTAGTGTCACGACCCGACCCGAGACGAGACGGATCCCGCCCGCGCCGGATCGCGACGGAGAATAGCTAACCAGGATCTGGCTTTGGATTAGGTTACTGAACTGATCTTCCAAATTCTTAACTCAACAGAAGCGCACAGAACAACAGAGCTACTAAAAACATCAAATGCAGCGGAACAAAACATCTATCTTTTCATTTCCTCAAAATAATCATCTACAGAACAGTACATGGCTTTCAACAGAAAGAAAGACAGAACAGGAAAGCCATGACTGTACAAAAATCAAAAGTACAAAAGTACCTAATCTGATCAGACTCCGAAATCTAATCCTGGACTTCCTTGCCCTTCCCAGAACCTGAAAACCACCAGAAAGCAAGGGTGAGCTCAACAGCTCAGCAAAGCAACAAACCACCAATCTAAATCCTCAGAAAACAAAACCCAACTTATCAGACAGAAATCAGATCAGAAGTCGGAACAGAATCGGAAATCAAAACTTACGGACAGATATCAGATCACATCAGAGTCGTACAGATCGTACAGAGCATATCAGAACAGAACAAATCAACAGAGTCAGAAACAGAAATCAGAATCGTACGGATCATATCATATCATAATCACAATTTCGTACAGAACAGAACAGATACAGAAAGTAATACAGATACATATAGCTAAATGCCCTGACACTGACGGAATCTCTACGGATTCCGGCCCCTTATGCCTCCCTTCCCAGACACTGACTGAATCTCATAGGATTCAGGCCCCTTATGTCTCCCTTTGTGCTCACGGCACCAAAACAGATGTGCTTATAGCACCAAAACAGAATTCATCGGATCCGGAACAGAACAGATATCAGATTTCAGATTGAGCTCATTTCAGATTTCCCGTTTCACTAACTGAATCTCATAGGATCCAGGCCCCTTATAACTCCCTTTTTATAGCTTATACACATAGCATTTCAATTCAGAAGAAATACGGACAATCAGAAATTACCCAAAAATCGGGCAGCACAACGGCAGTATACGGAATTTACACAAAAATTCCTGCAAAGAAAATTTACCGAATTCGCACAGAATACAGATATCAACATTTCAGAACCTTTATTCTACTGCACAGATAAATTCCAATTTCACAGAAAAATCCGGTCGACTAAAAACACAGTCGAATCAAAAATACCCGGACGAAAATCTTCAGAAAATAACCAAAATGTGCACACTCGGCACGTCAACAATATACAGAAAGTTACGCGGTAAAAACTGAACCGATCAAAAGATACGGACGAAATTCGCTAACGGAAACAAAACCCGGACAGAATATACCGCCAAACACGACGGAACTGAAAATCGAGAAAGGTAGAATGTGCCTTACCTCGAGCACAGCAAATTCCTCAACAGTCACTTCGATCGAAAACGGCTCTGCGTCGTCCGAAAATCCACTTTTCTCCAAAATCCCACGACTTTCTCTCTCCTCAGATATTTATTTTTAATTTTCTGATTTTTCTCTCTCTTCAAAACGACTGAAATCAGCCTTATAATACACAGATCGGCCTGGCCGATCGCAGCATCGTCCCGGGACGATCTGACCAAAAGGATCGGCCTGGTCTCCCTTCAGGGCTATTGCATGGACGATATTTTCTACAGTGCCGATCGGCCTGGCCGATGTCTCCAATCGGCCTGGACGATGCATGCAGAAAATCACCTGGAGCAAAACTGGGCAAAATCTGGAACTGAATTTCCACTGATCGTCCCAGGACGATCCCAGATCGTCCTGGACGATACTGGAGCAGATCTTGATATTACAATCTCCCCAACTCAGAAAAATGTCGTCCTCGACATTATCCAGTCCAAACTCAGTCAAAACAAGTACGGGTACGACCGTCTCATATCAGACTCCTTCTCCCAAGTTGCTTCCCGTGCAGTCCGGTGCTTCCACTGGACTTTAACCATCGGAATCTCTTTATTTCTTAACTTTCGGACGTCGTACGCCAAAATAAGCTCTGGCTCTTCCTTGTACGCCAGATTCTCCTGAATCTCCACCTCATCAGCTGACAACTTCTTCCCAGAGTCTGAAACCCACTTCCTCAGAGTGGATACGTGAAACACATTATGCACATCAGGCATAGAATCAGAAAGCAATAACTTGTAAGCAGCTTTTCCAATTCTTTCCAAAATCTCAAATGGTCCAACATACCTTGGACTAAGCTTGCTTACCTGACCAAATCTGCTCACACCTTTCATCGGGCTGACTTTGACGTACACAAAGTCACCGACCTGAAATTCAACAAATCTGTGCTTCTGATTGTAATACTTCTGCTGACGATCTTGAGCGGCTTTCAATCTTTCTCTTATCAAATTGATCTTCTGAGCAGTTTCATCAGCAAAAGTGGCCCCCAAAGCCTGTCTATCTCCGAAGGAGGTCGGAGTCAAAGGAGTACGACACTTCCTGCCATACAAAGCCTCGTACGGTGCCATACCGATACTGGACTGAAAACTGTTGTTATAAGCAAACTCAATCAGCGGAATATGATCTTCCCAGCTTCCGCTAAAGTCCAGAACACAAAGCCTCAACAGATCTTCCAGTACCTGAATCGTCCTCTCAGACTGTCCGTCGGTCTGAGGATGAAAGGCTGTACTGAAATGCAGTTTCGTACCCAAGCCTTGCTGAATGCCTTTCCAAAGTCTGGAAGTAAAACGTCCATCTCGATCAGATACGATCACACGAGGCACACCGTGCAATCTGACTATCTCCTTCACATAAATCTGTGCCAAGCGATCAACTGAATCCGTCTGTCTGATCGGAAGAAAATGGGCTGACTTGGTCAATCGATCTACAACCACCCAAATGGCATCATGTCCTTGTCTAGATCGAGGAAAACCCATCGCAAAATCCATCGTTACCTCCTCCCATTTCCACTCAGGGATAGGCAACGACTGCAACAGTCCACCTGGTCGCTGATGCTCTGCCTTCACCAACTGACAGGCTTCGCATCTCGACACAAATTCTGCTACATCTTTCTTCATCCCAGGCCACCAAAACAAAAGCTTCATGTCAGCGTACATCTTACCACTGCCTGGATGAACAGTGTAGCCAGAAAGATGAGATTCGCTCAGAATCTCCCGCCTCAAATCTCCAGACACAGGTACCCACAACCTGTTCTTACAGAAAATAGCACCAGAATCAGAAATTCGAAGTTCAGGAGTCTTACCAGATCCAATCTGAGCTATCAACTTCGAATAGTCAGAATCTGGCTTCTGGGCTTCTTGAATCCGTGCTTCCAAAGAAGACTGAATACTCATCTGAGCCAACTTCAAATCACTGGAGGAAACCACCTCCAACTGCAATCTCTCCAAATCACGAATCAGAAAGTCATCACAGGTAAGCTGAATACCTGAGAATCCAGAAGACTTCCTGCTCAGAGCGTCCGCTACCACATTCGCCTTCCCAGGTTGATACTGAATAGTCAAATCGTAGTCCTTGATCAACTCGAGCCACCTCCTCTGTCTCAGATTCAGATCCTTCTGAGTAAAAATATACTTCAGGCTCTTATGATCAGTAAAGATCTCACATCTGACGCCATACAGGTAATGACGCCAAATCTTCAAAGCAAAAACTACTGCAGCTAACTCCAGATCATGCGTCGGGTAATTCTTCTCATGTGGTTTCAACTGTCTCGAAGCATAAGCAATTACCTGACCATGCTGCATCAGGACACAACCCAATCCTTTCAGTGAAGCATCACTGAACACCTGGAAACCCTCCGTACCTGACGGAAGTGCCAACACTGGAGCTGAAGTCAAACACTCCTTCAATCTCTGAAAACTAGCTTCACACTCCGGTGTCCAAACAAAAGGTACTGACTTCTGAGTCAGTCTCGTCAGAGGAGTCGAAATCTGTGAAAATCCTTTCACAAACTTCCTATAATACCCGGCCATGCCCAAGAAACTACGTACCTCAAATACCGTAGTCGGCCTTGGCCAATCAGCAACAGCCTGAATCTTCTGGGGATCTACCGAAATGCCTTCTCCGCTAACCACATGCCCCAGAAATGAAATGCTCTTCAGCCAGAATTCACACTTGGAGAACTTGGCATACAGCTGATGCCTCCTCAAAGTCTCCAACACAATCCTCAAATGTCTGACATGCTCATCCTCAGATGCAGAATATACCAGAATATCGTCAATGAAGACGATCACAAACTGATCCAAATACTCCCTGAATACTCGGTTCATCAGATCCATGAAAATCGCAGGCGCATTGGTTACCCCAAAAGGCATAACCAAAAACTCGTAGTGCCCGTACCGAGTACTGAAAGCAGTCTTCACCACATCAGCTTCCTTCACCTTCACCTGATAATATCCGGATCTCAAATCAATCTTCGAAAATACCGAAGATCCGGAAAGCTGATCAAACAAGTCGTCAATCCGAGGCAAAGGGTACTTGTTCTTGATCGTGACCTTGTTCAAATCTCTGTAATCAATACACATACGGAGTGTACCGTCCTTCTTCTTCACAAACAGAACAGGTGCTCCCCAGGGCGAAACACTAGGACGTACAAACCCTCTGTCAACCAACTCCTGAAGCTGAACTTTCAACTCAGAAAGTTCTTTCGGTGCCATCCTGTACGGAGCTTTCGATATCGGAGCGGTACCCGGAAAAACATCGATAGAGAACTCCACATCTCTATCCGGAGGTAACCCAACCAACTCCTCAGGAAAAACATCAGCAAACTCCCGTACCACAGGGATCTCAGAAACAGAACCAACCTCTAGGTTCAGATCCCGCACCGAAGCCAAAAATACTGGGCATCCTTTCTTCCACATCCTGCTCACCTCCAACGCAGAAACCAGACTGGAGAGAACACCTCGTAATCCCTGAAATACAACTCTCTCTCCAGCCACAAGCAAACTCACTTGCTTCTTCAGACAGTCTATCTGGGCCTCATACTGACTCAACAAATCCATGCCCAGAATCACATCATACGAAGAAATCGGCAATCGAATCAAACTCGATTTCCACTTCTTGCCAGAAATCTCGATCTCACACAAACAAAACTGTCGAGCAACCAATGGATTCCCAGCCGGTAAAATCACAGATAAAGAAACCGGTAAAACCATTGAATCCAAATGTAAAATCTCAAAACAATGCTCGGACAGAAAAGAATGACTCGCTCCAGAGTCAAACAAAACACGACAGGGCTGATCAGAAATGTAAACCGTACCTGTCACAACATCCGGAGCATCACGAGCCTCCTGCTGACTCAGACTGTAAACTCGTGGCTGAACTGGAACAGGAGCTGAAGCAACAGAACTACTCTGCTCCCTCTGAATCGTAGGTGGTCTCCGTGGTGCAGAACTAGAACCACCACCTCTACCAGCAAATCCCTCAGGGCGTGGAGGAACAGTCCTCGGTCTTCCTGCTGCTGAACCAACAGGTCTGACAAAGCTCTCAGATCGCTGCTCATATCCCATCTGTGGACATTCTGCAATCCTATGTCCCGGCTGACCACATCTGAAACAAAGACCAGCTATCCTGTAGCACTGGCCATGGTGTCGCCGTCCACAACTCTGGCACACAGGTGCCGTACTGACAGATCCAGAACTAGTCGTACTGGTAGCAGTACCAGACGATCCTCCGCTCTTCCTGGAGTCTCCAGATCCAGATCCAGGAACAAATCTCCTCTTCCCAGAGGAACTACTGCCAGATGTCTCTCCTCCAAACCTCTTCCTACTCGCAGTCCACCGCTGCTGAGTAGCCGTCATGTCATTCTCAATCAGACGAGCTCGCTCCACAAGCTCAGAGAAATCGGCAATCCGGAACGGTATCAGAGGCTGCCTCAAAGTGTCTCGTAAGCCTCTCAGAAATCTGTAGCACCTCTCAGCAGATGTGCTAACCAGCTGCGGAGCGTACCTGGCTAATGCAGTAAACTCAGCCTCGTACTGCATCACCGTCTTGCTCCCCTGAACAAGCCTCAGAAAACTCTCCTGCATCTGCTGTCGTGCAGAAGGGGGAACAAACCAATCTCTGAATACCTCAGTGAACTCCTCCCAAGTGATCAAAGAGTTCAGTCTGCCCTGAAATCTGGCTGCTTGCTGGCCATCCCACCAGTGCTCAGCCTCTCCGTCCAACAGAAAAACAGCTAACGGAACTTTCCTGTCTGCAGGACACTGCATCCCGTCAAAAGTCTTCTCCAATCTCCTCAGCCACTCCTCGGCTGCTCTGGGCTCAACAGCGCCCTCAAACCTCGGAGGCTTCAACCTCAAAAATAACTGCAGGTGTCGATCAATGTCCTCAGATCTAACAGTCGAAGCTCTGCTCTGAGTCTCGCTCATCATCTGAGCAACAAGTGAAGCAAACTGTGAAAGCGTATCAGCACCGACCACTGGGGCTGTACTCCCCACTGGTGCTGCCTGATCGTCACTCTGACCGTCTGTCATGTCTGGGTCTGGCTGATCCATACAGAAAAATCCAGAAAATCCGGAAAACTATCACAAAACAACACAAAATAACACAATAAAAAGCCAAACGACCCAAAACTACCTCCCAGACAGACGCACTGATCACTTCCTAGAGCTCTGTTTTACAATCCAACCTGTTTCCAAAACCAGTGCTCTGATACCAAAAAGACTTGTCACGACCCGACCCGAGACGAGACGGATCCCGCCCGCGCCGGATCGCGACGGAGAATAGCTAACCAGGATCTGGCTTTGGATTAGGTTACTGAACTGATCTTCCAAATTCTTAACTCAACAGAAGCGCACAGAACAACAGAGCTACTAAAAACATCAAATGCAGCGGAACAAAACATCTATCTTTTCATTTCCTCAAAATAATCATCTACAGAACAGTACATGGCTTTCAACAGAAAGAAAGACAGAACAGGAAAGCCATGACTGTACAAAAATCAAAAGTACAAAAGTACCTAATCTGATCAGACTCCGAAATCTAATCCTGGACTTCCTTGCCCTTCCCAGAACCTGAAAACCACCAGAAAGCAAGGGTGAGCTCAACAGCTCAGCAAAGCAACAAACCACCAATCTAAATCCTCAGAAAACAAAACCCAACTTATCAGACAGAAATCAGATCAGAAGTCGGAACAGAATCGGAAATCAAAACTTACGGACAGATATCAGATCACATCAGAGTCGTACAGATCGTACAGAGCGTATCAGAACAGAACAAATCAACAGAGTCAGAAACAGAAATCAGAATCGTACGGATCATATCATATCATAATCACAATTTCGTACAGAACAGAACAGATACAGAAAGTAATACAGATACATATAGCTAAATGCCCTGACACTGACGGAATCTCTACGGATTCCGGCCCCTTATGCCTCCCTTCCCAGACACTGACTGAATCTCATAGGATTCAGGCCCCTTATGTCTCCCTTTGTGCTCACGGCACCAAAACAGATGTGCTTATAGCACCAAAACAGAATTCATCGGATCCGGAACAGAACAGATATCAGATTTCAGATTGAGCTCATTTCAGATTTCCCGTTTCACTAACTGAATCTCATAGGATCCAGGCCCCTTATAACTCCCTTTTTATAGCTTATACACATAGCATTTCAATTCAGAAGAAATACGGACAATCAGAAATTACCCAAAAATCGGGCAGCACAACGGCAGTATACGGAATTTACACAAAAATTCCTGCAAAGAAAATTTACCGAATTCGCACAGAATACAGATATCAACATTTCAGAACCTTTATTCTACTGCACAGATAAATTCCAATTTCACAGAAAAATCCGGTCGACTAAAAACACAGTCGAATCAAAAATACCCGGACGAAAATCTTCAGAAAATAACCAAAATGTGCACACTCGGCACGTCAACAATATACAGAAAGTTACGCGGTAAAAACTGAACCGATCAAAAGATACGGACGAAATTCGCTAACGGAAACAAAACCCGGACAGAATATACCGCCAAACACGACGGAACTGAAAATCGAGAAAGGTAGAATGTGCCTTACCTCGAGCACAGCAAATTCCTCAACAGTCACTTCGATCGAAAACGGCTCTGCGTCGTCCGAAAATCCACTTTTCTCCAAAATCCCACGACTTTCTCTCTCCTCAGATATTTATTTTTAATTTTCTGATTTTTCTCTCTCTTCAAAACGACTGAAATCAGCCTTATAATACACAGATCGGCCTGGCCGATCGCAGCATCGTCCCGGGACGATCTGATCAAAAGGATCGGCCTGGTCTCCCTTCAGGGCTATTGCATGGACGATATTTTCTACAGTGCCGATCGGCCTGGCCGATGTCTCCAATCGGCCTGGACGATGCATGCAGAAAATCACCTGGAGCAAAACTGGGCAAAATCTGGAACTGAATTTCCACTGATCGTCCCAGGACGATCCCAGATCGTCCTGGACGATACTGGAGCAGATCTTGATATTACAGTTAGAGCCCAATATCTCACATCATATTCTATCTATTATGCACTTGTCAAACACCCTAGAGTCATCAATGCTTCCTGCCATATACATCTTATGACACAGAAAATTTATGTTGGCAAAACCCATTTGTCTCATTGCTTTCTTAAAGTTCTCATGTAAATGACGTAAATAGTGGCGATGTGCAGCATTAGAAAATATTTCATTACAACTATGGACTAAACCATTGTGTATGTCTGATATAATGCATAAATTGGACCATGTCCTAACAACTAGTAGATCTTCATACATTTACATCAAAAACTGCATACAAGAAACATTGCACTATTACTCTATAATTGCCAAGGCTAGGGGGTAGAGACCATTATTCCCATCAATGCCTACAACAATCAGTAAAGTGCCTCAATATTTACTTAGAAGGAATGCATCGCCGAGGCTAACAACTAGATGATGGAAACTCCACCCACTTATAGAAGGGTCAAATGACCAAAATAATCTTTTGAATATATTATTCTCTGAATATTGTATCTTATACACTATCTCTGACATTGCAGATACAATTTTGTCCATGAATAAATTTAAGGTATGATAAGACTTCTCCCAGCTACCAAACACTTTCTTAAACAACTTTTTGTCTCGTGTCCTAAGATTTCATATATGAAACTTTAATGTTAAACCTAGCTTCAATTTGACCTATAATCTTCCTTGGCTTTAGGTCCCTCTGCCTTATAATACCGGGCAATATGAAATAGCTTATAAATTGAAAATTACACCGGCAGTGTCTTGTCGCTAAACTAGGAGTAGCACAAGTATGCTGATACTTCATAGAAGATATTTTACATATCCCTCCAATATGTTTGCTCTTGCCTGCATGCAGACACCGTAAACATGGAGTGCTCAACCTACCATTCTAAGCACAAACTATTGTTATTTTTTTTCATTGAATATTGTATCTTATACAAACACTTTATTAACAACTTTTGTCTCGTGTCCTAAGATTTCATATATAAAACTTTAATGTTAAACCTAGCTTCAATTTGACCTATAATCTTTCTTGGCTTTAGGTCCCTCTACCTTATAATACTGGGCAATATGAAATAGCTTATAAATTGAAAATTACATCGGCAGTGTCTTGTTGCTAAACTAGGAGTAGCACAAGTATGCTGATATTTCATAGAAGATATTTTACATATCCCTCCAATATGTTTGCTCTTGCCTGCATGCAGACACCATAAACATGGAGTGCTCAACCTACCATTGTAAGCACAAACAACTGTTTTTTTTTTTTTTTTCTGTTCGAAGAAACCACAACATATTCTATATTATTTATGATTAAACATCTATGTAATGCAAATTGCAGGTCCTCCTTAGTGAAACACATCCCCTTCATCAACTCTCTTAGAATTGAAAACTCTTCTTTGACTTGGTATCAAATATTGTCACTATAATTTATTGCATCCTCATCCAATTCATGAGTGCTCAAACAGTCTTAACACATTCATTATTTGTGGTCATGCCTTATGTAGTGCCAATATTTACATAACAATAATGTTGGATGACGCTATTTATCTTCGTATTCATATCAACATTTGACTTCATCTGCACCCGTATTATGCCATCATCATCATTATCATCACCCGACTCGTTGGATCTATTACTCATGATTTCATAAAGTATAAGTATTTGTCCAATCTCGTGTGATAACACTATTTCACACACCTCATCATCCTTCACAAGCGAGGCTATAAACTCATTTCTTAAGGGTAGACATCAAACTAACATCATTGTGTACTTTGATGTATCATACTTAAGCGTGTCTAGGAACCTAAACTTCACATGCTCTAACTTCGTGTTAGCTATCACCTTCAATGGACTATAATTTCCCCCAATATACATTGATGCATGCTTATCATCTAAAGACAATTATCCGCCATACATAATACCAAACGACGTTCCTCGTCTAGACATAACCGCACTACTACATTTCACTGATCAAATCCTTCGATAAACCAACATAACCTTATTCACAACTCAAAAACATTCACAAAAAAACCATAATTTATCATAAATGATATATTAATAATGAATATAATATTACATATTTAATGTTTACACATTAAATTAATATAAAACTAATTCAAAAATACATAATAATTTTACACTTAAATATCATATGAAAAAACAAACAAAATTCACATTCCACCAACAAAAGATGTATATCTCAAAATATTATAATCTCCTACAAATACATAGCCAAAAAATTTTAAATAAAGCTTTCGTTTCTTTTTTTGCCAATGAAATTTCAAATGACTAAACCTTAAAAAAAAAAAAAAAGGTAACGATTAAATCCATCTTATAAACTTAAAAGAAACTTTGCCTAACTTAGGTTAACCACAAACGGATAATAATAATAACTTAAAAAAAAAATTAATAAATGCCTCAAATCTTGCCTCCAAACATGTTTTCGCCGAATATGTAAGGAAAGGAGCTGAACGGTTGCCGGATCGGGAAATAGAGAAGCCGAATGCGAAAATAGGGCGGATTCACGTGTGATAAAAGGGGCCCGTTTAATGGGCAACTTACTTAAACAACAATTCACCGATAAATGGGCGACTTTGAGGGGTTTATTTTGTTTATTTTTTTTGTTAGTTAACTAGCTAATTTTAGTTTATACCATATTTAGTTTAAAAAATAACCCATTTGTAAATACCTAAAATGAAAGTATTTTAAGGACAAGAAAAAAAAAAAAGGGAGACAGGCCGTTCTAAACGAAAGGTACCATTGTAAATCGGTCATAGTTTTTAGACCTCGGCGAAATTAATTTGATCCACTTGCCAAAGAACGCTATTATCCTGAATAGCTCAGATCTGTTCTTACTCGCAATCACTATTGGCCGACAGCTCGTTCTTCCAACTTTTGCTTCTCAAAGATTTCAGATTTCTAAGCTGCTCGAGATCTGATCCAGTTCTTGAATATCTTTTGAGAGTGAGTTAGTCATGTTTAAGCGTCCCATTTCACCTTGTTTTCCCTTTTGATTGCCTCGCATTTGAGAGGATTCCGGTGAGTTTGCTTGGGAACCATGTTCGTTATTCATGTATTTGTTTTTGGCTTCAAAAGTATAAACAATGCAGGTCTTCTGATTATGTTTGTTGAGTTTTTACGCGGAATTTTGATTGTTCATTTATTATGATTCCCGATTTTGTTGTTTTAGATGTTTTCGGATTCGGATTTGAGGGGCAAGTTGCGATGTATTATAATTTTCGTTTCTATGGTTATTATTTCTTCCTTTTGGCATCGCTACTAGGAAAGCGGATCCCCGAGGCACGATCATTCTCTGCTGTCTGTACTTTCTATAATTGGCAGGTGTACTTATTTCATGTGATTGACCTGCTCTTTAGGGCTTAGAATAACTAACTTTGGTAAGGACTTCTATTTTTTCGTAAATAATCTTTTTAAAGTTTGTGGAATCATCTATACTGGCGTTATGAGCTTGTTTTCCTTTCAAATCCTGATGCTAGTCAGGATTCATGCTGATTTAATGGATTTATCCGGATCTGATTATTCTTCACGAAGTTTATTTTGGGAATTTATGCCACAAGCTGTGTTATCTGCTTGTTTGTTTCTTTCGTTTTGCACAACATATTTGCGTCTTCAAATATTTTTTTCTTCAGCCTTCAGGTACCGTGGCTTTGGCGCCATAGTTTTACTGCTTTATGGTGAATATCATGGTTTGCTCATAGTTAATGATTGAGTTTTGCAGTTTGCTGAAATCTATACTTTTTCTTTTTTCTAGGTTGTTTTGCAACGGTGGCGTCTTCTGGCTTGTATAGGATTCAAATTCCTCTAGGGAGGGAATATAGTAGATCCTTTCTTTGTAGAGATAGCAATGGTCGTTGTGGATCATTGTTAGAATCTTTTTTGATTTTGTGTGTTACGTGGTGTGGAATTGCCGTTGTGATCTATTAAATATTATCATAATAGCTTCGCGATCATTGTTATCTCCAAGAAGAATGAGGGGAAGAGTTGATGGAGGACAAAAGAAGCACCTGGTACCATCCATTTGTGTTATTCTGCTAATTTTAGGTTTTCTATTCATCTACTTTGGTGGTCATCGAGGGCATCATACTAGCACTGCTCTAGATTATGGTACCAAATTCTCAAGGTCATTAGGTTGGGGTAGCAATGATGGTGGAGATGCTGCAAAAACAGACGAGTCTGCTTCTGGACAAGAAGATGGAGTTGAACATATCACACCCAAGAGCTTCCCAGTGAGTAATTTTTGAATCTCCAATTTCATCATTGATAATTGACTTGTGTTTCTAGCTTGATTAATAATTATCGATAAAACTTCAATACTTAATTTATTATTTCTTTTTTCTCTTCTGTCGAGGTGTGTGATGATCGCCACATGGAGTTGATTCCTTGCTTGGATAGGAATCTAATTTATCAAACACGATTGAAGCTAGACTTGTCCTTGATGGAGCACTACGAGAGGCATTGCCCACAGCCTGAGAGGCGCTTCAATTGCTTGATCCCCCCTCCACGTGGTTACAAGGTCACCCGTGCTTTATATTTATATAAAACAGCCATCATCTTATCAATTTTCCCATTAAAAAGCAAGTTTTTGTTCTTGTAATTTTACCTTTTCTCTACATATGTTAGATTCCAATAAAGTGGCCAATAAGCCGAGATAAAGTTTGGCAAGCAAACATACCTCACACTCACCTTGCACATGAGAAGTCTGATCAGAACTGGATGGTGGTGAAGGGTGATAAGATACATTTTCCCGGTGGTGGCACCCATTTTCATTACGGAGCTGACAAATATATAGCCTCAATTGCAAATGTAAGCTGCTTTCTTCTTATGCCTATTTCTTCTTTTAAAATTTAACTCCTAGAAAGTCTTTCTGCTGGCTTTTTATGATTTGTTTTAACATTTAGAGATTCATTTATCACATGTAACCATTGTTTATTAGCCTATGGATTGTTAAGAAATTCATCATCCCTTACAATCTCCTTCAAAGTGTATTATTTTTTGCTGAACAGTAAAATGAACAACTAATTTATCTTGTTTTATTTGACAGATGTTAAAGTTCCCAAATAATGTAATAAACAATGAAGGAAGATTGAGAACAGTCCTGGATGTTGGTTGTGGAGTTGCAAGTTTTGGAGGATATCTTCTCTCTTCTAATGTCTTAACAATGTCTTTGGCTCCAAATGATGTACACCAAAACCAGATTCAGTTTGCTTTAGAGAGAGGAATTCCTGCCTTCCTAGATGTTTTAGGGACAAGGAGATTGCCTTACCCTAGCAGGTCATTTGAACTTGCTCATTGTTCCCGTTGTAGGATAGATTGGCTTCAAAGAGATGGGATCCTTCTACTTGAGCTAGATAGACTTCTGAGACCTGGAGGTTTTTTTGTTTATTCATCACCTGAAGCATATGCACAGGATGAAGAGGATCTAAAAATATGGAGAGAAATGAGCACACTTGTAGATCGCATGTGTTGGAAAATTGCTTCAAAGCAAAACCAGACAGTTATTTGGGTCAAACCTCTAACAAATGATTGTTACATGGATAGAGCGCCAGGTACAAAGCCTCCTTTGTGCAGATCTGATGATGATGCAGATGCAGTTTGGGATGTCAAAATGGAGGCTTGCATTACTCCTTACTCTGAACGTGAGTACTCTATGAGATATTGTTATATTTGTAGTTTCTATCTTTATATTCACAAACTTTGTTCATTTTACTATTTTGAAGTTCTAAAATTTGCTTTTAGTTTTAAATTAGCTCAATCTATGCTACCTCTTGGTTGAATGCCTCCTATTTAGATAGCCAGTTCTAGGGGTTTCTATATGTTTGTCCCTCATACTGATGTTTTTCCATTGAAAAAAATTGCCCTTTTAGCATATATGACTGGCGGTATACTTTATCTATGCTAATTAAAGTTGCAGATAAGAAAACCATTTTTAGGTTGTAGATTTCTCTTGCTTGAACACATTATGGAGCGTTTTTAGCTTTTGAGTGCTTGGCGGTCATATAATATTACTTTACATTAATAAAAAAACTTCCATTCCGAGCTTTTTATAAAGTATTAGAATGAATCTTTTTCGGTTCTGATTGTTTTTGAGTTTGCAGTTGATTCTTGTTTCTTTGGTGTCCGTTACGTTAGTTTTTGATGCTGGTATGGATTTTCGCCTCATTTACTTTTCATGATGTCAGTGTTTTTATAACAAGATGCTGGTGATCTTTCTAATTGATCCTTAGAATAGCATTTTTTCTTATACTACTCAAAATGATTGGCCAATTGGCACGTGAACCTATAAAGCAGCTCGTGCAATCACCAAATTGTTTCAGATCTTAACTGATTTACTATCCAGCCTTTTTCTTTTTCATATTTCATGCTACTTTACTAACGGTCATACTAAAGGAATCTTTTCTTCCCGCGGAGTATTATTAGGTTTAAATGATTTCTTAAAATGCCAAGCAATGAGCAATAAAGATTTAAATTAGTAACACCTAGAGTCCAGGATTCGTCTGACTTGATACATAATTGTGGTTATTCATGAATGGTTAGGAACATCTGGGGATGGTAAGTCTGTGATGACTATCCTGTCTCCACTCTAAAGCTTATCTGTTGAGCTTGCAACAAGTAGTTGTTATTACATAATATAGCTACGTCGGTTGCCTAGTTCATTAGTCTGTCAAGTTACACATGGAGACCCAATAGAATGAATGTGGCAGTTTATGTATTTAGGAATATTGTAAAGTTGATTTATGTTTATTTGGAGTTCATGATCAATCAGGTCTAGATTGTTGCCAAAATCTATTTGGGGCAGCAAAAAGTTCAAATTGTCTTGTGCATAACCCATGTGAATTGGACCAAACCAAGTTGAATCTTGTAGCATGAATGACTTGAACTAGGTGAATTTGACCAAATCAATCAGATCCATGAGAGAAGCAACAATAATTCTAAAAGGTTGTGGTAGTCCATAATTTAGATCCAATGCATATGGACTCCACCGCTACAAGCCAACCACAACAACAACAACAACAACATCAAGCTTTTGTCCTACTACGTGAGGTTGGCTATATGAATCTTTTTTCTCCATTGTGTCATGTTAAAAGTCAAATTCTCGTTTAAATCTAATAAAGAAAGATCATTTCTGATATTTTCTAACAAAGTCTTTTTAGTCTTGTCTCTACCTTTCTTAATATAAGTCAAATCTAATACCTCTACTTTTCCTAACCGGGTAATCAAAAGGCTGATGTTTTATGTGACCAAACCATCTAAGGCGACTTTCTCTAATCTTATCTTCCATTGGAGCTACTCCATCCTTTTCACGTATATGCTCATTTCGTATCCTGTCTCTAAGGGTAAAGCCACTCATCCACCTGAGTATCCTCATTTCTGCAACGCTCAACTTAGTATTATGCTTCTCTTTTAATGGCCAACATTCTGTACCATATAGCATTGCAGGTCTCACCATCTTATAGAATTTTCTCTTAAGTTTGAGGGGTACCTTTCTATCACACAACAAGCTCGATTCATTCCTCCACTTCAACCGTCCAACTTGAATTCTACTGATAATATCTCTATCTATTTCACCATCACTCTGAACAATAGATCCAAGATACCTAAAACGTGTGCTCTTATTAATGACTTAATCGCCCAAAGTCTCAACCCCCCCATTAGGTCTATTACTACTAAAATTTCACTCCATATATTCAATTTTAGATCTACTCAAGCGAAAACATTTGGACTCTAAGGTTGACCTCCATACTTCAAGTTTACCTTCAACTCCTTATCTAGTCTTATCAACAAGAAGAATATCATCCGTAAAAAGCATGACATAATATAAACGTGGTCCGTTGAATAGAGTTCTACAAATGTCCCCCAGTTGATAATATCATAAGAAATTGAACTTTTTGTTTAGAACTCTGTCTAAATTTGCTTCATCGGCTCTTTGGTAAACCTCATATGGTAACATTTCCTATATGACTTTTCTGCCAGATTTAACACATTAAAATCATACTCCATAATAACTAAGAAAATATATGCCTCAAATTTTTTGGTAACATGTTTGAATGACCATATCCATTGAGTACAAATTTAATAGATCTCAGAACCAAAAATCATCATGCTGTTTTGTTATTTATATTGTATTTGAAGATTTGAACTCTCTATCCAGAGTTGCAATTTTCTTTTATTCACCTATCTAAGTATGCTAAAATTTCTTCAAATTCAATCATAACATTATTCTCCTGAAACCTTATATTGAGAATAACGACGCTTGGTTTTTACAGAGCATCATAAAGATAAAGGTAGTGGATTGGCTCCATGGCCGGCTCGACTTACTACCCCTCCTCCAAGGCTCGCCGATCTTGGTTATGCTGCAGAAAGTTTTGTAAAGGACCTGGTAATTTATATGCTTCTGCACCACTTTTGCTATAGTTTCTTAAAGCTTAGAAATACTCTAGTAATCCTTCCTGTATGATATTCTCTATTTTATACTTTGCATATAGGCACCTTTTAATTATTGTCAAGATGCACAAATTTTGGTGCCATTGCACAATTATTTAATTTGTTGTATTGCATGTGCTGCAGGAGGATTGGCAGCAGAGAGTTAATAATTATTGGAATCTATTAGGCCCTAAAGTAACAACAAACACTATAAGAAACGTGATGGACATGAAGGCAAACTTGGGATCATTTGCAGCCGCTCTGAAGGACAAGGATGTTTGGGTTATGAACGTTGTGCCGCATGATGGGCCAAGCACACTTAAAATTATCTATGATAGAGGCCTCATAGGCACTGTGCATGATTGGTACGCTCCATACTCTCAGCTCTTTTATCAATGCTTTTTCCTAAAAATATACAAGCCTATAGAAACTAATCTAACTCGAGTCCATGATCAAATAGAATACCGTCGAACATGAAAAAATGAAAAAAAAATAAAATAAATTTACATATATAACACCTAAAACTATTGAAAATGCATATTTAACACCAAAACTTCTATATTTACAAATATACCACCTAAAACCCCCCTTTCCTTCTATTCTACCACTTCATTGAAGTGATGAGATGCTTGTATTCACTGTGAAAGGATACCATTGATCAGGAAGACAATCGCTGATGGTGATTTTTGACGGAAGGTTTAAACGGAATGTTAGAATTGATTAAAAGATGGATTTTATGTGGTATATTAGGTGTTATGTATGTAAACATCCTAAAGAGTTTTTTGGACAACTTACTGGTGAGTAACGAATGGTCTTATCCTTTTCAGGTGTGAATCATTCTCAACTTATCCTCGTACTTATGATCTCCTTCATGCATGGACCCTCTTCTCAAGCATTGAGAAAAAGGGATGCAGTGCTGAGGATCTGCTCCTTGAGATGGATCGCATTCTTAGGCCTTCTGGCTTCATTATCATTCGGGATTCTCGGGCTGTTATCGACTTGATTACCAAGTACTTATCAGCACTGCATTGGAAATCTCTTGCAGTTGTGGACGCACAGCCAAATTCCAGTCCAGAAGATGGAGAGGCCATCCTCGTTATTCAGAAGAAGCTGTGGCTTGTGGAAGAGAACCTCAAGGATTTAAGATGAAGATATCTCGTTCTTATATATATCTCTCTGGCAAAACCAAGTATTTTTTCCTTTTGATCTTTCTTTATTGCACGCTTGGTAGTGTTAAAATTGTAAGGATAGCTGTGGTATTTTTTGATGTTTTTTTTTTTTTGGGTGATCGTAAAGGCTTCCTTGATGTTGTTATTCGATATTGCTGCGCTTAGTTTTTCTTTTACATGGAATAAGAAAATAATGTTTCCATCATGATTTTAATGTAATGTGGATGACGGTTGTTACTTCATAAAGATAAATTTTAAGAAGCTAGGTGCTTTACCCAAACTTTAAATATTGATTGTTGTCAACACTAAGCTGTGGGCGTGAAACCTCTTAAGTAAATGAAAGTTAAACTCTTAATTATAGAGGTGCCTTTTGTTGTGTGGTTGGAATTTCATTAAGAAACTCCGTAGTTAAGCATGTTCATTCCGGAGCAATTCTAGGATGGATGACTTGCTGGAAAGTTATATCAACAAGATAAAATTATGAGGCTCTTAGGTCAAAGCGGACAATATCTTGATAGTTAAGAGTTTCGGTTGTTATAGTGGGATAGTGCTGATGCTCTATGTTATGAACTATTGATGCATTGGGCTTGCTAGAATTGGTAGAAGAGCTACATATTTGCTTCCTTACTCTTAAACAAGGGTTCCATTATGAAGCATTTTGATGGTTGCATCGCTTTTGCTGCACATCAACTACTACTGAGGTTTTTTATTTAATTTTATATATGTAAATTTATTTTATCATCATATAAATGTATTTTATTAGGATACGACTTGTAAAATATATGATGGATAAATGCAGAGGCCTGTTGCAAAATTTGAGTAATTAGAGATGACACATAAGAATGAAAAATTATTTTGTGCGGACTCAGATGATCTGGAGATCAATTAGAACACGCTATGTCATCTGGTACGGAGTGGTATCAAGCACCGGTACAGAAGAAAATATTGACGTGGCGCGTTCTGATTGGTCTTTAGATGTTGTAAGAAAAGGGGAATGGATGACTACATCAATCTCATATAGTTACTATAAACATCTTAGATTTAATCAATATATTCTATGTATCAATGCTAACAAATTATTTCTGAAACAACTTGTTAATATAGGATAAATATAATTAATAACATTTATTTATTTTTATTTAATTAGACACCATAAGAAAATTAAAATTTTATCTATTTATTAAAAATAGATGATGTAATATGAATGATATATAAATCCAAATTTATTGTGTAAATTAGATATACAAGTAAACCATATCTACATTACTACATATATAATATAAATTAATAATAATTTGTATTAAATTTATAAGTTTATATATAAATTAAATTTATATAAAATGCGAGCTATATTTAAAATGAGTCTTTAAAATTCCATAAGATATTATTTGTTGATGAATTTTATTTATTTTTTAGGACCAAATCTAAATTATTAAATTATTATTATAATATTATTATGTCATTCAAAACTTATTTAAATAATTCTTATATTTATTATGTTATTTAGTTTAATCTTGATTAAATCCCAATTAAACTATTGAATCGTAAACCTTTACTTCTGATTTTATATTCATTCTAATTAATCATCATTAGATTAAAAAAATGATCATTAGCGTGAGGTCAAATTTCGGCATGTGAATGATTTTCTCTATACATTTTTTTTTTCTGGCTTATTAGTTGTCGTGCTTTAACATGCATAGTAACTCATCGTGCTAACATTCCTCGTTGTAATTATGCCACATTTTAATAGCTTAAAACATAATTAATTTCAAAAAGTATATATTCAATAATTCAAATAATACTAATTTTGTCATATATATGTATAATTTATATTATATGTTATTCCTTAATTTAATTAAAGTTTTTTATAATTATTTTTTTTACTAAAAAAATTACTTTAAAAATAATAATAAAGTGTAATTTAGAGAATATTATAAATAAGAGCATGATATTTAATTTGAATTAGCAATAAGATCATGTGTTTAAAATAATTTAAAAAGAAGCTAAAGAATGCACCAAATTATTTGGTGCATTCAAAATGTGCCAAATCATTTGGCTAATTCTAAAGAACTAGTCAAATCATTTGACACATTCATCCTAGTCAACTGAATTAAATTTTAAAATGATTGTAGCAATACGCTAAACAATTTTACACAAACAGAATGACGTATTCCATTGAATGCATCAAATTATTTGGGGTATTTAAAATACGTCAAATAATCATTATGTTTGGTTAGTTTGTTTCTTTTTAAATTTTTTTAGTACTCTATTTCTATTTTTAAATTATTAGATAAATAATTAAGTTATATTAATTTTTAAATTTAATATCTATAAAAGAATAATTTTTATTGCATAAAATCAATAATAGCTGTAATCCAGGTTTTAAAAATCGGACCGGACCGGCCGATTCAACCGGTTCAACCGTGAACCGGCCAGTTGTCCGATCCGGTCCAGTTCAAAAACCGGCTTCGCAAAGAACTGGCCTGAACTGGCGGTTCAACCGGTGAACCAGCGAACCGGTCCAGGTTCAAAAGAACCGGCCGGTTTAAAAAAATTTTTTTTTAATGATAAATAAAATATAAATAATATATTTTACTTCCTTACATTTATTAAAAATATTTTTTTTTATTAAATAATAAGACTTTTGATACCATTATATATGGTTATCACCTCATGATACAAGTTTTGTTAGAGAAGAGGGAACTATATATAGAGCCAAAAGTCAACTATCTTTTACTCCTTCATGATGTGGGACTAAAAAAGAGTACATGAATGCTATGTGAGCTTGGGCTTTATTGGCCATTAAATTAAGTTTGTTGGGCCACAAATTTGGGCTGGTTGGGCCACGAATTTGGGCTAGTTGGGTGCAAATTTTTTTAAATTTTGTATTATAAATTTGTTATGATGTATATTTATAAATTAATTATATAAATTTATATATTATATTAAATATTATTCTTATTACACATTTTTAAATTTAATATTATAAATTTATATATTATATTAAAAATTTTAATTTGTTATAATGTATATTATAAGAATCTCATTTATTATAATTATAATGAAATATAAAAATTAATTATAGTTAATTTATTAGATATTCATAAATATAATATAATTAACTAAATATTTTATAAATTATAATTATATTATAATATATTCATCATTTCAATTTAATTTAATTATATTGAGAGATAATTTATTAAAATTATATAATTTAAATTCTTAGAATTATATTATTTGATGTTAAATTCACGTAATTATCCTATTAATGTTATAAATTTTTAATAATATTAGTATTTATTACATCATCCTGTTCGACCCAGGTTCGACCGGTCGAACCTTGAACCTCTCCTTCTTCCGATTCGTTGTCCGGTTCGATTTTCACAGCCTTGGCTGTAATAATCTGATCCTAATATCCGGATTTTTTTTTTTAAAATTAATTTCAACCACTTGCTCGGAAACTTTCTATATCACTATAAATTCCCTTTAATTGCTCCGATCCACTCTTACTGTAACTTTATATTGGCCGACACTTTCTTCCACCAATTCTCCGCTTAATTACTTTTCAAAGATTTCTACGCTGCACGGGATCTGATCCAGATCCCCGCCCCGCTCCGCGTTGAGAGTAAGCTAGTCCTCGTTTCCTCACCATTTCTTTTTGCCCATTGGTTTCCGTTGAGCTTGCTTCCGACGCATGTTTGTTTTTCGTGTATTTGTTTTCGGTCTCAGTTGTTTTAAGAAAAATCGTTTTTTTTAGAGATTTTTTGTTGCGTTTTTGCGATTCCTAATTCATCCTTCATGTAGATTTCGGATCAAAATGGTGGAGTTGATGACATTGGCGTCATGGGTTTGCTTGCTTGTTTAACCATTATTGCTGTAAGTTGGGATGCATGAGTGTGTGGTGGAGTTTTATAGATCTGTTTGGACGTCAGGTAGAAGCATGGAAGCACAAATCACATAGAGAAAAATATGTCTATCCTCGTGTCGAAGTTCCAAATCACACATTCGCACCGTCGTCTATCTTTGAACCCAAAACCTCTTGCTTGGGACCATAGCCATCACAAACCAGCCCAGGGTCGGGCTGGTGTTCACTTGTGCTTTTGGGCATTACTCAATTTGTTGCTTTGCTATCACAAGTTAGTTTATTTCTTCACTATATATCAATTCACTTCGTCAGTTCAAAAGAATAACTAGATCTAACCTTCAACGAAGTTCATTTATATCCAAAATTGTAAAGCACAAATTCTTGCGTTTTAGCATAAATCACACACATTTATATTCCATTCCTCTAACTCAGGCCTCTTTGATGGGGCAAACGCCTCAACCAATCGACCTAAGGATGAGTGTTAGTTCCCTTAAACTTTTGACCATTACTCAGTTTATTTCCTTATAATCTTGTGTTAGTGTATTGCGTATGGTATATCTCAGCTCAATTGATCAGTCACAAAGAATAGCACCATCTACATTTTATGATTTTAATGAAGTTTATTTGAGGAACTTATATCACAAGCTATCAAAGCACAAATCTAACTAAAGGAAATGGAAAAAGGAGTACTTTCATTGGTACTATTTTAGATGGTAATTCTTGCGAAGGTTGTATTATTTACGAGAAAGAATAAATATATGATATATGTATAACATTGATAGTCATGTTGAAATGAATTTAAATGGAGTTTCTTTATGTTTAGAAATGAGCATGCATATTATTTCAAAAGCCTTGTGCTACTGTAATTTAGAAGCATGATTTACTCATTGAGTTATTTTATGACTTACCCTTTTTATTGATTTTTTTTTTAGGTATTTATTTGATTTTATTTCAAATTGTTTTGAGGTTTCAATATCTCTTTCTGTTATGTCATTGTGTGCCCTTTTGAGCTTTACTTTCATAACTTCATCATGCATATACCACAATAAAAATTTTC
>CM039726.1:9557719-9819274 GCA_022539455.1 Dendrobium nobile
GCTTTACAATACATCAATACGCAAAAAAATATCAGCAGGATGCATGCTAGATGGATCTTGTTCTTGCAGAAATTCACTTTTGTGTTAAAGCATAAGAGCGGCAAGCAGAACCGTGTCGTCGACGCATTGAGCCGCCGGGCGGCGTTGATCACTCAGCTCCAGACAGAGTTTTTGGGCCTCGAATGTTTACAGGAAATGTACCATGATGATGCAGACTTCGGCGAGGAATGGCTTTAGTGCATCAACAAAGAACCGAGTGCTGAATTCTCCATCAGGCATGGTTATCTTTTTAAAGGCAATTTACTCTGCATTCCCAAATCATCGTGGAGACAGCAAATTATAAAGGAATTACATGGGGGTAGTTTGGCCGCACATATTGGCAGAGACAAGACTATTTCTCAATTGCAATTGAGATTCTTTTGGCCCCATTTGAGAAGAGATGTGACACGTTTTGTGGAGAGATGCTCCATTTGCCAAAATTATAAGGGCGGAGGACAGAACACGGGGCTTTATTCGCCTTTACCGGTTCCTGAAACCATTTGGGAAGACTTGAGCTTGGACTTTGTGCTCGGTCTACCTCGTACCCGCCACGGTAATGACTCGATTATGGTGGTAGTAGATCGATTTTCTAAAATGACACATTTTATAGCATGTAAAAAAACATTTGATGCCATAATGGTAGCAAAGCTATTCTTCCGTGAGATAGTAAGATTACACGGAATACCTCGCTCATTAACATCTGATCGTGATGTAAAGTTTATAAGCCATTTTTGGCGGAAACTCTGGAAGCGATTGAACACGCAGATTCAGCTCAGCTCGTCTTACCACCCACAAACGGACGGGCAAACGGAAGTGGTAAATCGCACATTGGGTAACTTGCTACGTTGTTTGGTCCAGGAGAATCCTAAGCTGTGGGATGAAGTGTTGGGACAAGCTGAATTTGCCTTCAACTCAATGCCAAACCGGTCGACGGGTAGGTGTCCCTTTAGCATTGTTTATACTAAATTACCAAACACCGTTGTTGATATTGCAGTCCTACCGAAGTGCCACAACAAAGCTGCTTCGAATTTGGCGGAGCAATTCACGGACATGCTATCCAAGGTGAAACTTCAACTGCAGCAGTCCAACAGTAAATACAAAGAAAAGGCAGATATTCATCGTTGGGAGAAGATTTACAAGACAGGCGACTTGGTCCTTGTGCGTCTTCGACGAGAACGGCTTCCGAGTGGATCATATTCAAAACTTGGCCGCAAGAAATTTGGGCCGTTTGCTGTTGTCCGCAAGATTAACAACAATGCGTACGTTATTGATCTACCTACTGAATTCAACACGTCGCGCACTTTCAACGTAGCAGACATCTTCCCTTACCATTCTCCAGAGGACGCAGACGAAGACACAGTCACTGCGGGCCAAGACATTTTCGCACCAGGGGGGAATGATGCGGAGCATCTTAAGGATGCGGGACGACGGAACAGCTAATCCTTCTGGGACCATCTCCAGTGATGAGTAGTTCTGTTAGTGGAAACGCCCAACTAGTCTTTTTACTGTTTTTAGTTAGTTATTATATGAGTAGTTTATCAGGACCTTTTTGCTTTTAGCCTTTTCAGTTAGGAGGTTGAATCGCCTTTGCTTAACCTTCGTGAAGGCTTAGGAATATGCAGCTTTTGTATTTTGAAACACCGAAACTTCTTCTTCTCCTTAGAACAAGGTACTGTTCTATCCATTGTGCTGTCTTTGCTAATCTGCTTGCAGGTGCCTACATCACAATCTCTTTAAGCAATGTTCACATCGACAATAGCTTAATTCTGCGTGGGGAAAGAAACCTGAGGGGAAGGAAATACGAAGACTAATTCTAAATGATAAATTTTGGGCTAGTGTGACCTATGCCATATTGAGCACGAGACCCCTGGTACAAGTTCTATACTTAGTGGATGTCGAGAAGAAACCAATAATGAGTTTTATTTATAATGCTATAAATGAGGCAAATGAGTTGATTGCACATAACTTGGGAGGAAAGGAGGCAAGTTATAAAGAGATTTGAGATATCATTGATGCTCGGTGGGAGGTCCAGTTACATCGTCATCTACATGCAGCGGCGTATTATCTCAATTCTCAATTTCAATATTCAGAGAGGAAATCCTCAAATCCGGAGGTGAAGCTTGGCTTGTATAATTGCATGGAACGACTAATACCGGGCCAAAACATCAGGGAGCTAGTAAATTTAGAATTTGTTCTATTTCGAAATAGGGAGGGATTTTTTGGTTTGCAAGCAGCAAAATCTACTTTTGCTAAACGGTCTCCAGGTTTATATATTTTTGTAAAGTATCTGTACTTGCATAACACTTTAATATCTTATGATAATCTTTTTTCTTCTTGAAAATAGTTGAATGGTGGATCCAATTTGATGATTCCACCCCTGAGTAACAGAGTTTTGCTGTTAAAGTTTTGGGCCTCACTTGTTCTTCCTCTGGGTGTGAGCGAAACTGGAGTACATATAGTCAGGTGCAAACAAAGAGAGAAATCGACTTTTAACACTCATAATGAACTCCCTTGTGTATATTATGCACAACAAGAGGTTGAGAGATAGGAAGTTAAGAAACAAGGGGTTAAAGGATGATGAGAACCTATTGGTGTGTGATGATGTGGCGTTTTGATAATGAGCAGTTAATAGATGATGAGATAGATTTGTCATTATCAAACCTGCAACTAGAGGATCTAAGTGTGGACGTCTTGAGGGGTGAAGTGGATCAAGTGGGCACATCCACTAGTTCTGCAGTACAACAAGCAACTAAATGTATTCCACAACTTATTATGTGCTATTACATTATATATATATATATATATATATATATATATATATATATATATATATATATATATATATATATATATATCAAGTGGGCAATTAACATGACAATAATCATTCTTATTGAAAAGAAAGAGAAAAGTGAGTAACATTGAAGAAGATGAAGATATGACATTCATAGATACAATTGGAGAAGAAGATTCCCTTGAAGACCCATTTAGTGATGGGACATGATTTTAATATGTCCTTTCTTATTTTGTACTTTGGGAGTTTTGATATACTTATATTTTATGGTTATGTACTTTGGGACATGATTTTATTACATTTATTTTCTTACTTTCCACTAATTTCATTTGTCATTTAAATTTTTTCTATTGTATGATAGAATCTGACTATTTTTTACCTGCTAAAATCCTTAAAATTCTCATTTACGCAATTCTTCGTCCGTGAGGCTTATGCCTCACACCGCCTCGAGGCTTACATCTCGCCTCACGGACGAAAAATGCCTTAAGGCTTATTTACGTAAATTTAAACCTTGCATGAAAGCAACCAGTAGGGTGACTTTCTTAATTAAGAATGAAACCTACACCCATGGGCGGAGGGAGGGGGGGGGCAAGGGGGGGCACGTGCCCCCCCTAAAAAAATTGAATTTTTTTTTTATCTCAAGACAGTCAAATTGGAAACTTGAAAAATTAAATCGGAGACCATCTGAACTCCAATTTCAGTAAAATTATAGTCGAACTGAATGTCTCAAAAATACAAACCTAACGACACCAAATTTTACTCAATCCGAACCCAAATGATTCTAAATCAAAGACCTGAAGCATATTTGGAAGGTTCAAACCATAATTTGGATTACCAGACGGTTTTCAAACATGACATGTTTATAGTCGAATCGAGCGGCTAGACAAGACAAATCCAACGAGCCAAAGAAGATCGCCGAATTTTGATATCACTAAGACATTTAAATGCTCAATAAACGGTCCACGATCAAGAAATTAACCTCGGTCATCTATTCAAATCACTCCCAATTTAATTTCCTATTCATTTATATTTTTTTCTTGATTGATATTAGCTTAATCTTATATTGATTTGATCTTAAAGAGATTTTATGATTTTTTTGTGCAATTAGATTTTTAATATCACGTATTTAGTTAATATATTAAACATGTTCTAGCAGAAATCAAGTGATTTGATGATTGAAGTCTTTTTTGTGAATGAAGAAAATAAATTAATTAACTACAAAGTTTTATCATTTTTAAGATTGATTTTATTGGTCCTAAGCCTGGATGTAAAAAGTTGAAGAAAAAAAATTTAGGCCCCCCCTAGATATATTTTCTGGCTCCGCCACTGCCTACACCTACTCTAGACTCTAGAGGTTTCACAATCAACTTCAAGGAGAGATTATAGTTAGGAATTCTTACACTATTGCTTCAGTCCTAACATTAATAAGGTCAACTGCTTTAACAGTCGCAGGTGTCAGATGATTGTTGTAACTATGGAACACTTATTAGACGACTTTAAAGCAAGCAATAATATGTTTTGGGGGTGGTTTGTGATGTGAGACAAATATGCGAAGAGTTGCTTTGGAATTGCAACAATAAAGATTGAATTTATACTTTGCTAATTAGTAACTCATGCTTCAATCAAAATAAATTCTTAGAACTTTTCCCTTGAAAGATTAAGTAATGGTAAGCCGTTACAAGAGGTTAGCAAGACAGTTGTAAGAACAACAAAAATTAAATAGTAGTTCTAATAGCTAGCAAACAGAAATCCATAGCGTAACATCAAGACACGGTCACTTAGAGTTCCTACTCACTCAATCACTCTTAAGCTTAAGGGTTGAAGATGAAGCATACGATGAGAGAAATTGTCATTAGGAAGATAGTACCGAAGGCCTTTGTTGATGGAGAGGTAGCCACGGACGGAGAAGGGGTAGATCTCCCAACGAGAAGCCAAGGCGTCTTAGGCTTTTGAAGATCGATCGTCTCTGCTAAGCAATAGAGGATGCGCTTGACATATCTTTCCACAGTCTCGTCGTATTTCCAATCGGGATCGTAGAAAGGGGAGAGAAGAATGTCGATCTCCCCACGATCGTTGTAAGCGAAACTGTGATCAACCTCGGGTCGGCCATTCAACATTGAAGAGAAGGTAAGAGGGCGTCGTCTTCTTATCTTGGCTTCAAATATTATGAGCAACTAAAACTTCCCAAGGGAGGGAGCAAGAAGAGGGGCGGCCAAGGTAGAGAGAGAGGGGGCAGGTGGTTTTGGTGAGAGAGTTTAGGTTAGATGGAGGAGAATGAGATTTACTCCAATTCTGAAATTAATTTTAGATTTTGAGTAATTTAGGAGGGAATCAATTTGAAATTGATTTCAAATTTCAAATAGAGTTTAGGTGAATTAATGAGCATTTAATGGGAGCCCATCAAGAGGGGGGCCGACGGCATTGAGAGAGAGGGAGAAGGGGTTTTATGCTAAACTTGAAATTAATTTCAGGATTTGAATAATTTGGGAGGGAAATTAATTAGAAATTTGATTTCAAATTAATTATAACAATTGCATTGATTGGGGATTAATGGTGGGGGGGGGGGGAATCCATGCATGTGGCCGGCGACATGCATGGGGGAGAGAAAGAGAGGTGAGGATTTAAAAGCTTCTTTATTTAGCATTCAAAATAAAGAAAAGGAGAATTAAATCCGATTCAATTTATAATTAAATTGAAGGGGATTTAAAACTTTCTAAATATGGTGTTAACAAATTAAGGAAGAATTTGAAATTTGAAATTTTGAATTTAAAATTGAGGAAATCTCTTCCTAAATCAAGGGAGGATATTTAGGTAGGTGATGATGATAATATTATCCATCATTAATGGTGGATGGGCACTAGGGCCGGCGGCATAGTGGTGGGACTTGGGTGAATTTTGGTAGTGGAAGGATGAGGTGAAGCCGGAGGTGGAGCTTGAGGTGGGGTTGGATGGTGGAGGTTAAACACTTGGTGGTGGAGGAGTAGGAAGGTGATGGATGGAGTGGGGAAAGGAGATGAAGGAGAAAATAACTAAGATAAAGTTAAACTAACCACGAGTCGCGGACTCTTCCAACGATTGGTGGGCCTTGCAATTGCTCCCCTTGAGCTCACTCTCCCTTCTCTCTGGCTCTCATGCAAGAAAAGAAGTAGAAGCAAATAAAATTTCATTGATCAATCATCCTCCTTTTACAACACAATGTGCCATTATATATAGGCCTCTCAACATGAAAAGAAAAGTACAAACATGCCCTTCGGGCTACAATGACAAGATACTCCCCATAAGGGTAAAAGTGGAAAAATAACAAAAACTAAATAAACATCATGCATACAACTAGATAAAACATAAAGCGTCAAAAGTAAAGACGTTGAATCGTAGCCGTCAATCTACGATTCCGTCGTCGGTACACGTGTTTGAATCTCTGAGCAATGTCCTCATCATTCTCCCCAGGTGGGAGAAAACTCGACCTCGTCGAGTCAACATCTCTAGAACTCTCTTACCACTCTAACAGATCAGGATCAGTTCCTCGCGGTCAATTCACATATTCTCCGTCTCTGGTTTCCCCGTCCATTGAACTATGTACCTTCGACGGCCACCGTTTCTAGTGGAAATAATCTCATCACCAAGTATAGCATCAACCTTCTTCGCAGGGATGTGGATAGGGATGCTTGGGAGTGGGGGTAAGCTAGGGTTCTCACCAGGTGGGTTCACACAAGGCTCTTTATTTAGTGGATTGGAAGGGTTAAACTCAGGACCCTCAAAGGCTACCAGATCTTCAATGTTAAACGTAGGATTAATGTTAAAACTTGAAGGTCTAGCACATAGGCATTACGATTTATTTTTGAAGTTATTTTGAAAGATCCTGCGCTCCTTGCATGTAACTTTTTAACGGTCCTTGGTGGAAACCGCTCCGGACGGATCCGAACCATTACAAAGTCACCAATTTCAAATTCTTTTGAATCGTTTCTTGAGATCTGCATGCAGTATATAATTAGCATTGCTTTGTTCAATTTTTTTATTAATTTTATTGTGCAACTCTTAGAGATGGGATGCAAATGCAGATGCAGACTCAAATGCTCTATGCTTATAACTCATAGGGATCAGATCTATCGGCTGTCTAGGTTGGTATCTATACACAATTTCAGAGGGACTTAGACCTGTAGTTCGATTGACTGAATTGTTGTAGGCAAACTCAGCTAAAGGCAATTTGGAATCCCAATCCCGTATGTTATCTCCCACTAAGGTCTTTAACAGATTTCCTAGGCTCCTATTCACAATCTCAGTCTATCCATCTGTCTGGGGATGGAAAGCAGTAGAAAATTGAAGTTTGGTCCACATCTTGTGCCATAAGGTTTTCCAGAAATAGTTCGTAAACTTAACATCTCGGTTTGATACAATAGTTTTGGGTAGCCCGT
Organism: Dendrobium nobile; assembly: GCA_022539455.1. Classification (NCBI taxonomy): domain Eukaryota; kingdom Viridiplantae; phylum Streptophyta; class Magnoliopsida; order Asparagales; family Orchidaceae; genus Dendrobium; species Dendrobium nobile. The sequence continues at coordinate 9,564,962 of CM039726.1, forward strand.
TGAGTCTAACAATTTCATCAAAATACAGTTTGGCGATCCTTTAAGCATCAAAAGTTTTGGAGCACGGGAGGAAGTGAGCCATTTTAGAGAATCAGTTAACTACCACACACACAGAGTCATGCTTCCTCACAGTTTTGGGTAACCCTAAAACAAAGTCCATGCTAACATCCTGCCAAGGTTGGTTAGGTATAAGGAGTGGTGTGTAAAGGCCGGTGTTCTTTGTTTGGCCAACTGACAGGTATGACACCTCTTTACTAATCTGCTAACGTCCCTCTTAAGACTTGGCCAATAAAATCGATTTTCGACAGCAGTGATCGTCATGGTTTGCCTAAAGTGACTCGCTAAACCACCAGCATGTAATTCCCAAATAAGAAATTCACGAAGAGATGTTTTGGGAATACATAGTTTTTGGAATTTAAACAAATATCCATCTTCCAAAATGAAATCATCTATAATCCGTTCACCTCTAGTTGCTAACGCAGAATATATATATATATATATATATATATATATATATATATATATATATATATATATTATGCTTACGCAGAATATGTTTCTTTAAAATCAGGGCAGTCTACGTAGTCTTCCTTAAGTCGCTCGAAACTTATCACTTCCGTCCTCATCTCATGAGTAATCATCATCCGACGACTTAGTGCGTCGACAGTCTTATTCTCAGATCCCGCTTTATGCCTAATCGTGTAAATGTACTCTTGCAAAAATTCAACCCACCGACCATGTCGTGCATTCAGTTTCTTTTGAGACTTTATATATCGCAGGGCTTCATGGTCAGATAAAATGACAAATTCTTGGGGAAGCAGGTAGTGTCTCCAGTATCTGAGGGATTGAATAATGACGTAAAATTCTTTATCAAAGGTAGAATAGCGTTGCCTAATGTCATTTAACTTTTCGTCAAAGTAGGCAACCGGGTGTCCTTCTTGAGATAATACTCCTCCTATGTCTGCCAGATGCATCACACGTCACTTCAAAAACTTTAGAAAAATCCGGCAGTCGCATGACTGGTGCCTTAACCATTTTTCTCTTTATCTCCTCGAAAGCCTTAGAGGCAGATACCATCCAGTGAAATTCTCCTTTCTTCAAACAGTCAGTTATTGGACCTACTATAGTGCTAACATTTTTAATAAATCTCTTGTAAAACGTGGTCAGTCCATAAAAACTTCTAACATCTTTAATATTCTTGTGTTCAGGCCATTCATTGATTGCTCTTACCTTTTCAGGGTCAGCAGAAATGCCTTGGGAGGATATAATGAATCCCAAAAAGATTACGTGATCGATGAGGAAAGTGCATTTCTTAGGGTTGACAAACATTTGATCTCTCCTCAGGACTTCGCAGATTTGCCTTAAATGATTCAAATGTTGTTCCACTGAGTTACTATAAATTAGAATATCATCAAAGTAGACCACTACAAATTTCCCTAGGAAAGGTTTGAGGATCTGGGTCATCATCACTCTCATAAACGTACGTGGTGCATTGCTAAGGCCAAAAGGCATCACAGTCCACTCGTATAAACCATCTTTGATTTTGAAAGCGGTCTTCCATTCATCCCCCGAGCATATCCTAATTTGGTGATAGCCACTTTTAAGATCAATCTTAGAAAAAAGTGTGGCTTCAGTCATCATATCTAGCATGTCATGTAACCGAGGGATTGGGAAGTGATACTTGACTGTGATTTTGTTGATAGTGGGTTATCAACACACATTCTCCACGACCCATCCTTCTTAGGGGTAAGAAGGGCGGGAATAGCACACGGGCTAAGACTTTCCTTAATGAAACCGCGTTGTAACAATTCATCCACTTGTTTCTTGAGCTCCCCATACTCAACAGGGTTCATTCGGTAATGGGGCAGATTTGGCAATGAAGCTCCGGGCACTATGTCAATAGCGTGTTGAATGTCACTTAAAGGTGGTAGTTGGTGGGGCAGATCTTCTGGGAAGACGTCGGCAAAATTCTTCAGGAGTGGTCTTACTTCCTTAGGGATAGACTCTTCTTGGGTTACACTCACTTCCCGAGCTACCAAGGCGTAGAGTGGGGCTCCTGCTTCTAGTTCCATACTCAAGTCTTTAGCAGTTAATAAGTTCAGGCCCGCGTTGGGTTTAAGGGAGTTGGCCTTGACGTCCTCCTTGGTAGACTTGGGTTGGGTGGGTAGGAGTTTAATTTTCTTGCCCTCGTGTTAAAAAACGCAGGTGTTAGATCGCCCATAGATGTGCACATCGTTATCGAACAATCAGGGGCGGCCGAGGATTATTTGGCCAACATCCATAGTCAACACATCACACCAGATTTTCTCTTTATATCCGACGAACTCAATAGGAACGACTCCTATCTTTCACCACCAAGGTGTTCGAGTTGATCCAAGCGACTTTGTAGGGGTTCAGGTGTGGTGTGGCTTTCAAGTGGAGTTTAGAAATCATTGCAGACGACACAGCGTTTATGCAACTTCCACTGTCGATTATGACTTTTCAGTTCTTATCTCCGATCTTGGTGAAAGTGTAGAAGATCGAAGTTCTTCGACAGTCGTCGCTTAGCTTTGGTTGTGAGAAGGCACATCTAACGACTTGAAGGTCTAAGTGATCCAATTTTTGGAGGCAATGGATCACGGCAGTATCTTCATCGCAGAAAATTTCCTCGTCGTCATCAATGTGATGAACTAGTTCGGTGTCCGGTTCATCATCTTCTTTCGTGACTTATTCAATTATTGTGACCTTAAACGTGCTGGAACATTGGGAGGCAATGTGTCCGTATTCATGACATCTAAAACACTTAGTGCCTGCAGGGGTTTTGGGTGTCTTCCGTTATGGTGTTTTACCTTTATAGTCCGGACGAGGTTGGGTTTGGCTAAGGGAAGGCCGACTACTTGGGAATCTAGTGGGTTTGTTGTAAGGTAGGCTAAAGGAGGATTTGAACGGGTTAGGACGAGAGTCTTGGTTCCTAGAGGCATGGCTCATAGATTCTTCTAAGTCTAGTACAAGACTACATGCAGCTTCAAAAGTATTCACTCTTCTGGCAAACAGCTCATTCCGAAGATCTTCTCTTAGTCAAACTCTAAACATCGACACAAGTTGGGAAGGAGTGATGGTCTCTTCCCCGTTACAGTGGATCATGAAATCATCAAAAGCCGAAATGTATTCTTTAACGGGCTTGCTCCCTTGGGTCAGTCTATTCCAACGATCCAAAAGTCTGGGGTAGTAGGAAGGGGGGAGGTATTTTCGTTTCAACTCTTGCTTCATCGTCCCCCAGTCAGTCTGTTACGAGCGGACCGGTCCCCTCTGGACCGGTCCGATGCTATTCCAGGCAGAAACACCCAAAAGGGGCGGAACCCCCTGTGGACCCCACGGTTGCTGAAATTGATTTTGGGAGGGAGAATTTTGAATGAGGGGCTGTTTTAGGATGTCCATTATTGTCCTTTATGATTAATTTGTATAATTAGGAGTTTAGGGGGGAAAGAGAATTATCTTGAATTTGAATGTAATTTGAGATCTAGGGTTTTCTTGCTTGGGCTCTTGGCGTTGCCGGAGATTGTCGGAGAGTTGTTCTTCCTCTCGAATCGAAGAACATTGTATCTTGCTTTCGTTTTGATCATCTACTAGTGGAATATAAGTCCATTGTGTGTTTTTCTCTCAGATTTCCTATAGTTTTCTACTGTTTTCCTGCGATTTGGGCTGTTTTCCTGCAGAAAACAGCAGCTCTATTGCTGTTTTCCCCACTTGAGTCGATAGGAAATACTTGGATCTAAGTATTTCCTATCAAATTGGTATCAGAGCATCGATTCGGGGCCACCGGCGGCTGAAATTTCAATTCTGAAATTTCAGCAAGTTCCTCGTCTCCGGAAGAAGATTTCTGTGGATCCGTTAGAAGAACAATGGCCGGAAAGAAGGTAGATGTCTTGGAAGGTGAAGTCGGTCAATTAAAAACCGATTTGGAGGAAAGATTTTTTGATTTTCAAAATCAAATCACTACCAACAACGAAAGGTTGGAGGGAAAATTCACGGCCATGGAAGAAATGATGAAGAAATTATTGGAGATGAAGACTAATCCGACGACGTCGGAAGCAAGGGAGACTACCGGAGACCACGGCATAGGAGGAAATCCGAACCCGCGTGGGGGGAGGAGGAATCAGGATGTAGAGATCCTTGAGGGAGACGACGACATGCCACCTCTAGAGCCATTTTCTAGAGAGGAGATGAGCATGGGAAATCAATGTCGAGGTGCTGATTTTCAGCGTCAAGGTGTTGATTTTGAAGGCAGGAGGGGGGAATATGAGAGAAGTGCAGATTTTGGCAATAAAGGAGAAGAATATCAGCGTCGAGGTGCTGAATTTCAGCGTCGAGGTGCTGATTTTGAAAGGGGAAGAGGGGAATATGATGATGGACTCGGATACCAACGTCGGAGGGAGGACCGGGACACTTGGGGAGCACCTCATCTTCGAGGAATGGGGGGTTATGGAGAGTACCGGGGTAACGGAAGGGATCCGAAGGTGAGGAAGTTGAAGATGCCCATCTTTGAGGGGGAAGATGGCCATGGCTGGATCTACAAGGTGGAACGGTATTTTGCAGCCAACGGATTGACAGAGGAGGAGAAACTGACAGCGGCAGGATTGTGTTTGGAAGGGAAGGCACTGGCATGGTACCAGTGGAGGGACATGAGGCGACCTATTCGAAGCTGGAGGGAGTTCAAGGATTGCCTGCTAGAGCGTTTCCGAACCAGTAGCAGAGGGGATTTCTACGAGCAGTTCTTTGCGCTGACACAGGAAGGGACAGTAGTAGAGTTCCGGGACCGGTTTGAGTACCTAGCTAGCAGGTTGGATCGTCTTTCTGATACCATGCTTGAGGGAACTTCATGAAGGGGCTCAGACCAGAAATCAGAGCAGCCGTTAGAGTGATGAGACCACACGATCTGGGGGAGGCCATGGAGTTGGCACAGTTGGTCGAGGACCAGAAGCATCTGGAGAGGGGGACTCGAGGCAGCAGCTCTGGGGGATCCCACAGGATGACGACCACGTTTTTAGCTTCCAAGGGAGCTGCACCGGGGGGTACACGAGAAGTACCAAAGGAGAGATCTGGAGGAGGGCCTGGGGGAAATTTTAAAAAGCTTACTGATAAGGAGATGCAGGAGAAGAGGTCTAAGGGATTGTGCTTTAGATGTGATGAGAAGTACATGCCGGGACATAGGTGCAAGGACCGGACTCTTCAGGTTCTCCTTGTTTGCGAAGACGAGGAAGACGAAGAGGTAGGTGGGAGTAGGTCCGAAGTGGAGGAAGAGGAGAAGTTGCACCTGGATGTGGCAGAAGTCTCTCTGAACTCCGTAGTGGGATTCACTTCGAGTCACACTATGAAAGTGAAAGGGGTGATAGCTGACCACGAGGTGGTGATTCTGATAGATAGTGGGGCAACCCACAATTTCATTTCCACCCAGCTGGTGGAGTTGCTTGGAATGAAATTAGTGGATACAGGAGGCTATGACGTGATGATGGGCACAGGGAAGGTAGAAATGGGTAGAGGAGTTTGTAAGGGAGTGGTGATTACCATCCAGGGCATAGAGGTGAGGGAGGATTTTCTTCCCTTAGAATTGGGGAGTACTGATGTGATTTTGGGAATGAAGTGGCTACAGACTTTGGGGGAGACCAAGGTGAACTGGGGAGAACTGAGGATGGAACTGGTAGTGGGGGGGAGGAGAATGGTGATACAGGGAGATGTCGGCCTGTCTAGGACGGGGGTGTCTCTCAAGTCCATGATCCGAACCATCCAGGAGGTTGGGGGTGGATACTTAGTGGAGCTGCAACGATTGGAGAAAGTCAGTGTGGGGGAAGAGGGAGACATTCCTCTTGAAGTGCAACCGGTCATACAACAGTTCAAGGAGGTTTTCCAACCTCCACAGGGTTTGCCACCTCAGAGGGAGCTGGAGCACGCCATTACTTTGAAGGAAGGGGAGACACCGATCAACGTTCGCCCTTACCACTACCCCCAGATCCAAAAAGATGAGATAGAGAGGCTGATCCGGGAGATGTTGGAGGCAGGGATCATAAGGCCAAGTGTAAGCCCTTTCTCTAGTCCAGTCCTCCTGGTCAAGAAGAATGATGGGAGTTGGAGATTTTGTGTGGATTACAGAGCTCTGAATAAAGGCACTGTACCAGACAAGTTCCCAATTCCAGTGATTGATGAACTATTGGATGAACTATTTGGGGCAGTAGTGTTTTCCAAGCTGGACTTAAAATCCGGATACCACCAGATCAGAATGAAGGAGGCGGATGTTCCAAAGATAGCCTTCAGGACACATGAAGGACATTATGAATTTCTGGTAATGCCCTTTGGTTTGACTAACGCTTCTGTTACATTCCAGTCTTTGATGAACAGGGTCTTCAGGCAGTACCTCAGGAAGTTCGTACTTGTATTCTTTGATGACATATTGGTGTATAGCAAAACTGAGGGGGAACGCTTAGAACACTTGAAGGTGGTTTTGGGAGTATTGCAGGAACATCAGTTACAAGCCAATTTGAAGAAATGCAGCTTTGCCCAGACCAGTGTGGAATACTTGGGACATGTGGTGTCCCAAGGAGTGGCGGCAGATCTGACTAAAATTGAGGCAATGCAGAAATGGCCAAAGCCTAGGAACATAAGGGAGCTGAGGGGATTCCTAGGGTTGACGGGGTACTATCGACGATTCGTGAAGGGATACAGTTCCATTGCCTGGCCGTTGACCGAGCAGTTGAAGAAGGACAGTTTCCTATGGGGGGAAGCAGCAACTCAAGCGTTTGAGAAATTGAAACAGGCCATGACGACAATACCAGCTTTAGCTCTGCCTGATTTCAGCCAGAACTTTGTGGTTGAGACGGACGCATCAGGATATGGACTTGGGGCAGTACTGATGCAGAACCATCGACCTATAGCATACTTCAGTCAAGTGTTGTCGACCAGGGCTAGACTGAAGTCAGTGTATGAGAGGGAGCTGATGGCCATTGTCTTGGCGATTCAGAAGTGGCGACCCTATCTTTTAGGACGACATTTCATCGTCCGGACCTATCAGAGAAGCCTGAAGTACTTGTTGGAGCAAAGAATAGTCACTGAGGAGCATCAGCGATGGTTATCCAAGTTATTAGGCTATGACTTTGAGATTCAGTATAGACCAGGCTTGGAGAATAAAGCAGCTGACGCGTTATCCAGATGTGTGAGGGAGCTCCAGGAGCTAGCTCTGTCGGTGCCATTGATGGTTGATTGGGGGGCCATCAAGGAAGAAAGCAAGCTAGATGAAGAATTGGGGAAGATCAGGGAGGACCTACAGAAAGACAAGAGTAGCCATCCGGGCTACTGCATTGAGGGGGAGAGACTATTGTATCAAGGGAGGTTTCTGATGCCACAAACTTCTGTATATATCCCCCACTTGTTACAGGAGTTCCATGGCAGTGCAGTTGGAGGCCATTCAGGAGTCCAGAAGACATATAGGAGGCTAGCAGCGGAGCTCTATTGGAAGGGCATGCATAAAGATGTGGAAGAGCTGGTGGCAAGGTGTGAGGTGTGCCAAAGAAATAAGTATATGGCGATGGCACCAGGAGGGCTACTCCAACCCTTGGAACTTCCAAACAAAGTTTGGGAGGAAGTGTCCATGGACTTCATTGACGGCCTACCTCGTTCAGAGGGATTCACAGTCATTTTGGTAGTGGTGGACCGCCTTAGTAAGTATGCCCATTTCGTCCTCCTGCGACACCCGTACACAGCGGTCTCAGTGGCAACAACATTTATTAGAGAAGTGGTGCGATTACACGGATTCCCAGCTTCCATTGTGTCAGATAGAGATAGAGTTTCCTTAGTCAGTTCTGGAATGAACTCTTCCGAATGCAGGGCACTATTCTCAAAAGGAGTACAGCGTACCATCCACAGACAGATGGACAGACAGAGGTGGTAAATCGGAGCTTGGAAACCTCTTTGAGGTGTTTCGCGTCGGAAACACCTCGTAAGTGGGCCAAATGGTTACCTTGGGCAGAATACTGGTATAACACTTCGTATCACTCAGCATCCCAAATGACCCCTTTCAAGGTACTTTATGGAAGAGACCCCCCACATTTAGTGCATTATGGAAAGGGAAATACAGCGATCTTCTCAGTTGAGCAGTACTTAGAAGAAAGAGATCAGGTGCTGAAGGAGTTAAAGAAGCATTTGGGAAGGGCACAACAAATCATGAAGAAACGAGCAGATACACACAGGAGAGACATACAATTTGAAGTGGGAGAGAAGGTATTTCTGAAGTTAAGACCCTACAGGCAGAGATCAGTGGCAAACAGGAGAAGTGAGAAATTGGCCCCGAGGTATTTTGGTCCCTATGAGGTCACTGGAAGGATTGGAGTAGTAGCGTATCGACTAAAGTTACCCCAGTCCGCTACCATACACCCGGTGTTCCATGTGTCACAGTTAAGGAGAGTGCTTGGGGAGCATGTAGCCAGTCCCGAGCTACCAGCATCATTGACAGAAGACTTGGAGGTGGTAATGGAACCCATGGAGCTTGAAGGAGTAAGAGTTAATAAAATAGGAACCAAGGAAGTGCTAATCAAATGGAAAGATCTTCCCGACTACGAGGCTACCTGGGAGCCCTACGAGATGGTAAAGCAGCAATTTCCAGACTTTCACCTTGAGGACAATGTGAATCTTTGGGAGGGGAGTAATGTTACGAGCGGACCGGTCCCCTCTGGACCGGTCCGATGCTATTCCATGCGGAAACACCTAAAAGGGGCGGAACCCCCTGTGGACCCCACGGTTGCTGAAATTGATTTTGGGAGGGAGAATTTTGAATGAGGGGCTGTTTTAGGAAGTCCATTATTGTCCTTTATGATTAATTTGTATAATTAGGAGTTTAGGCGGGAAAGAGAATTATCTTGAATTTGAATGTAATTTGAGATCTAGGGTTTTCTTGCTTGGGCTCTTGGCGTTGCCGGAGATTGTCGGAGAGTTGTTCTTCCTCTCGAATCGAAGAACATTGTATCTTGCTTTCGTTTTGATCTTCTACTAGTGGAATATAAGTCCATTGTGTGTTTTTCTCTCAGATTTCCTATAGTTTTCTACTGTTTTCCTGCGATTTGGGCTGTTTTCCTGCAGAAAACAGCAGCTCTATTGCTGTTTTCCCCACTCGAGTCGATAGGAAATACTTGGATCTAAGTATTTCCTATCACAGTCACGGGGTACTCTCCTCGGGTTTCTCGCATGTGTTCTAAGTTAGCCAAATACTGATTGGCTCTACCAGGCAACTTCATCTCAGCAAATCAGACCTTTCTTTCTTTCAAAATATTGTACCACTTGAAATTACTATCTATCCCTTTGAGCCAATCGAGAAAAACTTGGGGATCTAACGTACCATCGAAAGACGGGGCATCTATATGAATGTTCTTAAGCGGTTGGGTATCGTTAGCTCTCCAAGAGGTGTCACGTCCTACCGGGTCTTGATTGGGTTGGTGATTGGGTCGGTAGTGCTCTCTAGGAGGTATGTAATCAGTTCGGTTATCTTCGCCATAAGGAGAGTGGGGTCTCGAGGGGTGTACATTGCTGGGTTTACAATTCTCTCAATGTTGTCGAGTCTCTCACTTGTTTGACGTCTAAATTCAGCTAAGTCCGTTTGGGTGTTCCTAATCTCCTGTGTAACCGTCCCAAGTTGGCCCACAATTAGGTCTAAGGTTGCTTGAATGTGTTCCGGATCCATGGTTGGGTGCTAGGGGACACTAGGGAAGGCTAAGGGCTGAAGGTCAGCACCTAGACACTCTAAAACTATGTTCTTAAAGTATCCAAATAGTGTAGGAATGATTAGGACAGCAAGGTTCAGCAAAGGTCCAAGTTGTCTAAGTGTTTTGGAAAGGTCCTAGGGTGTGGACAGCACTTAAACACAAGCCTAGACCCACCTAAATGCCACTAATTGGTGCAGGAAGAAACTTGGACAGCAAACTACAATGTTTGTTTAAGCAACCTAAACAAGGAGGGATGTGGTTGTGACAAGGAAAGCACTTAAACAATGAAGTAAACTTGCTTACAATGATGAAATTGGTGCAGAAGTCACAGGGGCAGCAAGCAAAAAAAACAACAACAACATTAAGCCTTTGTCCCACTACGTGGGGTCGGCTACATGAATCCTTTTTCGCTATTGTGTTCGGTTAAAAGTCAAATTCTCATCTAATTCTAATAAAGAAAGATCATTTCTAATATTTTCTAACCAAGTCTTTTTAGGTCTACCTCTACCTTTCTTAATATAAGCCAAATCTAATACCTCAACTTTCCTAACCGGGTCATTGGAAGGCCTCCGTTTAATATGACCAAACCATCTAAGGCGACTCTCTCTAATATTAACTTCCACTGGAGCTACTCCAACCTTTTCACGTATATGCTCATATCGTATTCTATCTCTAAGGGTCAAGCCACTCATCCACCTAAGCATTCTCATCCCTGCAACTCTTAACTTAGTATTATGCTTCTCTTTTAATGGCCAACATTCGACACAATAAAGCATTGCAGGTCTCACCACCATCTTATAGAATTTTCTCTTAAGTTTGAGCGGGACTTTTCTATCGCACAATAAGGCCGATGCATTCCTCCACTTCAACCATCCAACTTGAATTCTGCTGATAATATCCCCATCAATTTCACCATCACTCTGAACAATAGATCCAAGATATCTAAAACGTATACTCTTATTAATGGTTTGATCGCCCAAAGTCACAATCCCCTCACTAGGTCTATTTCCACTAAAATTATACTCCATATATTCAGTTTTAGATCTACTCAAGCGAAAACCTTTAGACTCTAAAGTTGACATCCATAATTCAAGTTTACCTTCAACTCCCTCTCTAATCTTATCAACAAGAAGAATATCATCAGCAAAAAGCATTCTCCAAGGTACATCCTCTTGTAAATGTCTAGTGAGAACATCCATGACTAAAGCAAAAAGATATGGACTTAAGGCTGATCCTTGATGTAATCCAACCGAAATAGGAAAATACTTGGTCAAACCACCTTGTGTTTGAACACAAGTAATAGCTCCTACATACATATCTTTAATAATTTGAATATAAGCATTATTAACTCCTTTCTTTTCAAGAACTCTCCATAGCACTTCTCTTGGAACTTTATCATATGCTTTTTTTAAATCAATAAATATCATATGTAGATTCTCCTTATTCTCTCTATATTTCTCTATATTTTTGCATCAAACCTCTCAATAAATGTATGGCTTCCATAGTAGACCTACCCGGCATGAATCCAAATTGATTTTGAGAAATATTAGTATCACGCCTCAACCTATGCTCCATAACTTGCTCCCATAGTTTTAAAGTATGACACATTAACTTAATTCCTCTATAATTCGCACACTCCTGTGCATCACCTTTATTCTTAAAAATAGGAATTAACACACTCATTATCCACTGATCTGATATATTTTTAGTATTAAAATAGTATTAAAAAGTTTAGTAAGCCAAGAAACTCCTTCATCTCCTAAGGATTTCCACATCTCTATTGGAAGAATATCATCAGGTCCAACAGCTTTTCCACACTTCATTTTCTTTAAACCCTCTCTAACGTCAATCATATTTTCACATTCTTCATTAAAAAGTTTAGCACAATACATCATCCACTTTTGTTAAATATCATCTTCTAAGAAAAGTACTTTTTGATCTTCATCCTTGATACAATTCACTTGGATTAAATTCTTATTACTCTTATCTCTTTATTTGACTAACTTATACATATATATTTCCCCCTCCGTAGTATCTAATATATTATACAAATCATTAGAAGCTAAACTCTTTACATCGCAAATAGTTTTCTTAGGTTGCTTACGAGCCTCTTTATAGCTTTCCCAATTATCAAAATTTTTACATCTAAACCAATTTTTATAACAAATCTTCTTATTTTTTATATTTTTTTGCACATTTGGATTCCACCACAAACTATTTTTACTATTAGGAGCTTTTCCCTTTGAAACTCCAAACACATCTTTTGCAGTATTCTTAATATCACAAGCTATTTTTTCCCACATAATATTGACATCCTCATGCACAGACAGAATCTTAAGATCTAAAATTTTACTCTCAAAAATACTTTTATTAATACTCTTTAAATGCCCCCATATAATTCTAGAAAATCGTTTTATTTTATTTTTTTATTTTTTGCTCATTTATCTTAAAGTCTAAAACTAATAATCGATGTTGAGTACATAAATTTTCACTTGGAATAACTTTACAATCTTTGCAATCTAAACGATCTAATTTTCTTATAAGAAAATAATCAATCTGCGTTTTACTATATCCATTTTTATTAGTGATAAGATGTTCATCTATTTTCTTAAATAAGGTATTAGCTATTAAGAAATTATAAGAGGTATATTTTGTATTAATTCTTCTAAGTCATTTCAAAATTTTAATTTTGAACTCATATCCAAACCTACTTGAGGAGCATAAACACTTATAATATTAACAATCTTAGCATCAATAACAATATTTAAAGCTATAATCTTTTCTCCAATTCTGTTAATTTTTGTAACATTATCCTTCAAACTCTTATCTATAATCACACATACACCATTTCTAGTACGACTCCTACCCGAATACCATAATTTATATCCTAAACTATTAATCTCCTTAGCTTTCTCTCCAACCTAGTTTTCTGAATGCACAGAATATTTATCTTCCTATGAATCATAATATCTATTAATTCCATTATTTTTCCTGTAAGGGAGTATATTCCAAGTTACTATCCTAATTTTAATTTCATAGACTAACTTCTTTGCTCACATCCGTCTTTGATGTGAGAACCCTTGCCTATTTAATACTGCACCCGAGCACCGGTGCGTGACTCTTGCACACTTGTCACTGTATTCAGGCCATACAACATGTGCTTTCAGGGTACGTCCTAGCATTAACACAATTTTTTAAAGGATTCATGTCATGATTATTCGACAAGTTTTATGCTGGATGTCGACTACCTAACGCAACCCTCTACTTTTCTCATCCAGTACTTGGGACCTGGCAACGACAGTGTTGGCAGCAAGCAAAATAACAGTGAAATAAAATTTATGCGTTGATGTTATGCATGCAAACTAGAAAACTAATGTTAGGCTACGCCCTAGGATGCTTTCTAGTATATGAAAGCATGTCAACCATGCTCTTATACCAAATATGATGTGAGACAAATATGCGAAGAGTTGCTTTGGAATTGTAACAATAAAGATTGAATTTATATTTTGCTAATTAGTAACTCATGCTTCAATCAAAATAAATTCTTAGAACTTTTCCCTTGAAAGATTAAGTAATGGTAACCGTTACAAGAGGTTAGCAAGACAGTTACAAGAACAACAAAAATTAAATAGTAGTTATAATAGCTAGCAAACAGAAATCCACAGCGTAACATCAAGACATGGTCACTTAGAGTTCCTACTCACTCAATCACTCTTAGGCTTAACGGTTGAAGATGAAGCATACCATGAGAGAAATTGCCACTAGGAAGATAGTACCGAAGGTCTTTGTTGATGGAGAGGTAGCCACAGACGGAGAAGGGGTAGATCTTCCAACGAGAAGCCAATGCGTCTTAGGCCTTTGAAGATCGATCGTCTCTGCTAAGCAATAGAGGATGCGCTTGACGTATCTTTCCACAGTCTCATCATATTCCCAATCGGGATCGTAGAAAGGGAGAGAAGAATGTCGATCTCCCCACGATCGTTGTAAGCGAAACCGTGATCAACCTCGGGGTCGACCATTCAACATTGAAGAGAAGGTGAGAGGGGCGTCATCTTTTTATCTTGGCTTCAAATATTATGAGCAACCAAAACTTCCCAAGGGAGGGAGCAAGAAGAGGGGCGACCAAGGTAGAGAGAGAGGGGGCGGGTGGTTTTGGTGAGAGAGTTTATGTTAGATGGAGATTTACTTCAAATCTGAAATTAATTTCAGATTTTGAGTAATTTAGGAGGGAATCAATTTGAAATTGATTTCAAATTTCAAATAGAGTTTAGGGGAATTAATGAGCATCTAATGGGAGCCCATCAAGAGGGGGGCCAGCGGCATTGAGAGAGAGGGAGAAGGGGTTTTATGCTAAATCTGAAATTAATTTCAGGATTTGAATAATTTGGGAGGGAAATTAATTCGAAATTTGATTTCAAATTAATTATAACAATTGCATTGATTGGGGATTAATGGGGGGGGGGAATCCATGCATGTGGCCGGCAGCATGCATTGGGGGGAGAGAGAGAGGTGAGGATTTAAAAGCTTCTTTATTTAGCATTCAAAATAAAGAAAAGGAGAATTAAATCCGATTCAATTTAAAATTAAATTGAAGGGGATTTAAAACTTTTCAAATATGGCATTGACAAATTAGGAAAGAATTTGAATTTCAAATTGAGGAATTCTCTTCCTAAATCAAGGGAGGATATTTGGGTAGGTGACGATGATAACATTAATGGTGGATGGGCACTAGTGCCGGCGGCATGGTGGTGGGACTTGGGTGAATTTTGGTAGGGGAAGGATGAGGTGAAGCCGGAGGTGGAGCTTGAGGAGGGGTTGGATGGTGGAGGTTAAACACTTGGTGGTGGAGTAGGAAGGTGATGGATGGAGTGGGGAAAGGAGATGAAGGAGAAAACAAATAAGATAAAGTTAAACTAACCACGAGTCGCGGACTCTTTCAACGACTGGTGGGCTTTGCAATTGCTCCCCTTGAGCTCACTCTCCATTCTCTCTAGCTCTCATGCAAGAAAAGAAGTATAAGCAAATAAAATTTCATTGATCAATCATCCTCCTTTTACAACACAATGGGCTACTATATGTAGGCCTCTCCACATGAAAAGAAAAGTACAAACATGCCCTTCGGACTACAATGACAAGATACTCCCTAAGGGTAAAAGCGGAAAAATAACAAAAACTAAATAAAAATCATGCATACAACTAGATAAAACATAAAGCGTCAAAAGTAAAGACGCTGAATTGTAGCCGTCGATCTACGATTCCGTCGTCGGTACTCGTGCTGAATCTCTGAGCGATGTCCTCATCAGTTTGTGGAGGTAATGGATTTGAAAGTGATTTTTGGTTTAGTAAATGTTGACAATGAATTGATACAAAGGATGGTGATATCTTTCAGTTGGATGCTTCTTTCTGCATGTTCATTGAGATGTGCAAGAACCCACTTCAATACCAAAAATGTTTGCACTGAAGCACGAAGGTTGTTTTGATCTACTTTGCTCGCAGTTTTGGAGAGAGAAGTCAATGTGACCGAACATTTTAGATGGAGGGTAGCTGCAAGCTTTGATCTTAGAGCGGCAGGAGAGGTTGTCGGGATAGAGATGTACACAAATAAGATAATGCAGGGAGATAATAGGATTCCATGGTGTCAGTTTTACAGCACTCTTTGGTTTATAGAAATTGCATAAAACCAACATATATTTGGCTCATTTATAGTAAAACCGTAAACTCAAAATATCAGATTACCGTCAATTTGCATGAAATGCCTCAAACAACCGATAACAATAATGATGGACCTAAAGCACAGAACCAATCACATATAGTAACGTAAATTCCACCTGATATAAAAACAAATTAAAGTTAGAATAAAATTGAAAATCAACCATAGAATCAAGTCTAGCTCAGTGTGACATCGATAACGATATACTGAATTTCAATGATTTATGATAGTCGCCATCAAGATCTCTCAGCAATTCGGTTATATACCATATCCGAGCTATTAAATACATTCAATCAACAAATTTGATTATTTACTTTTAAAATTTCTATTATGAGGACATGGCTTTTTACACTTCTCTTTTGACACTTCACTTCAGCTTGCAAATCATCATCCTCTCCAAATATATATGTGTTTTTAATTTCTGATTGGTTCTCTACAGCTAATTAATTCAATTATTATATTTTTTTATGCACACTGCAGGCAAGACTACTCTGCTAAGGATTTTGGCAGGAAAACACATGGTAGGAGGAAGGGATGTGGTCAGAGTCCTTAATTGTTCAGCTTTTCATGATACACACCTTGTTTGGAGTGGAGATCTTGCTTACTTGGGAGAATCTTGGAGCAAAACTGTTGGTTCTGCTGTGAGTTTTCGTGAGTTCATGGTTTATATCATTTAAAAATTTATTATAGCTGTTATTGTATTTATACTAGACGGAGATCTTCAACACAGTTATTCTCTATTTGACACCTTAATTTGTTCCAAGTAGCAAAACAAATAAGTAGAAAATGCGCCTTTGGTAGCCGTGAGTTTTCTACATGAAATCATCACATTCGAACCATGAGTATACTTTCATCTTATCAGAAATAGATGCGCTTGTTCAGAATATTGATTGTTTAGCATCTTCTAAACTATAATATATGATCAAGAACTAGCTTGAGCATTGCCCAAGAAATGTAGTGGTTTTTTGTGTTTATACATACTCTGTCGGGAAGTACAAGATAATAAACAATGCTATACGAAGTTACTTATTAGTTGATTAGTTGGACATGTGACTCTATCTATTTTTGTATGTAGATTACTTAGCATCTTCTGAAAATCAAATCAGAATATATGATTAAGAATTAGTCGAGTCATTTCCCAAGCCGTGTGAGTAGTTTTATTGAGTTTATGCATTTATCCGCATATATTGTTGGTAAGTACAGGATAGGAAACAACAATGTAGGAAAGTACTTATTAGCTGATTAACAAGAGATGTAATTCTAGTTATGTTTGTATATCTTTAGAATTGAGGATATTTTCCTATTTATTTCCTACCTTTTATATCTGCACTAGTTTCCTATATATTGATATTCTTCTTAATTAATAAGTCATAACAGAGTTCTCTTCCTTTCAACACAGTATCAGAGAAAGGTAAATCTCAACCTTAGACCCCATTCTCCCTTTTCTATGCCACTTGTTCTTGCCTGCACACCCTCGCTTGCTCGCTCAGCCTATGCACCCTCTCTTCTACTCGCGCATGTCCATTTTCTTATAAACTCAGTATCGCACTTATTCACGCTCACGTGTGCTTGTTTTCTTGCCTGTCTCTTGTGCATTTTTACCCCACATTGTTTGTGCTTAGCCATTATCCCTTCCTTCATTATGAATGTGCTTGCCTGCACCCACGCATTCCATTGACCTTCCTCTATTAGTACCATAAACAATGCATGCAACCTCACTTGCAGTCCACGCTTGTTGCGCCTTTGTATTTCTTTCTTCCTATTTATGGCATGTTCTTCTGAGCTTTCATTCATCTCCGTGACCCATATTTTTCTTAGATTTGTTATGCCTACCTTCCCACAATGGTTTGACCTTTCCCATTCTTTCCTAAGACAAAACCTTTCACCATGAGTATCACCATCAAATTTAATGTTAGCAACTTTTTTTTAACTAAGTGCCTTTCATTTACTTGGTGGTTCTCATGACAAACTTCATTAGACTGATGCAACTTCTTTGACCTGTGATCAAATTTTATAAATTGTACGCATGTGATCAAGCTATTCTCATTTGATTACTCTATTGTCTTGATCCTGTTATTATATTTACTATCATGTTCCATTGTACTATGATGAAAATGTGGGACTTTCATTTCACCTATGTTCAGAAAATTAATATTTCTTATATCTATACCCTATATTTTGTTGATCTTTTCTCTTCAACAAAATGGTTTGCCTTTCCAAAGATAGATTTGAGGTTGATGTGTATTGAATATGAGCGATTGATTTGAGGTTGTAAATAGGAAATAATAAATTTAGTCTTATTATTTTAATAAATAAATTTTGAAATACAAGAAATTATATTTAAAAATTTTATGACTTGTGTCGAACATGTGTGTCCTATTCATTTTTAATATTTTTTTAATAAACATATCCTTGGTGTATCTAACAATGTTGGAGGCATGTCGGATGTGTGTCATGTCCAATATGTGTCGAATATTGCCTGCCTCTTTGAGGAGAAATATTAATGCATCATATGTTCAAATGGAATATAGCCCACGTTACAATGCAGAGTTTTGGAGAGGAATATATCAACGTTTAAAATTGCGCAATAAAAGGCGCGCCTTGAGGCGCGCCTCAGCGCATTTTCGACCAATTAAGCCTCAAAGCCTACGCAATAAGTTTAGTTTATGAGGCTTACACCTCAAGTTTACTGAGGCGCGCCATAAGGCGCGCCTCGCCTCATATATTTAAGGCGTCGCCTTTTTAAAATTTAACCTAATTTATTTTTTTTCAGTTCGGACCCCCAGTTGCCGACGTGGCGCGCCTAGTGAAATGTCGACGTGGCATCAACATTTAAACCCTTGTAAAGGTCGAATGGCGGAGTCGACGTTTCGATTTTCAAGTTACAGTAAACTTTCGAACTTTCAAGCATTCACCCGGAGGAATTTCAAGCATTCTTCACTCAGTTTCTTCTAAGATGGCGTCACCCCCAAAGAAAAAGGTAACTTAATGCTATGTTTTCTGTTTCGTATTGTGTATTTTGTGGTTATGCTATGCGTTCGCGTTGAAGGGTCTGAAGATCTTTCGATTTTATGCTTATTCTATGCGTATGCATGGCTTCTCGAAACTTTTTAAATATTTGATACTGTGATGCCATTGTGTTTTCTCTGTATTCAGGTTTATATGATAAATTTATGTTGAGATTTGAAACATAAAACCTAACCAAATTTTAACCATCGAGTAAATATGCGTAGGCTGTGCGTACTCAATGCGTCTTTTGTGCATACACAATGCGTACACGTTGCTTACTTAGTGCTTACACTATGCGTCATTTATGCGTGCGTATAATTTGCTGTATGTTTCGTGCAATGTGCGTGTGATGTGCGTAATATATGCGTATGATATGCGTACACTGTGCGTGACCGTTGCTTATATTATGCGTATGTTGTGCTTGTTTTGTGCGTATCTCATTTACTTATTTTTAATCTATCATTTTTTACAATTTTCAGACATATGTTCGTCCAATTACCTATAGATGCTATGTTTCTTCGTTTCGAATAGTCTGTGATAACTTTGCTCGGCAAATTACTCCTGAAGTCAAGGACAGATTGAAACATTTAAAGATGATACAGTTTTTGAAATTTCCTGGGTTTGAGCAAAATGTCCCTCTTATTTATGAGCTGATCTCAAGGTGGGACATTTCAAAACAATGCTTTGTTATAAAAGGTCAACCCATTCCTTTCACTGCTGATGAAGTGGCCCTTCTCACTGGTCTGCCAAATAAATGAGAAGAAATATCCTGGCATTCCTTAGCACATACTTCAGTTACATCAACGGAAATAAGGAATGACATGATGGAGTTGAACAAGCAAACCCCCCCGGAGACTATGTTAAGAACGTTTATCATGTATTTATTTTCAAATTTACTTTTTCAACTTAACAACTTCAAAACCCCTCGGTTGATCCAAAGAATAGCAAATAGTCCAGATATTTTTTTGTCAATAAACTGGGCTAGTTCAATTAGGGAGTTTTTAGTTGGAGAGTTTAATAAGGCAGCCTCCAAGATTTCAAATAAGAAGCCAGCAGGTTACATCAACGATTTTGTACCTCTGCTAATTGTGAGTGCTAAGTGCTAACTGCTAAATTCATTCAAAATTTTAATGGCTCAATGTGAGCGCTAAAATTTTCTTTCATCTTATGCAGATTTGGTTCCTGGAGCATACTACTATTCATGCTCCTATGCATTCTGACAGAAGGCCCCGTTTTCTTCGATGGGCTGATGATATTGTATATACTACAGAGGTGATCACTAATTTATTTGCTAATATAAGAAAAAATCAGATTTGTAATGTCCTACAGGCAGTCAACCAGGAAGAAATGGATATGGTTAATGTCGATAAATATCCACCAGACTGCCCTACATCCCCTCAGCAAGACCCCCACCAATCTCCCCAATCTCCCCATCATACCCCTCAATCTCCCCATCATACCCCACCTCCTCAGCAAGACCCCCACCAATCTCCTCAGCAACCACATTTAAGTTTTTCTGCTGAAGCACTTCAGTCTATACAAGAAACAATCATGAAATTCTGCCAAGAAACATGCACAAAACTTTTTCGAGAATTTGAAGACAGGCTGAGCACAAAGTTTGAAGATCTTACTGAGAGAGTTGGAGTTATTGAGGTCAAGCTCAATAATTACATTGATCAGAGCAAAGTAGTTCCTCAGAAAAGATCTATTAGCTACTCTTCATCTTCCAATAAGAGACAGAGATCAGATATCCAACCCCACAGCCCCAATGAACCAAATGAGCCAATCCCAGCAAAAGATCCAATCCCACCAAAAGATCTAATCCCAACAAATGAGCCAGTCCCAGCAGAAATGCAACTTGTTCCATATACAAAACCAAATGAACCAATACCAGTAGATAACATTCAAATAAAAACTGTAACTTATGTTCATGCAACTGAAATAGAAAATTACAGAGGACTTATGTGTTTGACTTCTGAGAAGAGAAATTTTGTGTTAGAATGTTTGAAAAAGTACTCTAAAAGGTAAAAAATTGCAAAATTTATTTTTGTTTGAAGATCTATATGCGTATGATATGCGTGTTGTATGCGTATGATATGCGTGGGTTGTGCTTATTATATGCGTGTGGTATGCGTATGATATGCGTGTGTTATGAGTATGATATGCGTGGGTTATGCTTATGAAATGCGTATTTATATTTTTTTTTTTTGCAGGGACGATAGTATATTGTTTGTTATTAACAATCTTATTTGCAGATCTGAGATTGATGACTTATTAAGCGACAGTTGTTTAGGCAATGAACATGTAGATATTTTTGCCTATCTCTTAGATGAGAAGTGTAACCTTATGCCAGACAAGTACCATAAATTTCTATACATCTCTCCAATCTATTGGGTTAGTAACTTAGTATTCAATTTATCAGTTTAACTATTGGATTAGTAACTTTGTATCCATTCTTAGTTCTTACATTTACTCACTTGCACTTGCAGGATAACAAAGGAAGGGAGAAATTGTCCAAATTGCAAATCGACACATAACCGAGCTTTCTGTTTCTTCAAACAACATTTTATTACAACCAATCATTGATTCTAATCACATTACCCTTCTGGTTGGTTTGCTGAAAGAACATAAGTGGAAATTTTATGACTCATTGGTCCACCGCGTCAAAAAGCATAGGCTTGTTGTTCCAAAAATCGTAAGTGTTAGTCTGTCAGATACTTAGGTCATTAGATGAACATAAACTCTTCAATTTTTAAAAAATTTATAGAACTAATCCTTGCTCTACGTATATTTCAGGTTAAAGGCCTATATTCTGACACGAAAGGAGCTTTTGATAGTGATATCAGAAAATGGAAGCTTTCTACCATTAAAGGAATACCAAAATAGCAGAACTCTTTTGATTGTGGAATGTATGTCTGTAAATATATGGAAAGAATAATTCTTGAAGGCAACACTGATTGGACTGATAGTACAGATTGGCAACAAGACATGCCAAAGTATAGGGCAGAGTTTGCATATGAAGTATTTTGTAAAACGTTGTCAAAATAACAGTTTTTCATTCTGTGTATAAATGCTTCTGTGTATAAATGTTTTTCATTTTGATTCTGTGTATAAATGCTTGTGTATAAATGTTTTTCATTCTGATTCTGTGTATAAATGCTTGTGTGTATAAATGTTTTTCATTCTGATTCTGTGTATAAATGTTTTTCATTCTGATTCTGTGTATAAATGTTTTTCATTCTAATTCTGTGTATAAATGCTTATTTAAACATAATACGCACAACGAACGCATATAATAAGCATAATGAACTCGCAACATACGCATTACGAACGCATTAGAGTACGCATAACGCACGCATGATACACGCAGAGATAAACAGTAAATTTTATTTTCAAAATTCTATTATATATTTTATGAGCCTTTAGACAGGTATGGTTGGGAGGATAATAGGGTAGGTTGATTTTTTATGAGCTTTTATTACTTACTATTGCTCAACATTCATTGTTCTTCTATATAATGCGGGACCACTTGAATATATCTTTCAATTCTGTGTATAAATGTTATTTACATTGGTTTGAGTAAAAAATTACATATTAAACATAGAACGCACAACGAACGCATAACATACGCATAATGAACTCGCAAAATACGCATTACGAACGCATATAGTACGCATAACGCACGCATGATACACGCACACATAAGCAGTAAATTTTATTTATAAAATTCTATTAAATATTTTAATTAATATATATCTTTGTTTGTAAATTACTTACATTAAAATGATGAAGAAATAAGAAATATATGATGTTTATGGCTCTTGTTAGATTTGTATGATTTCATTTTCTAAACTTGAACATGATACTTGAACAAGTACAAATGGTTTATGGCTCTTGTTGGATTGTATTTAGGGAAGAGGAATAAGGAATATTATGTTTGGAATGGAAGTTTGTGTTTGGCAATTTCGTTCAAAGATTAGTGTTTGAATTTCTTATTTGTTTTAAAGCAAAAAAAAATAATTTTATAAATGATTTTGAAATGTTTTTACATAGTACGCACAACGAACGCATACACTACGCATAACATACGCTTAAAACACGCACAACAAACGCATAAATTACGCATTTAGCACGCATAAAACACGCACACATTCTATTAATATATTTTTGATTACTTACATTTAGTATGGAGTATGGACTGAGGGGCCGTGACATGAATAATAATTTTCGTTAGCTGTGGACTGACGGGTGGCAGATATGGTTGGGAGGATAATAAGGTAGGTTGAGCCTTTATTTACAATTTATTACTTACTATTGCTCAACATTAAATTTTTCACTATATAATGCGGGAACGTTTGCCTTATGGCAAAGTGTCAAAGCAAGCTTTTCTTGTAAAAAATCTTACCTTCTGTTGTCCAATATAAATAATCTTTGACAACCAAGCCTTCCATTCATTACTGCGATACTTATCTTCCTCCCATGAAATTGATACCAATAACTTGTAAACTTAAACCTCTCTAACCTGACCAGGTTTCTGTTAACAAGTTATTGGCATCAGGAACATGGGAGGAGGATAAGTATCGCAGTGATGGAGGGCTTGGTTGTCAAGGTGATTTATATTGGACAAGACATCAATCATAATTCCTGTAGGAAAGTTGATGTTGTTGTCTTGTTGAAGATGTACATTAGGGTCTCTTGTAAAATTGTATTTGTTATAAATGTTTTTTTAATTTGTTCTGATATTTTTTATATTGTACATAGTCATTAAATGTTCTTTTTTTTTATTTAAAGATGTACATTAAATGTTTTTTTTTCTCTTTGACTTCATCTTTCATTAAAAATACGCAATGTTGACGCAGAGACCACGCACAAAAAACGTATGGTGAACGCATAGTTTACCAATATATAACGCATAAGATACGCATAATGTACGCACAATAAAATAATTAACACTCTCAGTACTCAAACAATACCTAGAAAATCATGTTTTATTAACTATTAATACAAAATTATACATTAAATTACATCTGCTCCAAAACACGCAATGTGCACGTAGAGTGTACGCACAAAATACGAATAAAAATGCATAGAGTACGCAGTGTTCTGCTTTATCGACGGCTCGACATTATATAATACTGAACACATCCAGCACGCATATTAAACCCTAAACTTATTTGGCTTGGAGGTTTCTTCTACTGCGAGACTGCGAGTTGGGTTGCTGTCTTCTCCGTCTGACCAGCGTATGCTTCTGTCCGAGCCTCCGAGGCTGCTGTCTCCTCCGACCTGCATCAGGTCATATAAAAGATTAGTAAGAACTCGTTTGCTTCCTAAAATTTCTCTCATTCAGGATGGTCAAAAATAAGGATAAGGTTGCATCAGGTCATAGAAAAGATCCAGCATGGAAATATAGCACTCAGGTAGATGTAGGAGGTGATAAAACATATGTCTATCTGAAATGCAATTACTGTGATAAAGTTGTGAAAGGTGGTGTGACTAGGATGAAGGAACACCTTTCAGGCTCTCACAAGAATGTTGCTCCATGCTCCAAAGTTCCTGATGCTGTAAGGGAAGAGATAAAGTCATACATGAATAAGTCTACCACATCAAAACATCTTGCACAGAAGCAATTTGAGGATAGAGTTGATGCTGGATCTTACTACGGGAGTGAGCGCAGCGTCAGAGATTCATCTTCTTCTATGAAGCCCATTTCATCTAGGGGTGCTAGAGGGCCTATGGATCATTATATGGTTGACACATCAGAGGATAGGCCTTCTACTACACAGAAGATGGCCCCAGAAAATGCAAGAGGCGCGGAGAAGAGTGTGTAAGGATATAGGCAGATTCTTCTACGAAAATGCAATTCCATTTAATGTTGCAACATCACCTGCTTATTACAACATGATTCGTTCAGTTGGAGCATTTGGGAGAGGGTTTAAACCTCCAACTATGTATGATTTAAGAACATGGATTTTGAAGGAGGAGTTGGAAAGCACTGATAAAAGCATTGAAGAAATTAAGAAGACTTGGGCCCAAACAGGAGTAACAATTATGTCAGATGGGTGGTCTGATATCAAACATAGAAGTCTGATCAACATCCTCATTAATAATCCTTATGGTACTGTGTTTTTAAGGTCAATTGAAGCATCTGACCAGGTCAAAGATGCTGAGTTCATATTTAGATTATTAGATAGCATTGTTGATGAGGTTGGAGAACATTTGGTTGTACAAATTGTGACAGATAATGCAAGTTCTTATAAGGCTGCAGGTAATAAACTTATGGAGAAGAGGAAACATTTGTATTGGACTCCATGTGCTGCACATTGCATAGATCTGATTCTTGAGAAGCTTGGGGATCTACCTCAACATAAAAATGCACTCACTAAAGCCAAAAAAATAACCAAGTTTATTTACAACCACTCTTGGATTCTAGCTCTTATGAGAAAGTTTTCGAAGAAAGAAATTCTAAGGCCAGCCGCAACAAGATTTGCCACCGCATACTTGACCTTAGAGAGCATGCTGGATGCCAGACAACCTTTAGAGGCTATGTTCACATCTACACAGTGGTTGAGTTGTGCTTGGGCGAAGAAGGCTGAGGGAAAAGAGATTAGAAAGATTGTTTTAAATGACAGATTTTGGCAAAGTGTCTTATATGCCATTACAACCACTAGACCTTTGGTTCATGTTTTAAGGATGGTGGATGCTGAGAAGAAGCCTGCAATGGGTTTCATCTACAATGCTATGGATGAAGCCAAAGAGATGATTGCCTCCAACTTAGGAGGCAGTGAGGGAAGCTTTAGGGAAATTTGGAATATTATTGATGATAGGTGGGAACTACAGCTTCACCGACACTTGCATGCCGCTGGCTATTACCTAAACCCTCAGTATCAATATGCAGAGAACAAGTCTACAAACCCTGAAATAAAGTTGGGATTATATCATTGCATGGATCGTCTAATAAGTGATGCAACTGAAAGATCAAATGCTGACTTGCAATTGGTACCTTTTAGGAACAAAGAAGGTTTTTTTGGATTACAACAAGCAAAAGATACAATTGCCAAACGATCTCCAGTTGAGTGGTGGATTCAATTTGGTGATGGGACTCCAGAGTTACAACGTTTTGCTGTGAAAGTTTTGGGCTTGACATGCTCTTCATCTGGCTGTGAAAGGAATTGGAGTACCTACAACCAAGTGCATACAAAGAGGAGAAATCGCTTGTCGACATTGAGGATGAACTCACTGGTGTACATTATGTATAATAGGAGACTCAGAGATAGAAATTTGAAGAAAAAAGGATTAATGGATGATGAAGATCCTTTGCTTTGCGATGATGTGGCATCTGATGATGAGTGGTTTGTAGATGATGAAGTTGAAGTGATGCCGTCTGAATTACTAGATGAAGATTTAAATGTTGATTTCTTTGATGGTCTTAAAGCATCCACATCCACCACAACTCAAGAACAAATCAAAAAAGGTATATAAATAATATAGTTTTCTTTTCTTAAACTTTTATTAATGTATTACACTATTATTCATTATGATATTGTTCAAAAATATTTACTATTTAGGGAAGAGGAAGATAACTAATAATGAGGAAGAAGAAGCTGATTGGGAGATTTTGGACTCTATAGGAGAGGGGGAAGAAGAGAGAGCAGCTCATCATAATGATGATTCAAATGAAGACCCCCTTAGTGATAACTGATGAGTGATGATAATGCTAATGACTAGTGAGTTCCTAACTTCTTATGTGATATGTTAATGTCATTGCTATTTTTCTTGTGCATTTTTATGTTTTATATATTATTTACTCATTAGTATATACAAAATTTATTATTTTATGTTTACGCAATTTTGCGATTTTGAGGCTTACGCCTCAAATCGCCTTGAGGCTTACGCCTCGCCTCACGAACGAAAAACGCCTCAATACCCGAATACGCAATTTTAAACCTTGGAATATATAAGAAACACTACAATGCCGCAACAGTAGGGCGCTACAATCACCACATCAACACACTGAATGTACCAAACTAAGTGGTGTGACGGATACCCAGATTATGAGCCAAAACCATGTTCATTGAAAATGTTTTAGTGCTTTGCTCAATCAACCTACTTAGATAATTAATGCCATAAAAACTTTTGGTATTTTATGGATTAAGGTTTTTTTTTTTTGCTCAAATTTCAGGGCGATGTTCCACTCCAAGGTGATTTCTCAGCGGAGCACATGATATTTGGAGGTTTGTTTCGCCCTTTAAATTTGGCCAAGGTACCACTGCACTGCATATCAAAAATCACGCTGAGCTGGGGTCTTAATGCTCTCATTCATGTTTTATCAGAGAATTTGATTTGCTGATGGAATCATCCTGTTGGTTTACCTTATAGTATTTTGATACCGATTAGAAGGAATAGGAAGAAAAAGTATTTGATCAAATATAATATGAATAGTAGTCAAGTTGTTGTGAATTAGAGTTTGACCCTTAGCAACACTCTATAAGAATGAATGCTAAAGGTAGATTATACCCAAATCATAAGAGGCTGTTTCCTTGGGCCTGCTCCTCTATATTCATAATAGAGTCAATCTAACCGTTGTTTCTGGTTTTATGGCGAAGTTTGGATTGTACGAAGTTAAGCTTGATGTGATGCTAAGTTTGACATGATATTTTAAATAATCTAATTGTGTAAGCCATCAAGATGGGACTTAGGTATAAGGATCAGGCATGCTTTTTTCGTTATTATTTTTTATGATTTTTCATAGTTGAAGGGGCTGATCCACTTAGGAGGGAGAAACTGATTGACCTGCTTGATATTAACTTGCAATGGAGGATGCATAAAGTTTCAGATGGCCAGCGCCGTGTGTCCAAATTTGCATCGGCCTTCTTCACCCATACAAGGTAAACATCATTGGATGCATTTTTTCCCACCCATAAACTCTATGAAGCAGAGACTACTTTTTTTGCTGTAAGTTGCCTTGTTGTGGGGAATGTTGTTTCTCAAATCAAACTTATTACGTTTCTTTCAGATCTCTTTAAAATTACACTTTTTTTGCTTTCTTGATTGCAATAGATTCAATTAAATAAGACTTACAATCAAAATGGACAAATAGTGAAATATGAATTTTCTTCTTGCAAGAGTTTTTATGTAGTTTTAATAGCTGCTTAAATTCTAAATGCACAAACAACATGCATATTGCATGTGGGAATTTCAAGTCTTTTGTGAATCTGAGTAGCACCAGTAAGGGTTCCATCTTATTTGGATTATAGATAGGCTATATTATATGTATCGTGTTAGGCGGCAAAAAAATCATTAATTTATAAGTTGTAGCATCAAAAAAATATGAATGTGAAGATGATGTGCCGAAATTAAGAATGATAGATTGAGAGATGATTAGAAAGGATTGTGAGTGGACTGAAGGTAAGATAATAAAAATAGTTTCAAGTTATCCGAATCTATGTAATTGAAGACAGAAAATGCACGGGTAGGACGAGTATGTGAAATTAATGTCGAAGTATTATAAAGAAAAGAGAGGCCAAAGATAATGCGGATATTGTGCAACAAGATATGCTTAGAAAAGTTTTAACATCTCATACAACACAACATAAATGAACAAAGGATGAGGATTCTGAAAACCAGTTCTAGATAATTAGAATAAGACTAATGACAATGATGATAATGACGGTAATCTTACTTCGAGCATACACAGGTATTGTTGCTCGACGAGGTGATGGTCGACCTCGATGTCGTCACAAGAATGAATTTGCTCGATTTCTTCAAGGAAGAGTGTGAGCAGGTAGGAGCGAATATTTCCCTAATCAAAGCTGTTTTTACCATATGTTTAGCCATGGAATGATGAAAAACATACTTCAGAGAGGAGCTACCATTGTTTATGCCACCCGTATATTTGATGGCTGGGAGACCTGGGCTACAGACTTGTCTTATATCCAAGAAGGGGAGTTGAAAAGATTAGCAAAACTAGCTGAAATCCAAGAGCTAAAAGATGCCAAAAACTTGCTCTGTGTTGTTGAATCATGGCTTCGGTCTGAGACCAAGCTGCCCAAGAAGGAACCTATTGGTTTCCATGCAAAATCTGCCGGATCTTCTCCCTTTGATGCGTCTCCCTTCAGATTCAAGGCATAAGGCATACTACCGTTGAACTTAAAATATTTATTGCAAGCAGAGACAAGAACTAGTTTACTATGTATTTTACCTTACAGGTGATGTGAAATTCGTGAATTGAAATGGGTAATTACACAAATGGTTATTACAAATGTAAATTGTTTGTGACATTTTGGAGAAATTATTCTGTGTGGAATCCGATCACAGAGGTGTGTTCGGTTGCCAATAAATTCATCACACGTGGCGTGCTTACGTGGAAAGTTACGACCCGACCCGTTTGTCTTTTCGGACCGACTGCAGACGAAAATACACCCACCCGCCCAAGGAGATTTCCCCGCCCAGAGAACAAATTAAAAGTAAATACAATGAAAAAGGCGGAAAATTTTCACATTTTCACATTTCGACCATTCGCTCCAATTCTCCCGAGGTTCCTGCAAAAAAATCTTTTAAAAAAATCCAGCAATCTCTTCTGCTCAAATGGAGGGAAATGATTCACCTGCAAAGAAAAAAGTATGTTAATGCTTACATTGACATAAAATGTACTCCGTATTTCTTTGGTATTAAATGCGTATTTGCTGAAGAAACCAAAATAAAAATAAAATCATTCCGAGAACGATAAAAGATTATATTTATCTCACATTTTATGTTCTTTCTGCGTATATTCTTTGTATATTATGTGTATATTCTGCGTATATTTTGCTTATTTTCTGTGTATATTTGAAGCTCATATCCTAAAATTTTATAATAAATACTTTGGATATTAAATCATAAAAATAAATTTTCAATAAAGAAAAATGATTAGTGTAAATAATTATTGATTTCTGCTGATATTTTTCGTATTCTTTGCATACCGTATGCGTATATAATGCGTATACTTTGCGTATTTAATGCATATAACATGCGTATAATCTGCATATACTTTGCGTATCTGTTGCGTTTTATATGCGTAATTAATGCGTATCACCTGTTTTTCTAAATTAATTTTATATTCTTAATTTACGTAGATTTATGTCCGTCTTATATCTTATCGCTGCTATGTTTTCACATTTAGAACAATTTGTGATACTTTTTTCGAGATAATTCCTCTTGAAATTGAAGAACTTAAATATCTATCAATTTCTTAAGTTTCCTAGATTTGAGCAAAACGCCCCACTAATATATCAGCTGATGATAATGTGGAATATTCGAAAGCAAAATTTTATTATAGAGGGTCATGTTGTACCTTTCATAGCTGATAAAGTGACCATCCTTACTGGTCTTCCAAACAAAGGTGAGGAGATTACTTGACTTACCTTGCCCACTACAATCATCATTTCAAAGGATATGTCGGAAATGCTTGAGTTGACTAGAGAAAGCATCACAGAGATTATGTTAAAAATATTTATTATGTATTTATGTTCAAACTTATTTTTCCAACAAAACAACTTCAAAATCCCTAGGTTATTAAAAACAATTTCAAATAATGTTGATGATTTTTCATCAATTAACTGAGCATCGTCGATTTGGGAATGTCTGGTTGAAGAATTTAATAATGTATCTATGAAGATCTCAAAGAACAAGCCAACAGGTTATGTCAATGGTTTTGTGCCGCTGCTAATTGTGAGTGCTAAAACAATTCTAATTTAACATTTAATTTGACTGATTGATTTGTTAAAATTTATTGATAATATCTCAATTTTATGCAGTTTTGATTCCTAGAGCACACTTCCATTCATTATCCGAAGTACCCTGATTCGATGGACTGATGACATTGTATATAATACTGAGAAGACAACTAAATTATTTTGTTAATTTAAAGAGAAGACAGTTATATATTGTGAAAATATTTTTTATTGCTTATTTATTGCGTATGTATTGCGTATGTCTTGCGTACGTATTGTATATATATTGCGTATATACTGCGTATATAATGCTGAAATTATTTGATTACAAATTTTCTTACAAATTAATTTTTCACAGATTTTTGTTGACCTCGAGGGAGTTATCCTTGAAGAAGCTAATCTTCTGGGCATCAAGAAATATCCATCAAGCTCTCATTCTCCCATTCAAACCAACACACTTGAACATCTTCTCCCCCCACAATCTCCCTAGCAGCCTGAACCCAAATCTACCTTGCAAACCTAACCCCAATCATTCGATATTCTTGAAGAGAAAATAATAAAAATTGTGCAGGATACCTGCACTATACGCTCTATATACGCATTAAGACGCAGTTTATACGCACGCCATACGCAAATCACCTTCTTGGTTTTTTCTTAAAAAAAAATTATTTAAATAGAATTTAATTGTTTCAATGCATTCCTTTAATATGAATCATCTAAATACTCATTTTAGGATCATTATAAAATGATTATAAAAATTTTCTCAATTAGACATAGTATATGTGTACACCCTTGTGCTACGCAAGTGATAGTTCTAGAGAGTGGGTGTTATGCTTCACTGGTTTAGCATTCATTGGAGATATATGGAGAATCAAAGGTGTTTGGAATGCTTCGTCTCATGAATAAAAGAATCAGGAAGCATTGAATATTGGGTTTCTCAACATTGAACCTTCATTCATTGTGATTAAAAAGGTTTTTCTATGGCTTTGCAAATTACGCACACAATACGCTTCGTATATGCATATGTACATATACGCAAGCCATACGCAAATCACAGTCCTTGGTTTTTTCTTAAAAAAATTATTTAATTTGAATTTAATTGTTTCAATACATTCCTTCAATATGAATCTTTTAAATACTCATTTTAGGATCATAATAAAATGATTATAAAAATTTTCTCTATGAGACAGTATATGTGTACACCCTTGTGCTATATAAGTGATAGTTCCAGAGAGTGGGTGTTATGCTTCATTGATTTAACATTCATTGGAGATATATGGAGAATCAAAGGTGTTTGGAATGCTTCGTCTCGTGAATAAAAAAATCAAGAAGCGTTAAATATTAGGTTTCTCAACATTGAACATTCATTCCTTGCGATTAAAAAGGTTTTTCTATGCCTTTGCAAATTACGCATGAAATACGCTTAGTATATGCATTATGTACGCATGGAATATGCAAGCCATACGCAAATCACAGTCCTTGGTTTTTATTTAATTTTAATTTAATTGTTTCAAAACATTCCTTCAATATGAATCCTCTAAATAGTAATTTTACCATCATAGCAAACATAACAAAAAATTTCTCAAGAAAACATTGTTTATTCTTTAAATACGCATACAATACGCATCAAATGCGCATATAATACACAGTAAGCTAAATACGCAAGAACTACTTGAAAAAGCTAAAAAGAAATCTATAAATAAAAACATATTTGCCATAATTGTAATTATTGTGTGGTTTTTTAGAAAAATGTTAAATGGATATTTGCATGCCGCATCTTCATGTCAATTACTTTGCTAAATTTTTAGGCAAGATTTTATGCTAAAACTTTAGCACAGGAATTGCATGAAGAGCCGCAATGCAAAAACACAGTTGATGTTTTTGTAAAAAACTCACACAGTTTTACATTAAAAGGCAATGGAAGAGGGAAACTTATTATATATACAAGATGACAATTATTGTGGTTTTTTGCAATGCCGATTTTTCATGGCAATCTCTATGCTTGAAGGTTAAGGCAGCATTTCTGCTAAAACTTTTGTACAAGGATTTCATGAAGAATCTGCAATGCAAAAACCCAGTTGAAATTTTTGAAAAAAACTCACACAACATTTCATGGAAGATGTAAACTTCTTATATAGAGAAGATGAGTCAAACCAATAATAGAGAACAATAAATTACGTCAAAATAATAATGAATGCCATCAATACTAGTAGATATCAAAGCGGCCACATCAACCTACCTCGACCTACCTCAACCAACTGAAACAAATGCTTGACAAACATTATGAATGTAGTAATGGAGATCATAAATTCATAATGGGTTAAAATTCTTTAATAATAATGGAAAATACATTGCATTTTGAGTAACATAGAAAATACGCTGTATATGCATCCAGCACGCATTGCATACGTAGGCCATACGCAAATCAAAATTCATAGCTAAAATAAATATTCTTATTAAAATAAATATCTAAAGATAATAATACAAATATTCTTATTACATAGAATTTTTTGATTTAATGATATCCATCATTAACTTCAGGTACATTACAGATGGCTTTTTTGAACGTACATCTTTTATGTG
This sequence comes from Dendrobium nobile, assembly GCA_022539455.1. Lineage (NCBI taxonomy): Eukaryota > Viridiplantae > Streptophyta > Magnoliopsida > Asparagales > Orchidaceae > Dendrobium > Dendrobium nobile. The sequence continues at coordinate 9,597,694 of CM039726.1, forward strand.
TTCCTCATTGAAGCATTTGGGTATGCTTGTGAAATTAGAATGCTTTGCTCGCTTTACTGATGGCTGACTGGACGGTTCCCCGACTATGAATTCGTCGGTCATGCACTCGGGTATGCTTGTGAACTGCTGTACTGATGCCTGACTAGACGGGCATGCTTGTGATATGAAGTCATTGGTGAACCATTCGGGCATGCTTGTGAAATTGCACTGCTTATCTGATGGCTGATTGGACTGTACAAAATTTATGAAGTCCTCAGTGAAGCATTCGGGCATGCTTGTGAAATTACACTACTGAGCTGATGGTTGCTTGGAGTGTACAGAATTTTATGAAATCCTCCATTAAGCATTCTGGCATGCTTGAAGGAGTAGAAATTTTTGTTGTGTTTTTCTTCACGGGTGGTTTCCTTGTTAAGAAATTTAATAACAATATGTTATAATAAGCAATAAATCAAATTAGTCAGAAAATAAAATCATACTCTTTGGCTTTTTTTCCCAGTGGCTTTTCAGCCTAGCATTGGATATGCCTTTAGGCCTACATTTTAGAGGATCTTTCAGTTTTACACTGCCACCCTGTGTAGACTTGTTGATCTTTCTCTTCCCATAAACAATCAAATCGAGTTTTTCAGATGTATCCTTCATCGAAGCCAATAGGAATTTTCACCCTCCTCATTTAGCTGCGCTCGTGTGCTCATTTCATATGCAAACCTGCTAATATAATTTTTGGATATGAATCCGCTACTAGCTTTAGAGCTATTATGAGAATTTCCTTTCCAATTTTGACTAGAATAGATATCTTGTCGAGCTCATGCTGACCATCGCAATAGTAGGTACTTCTCGGGGATTTTCCCAATAGTCATTTACCTCAAAACTATTATGCAATGAGAACACAATAAACCCATCGTTTCAAACTTTCTGCAGGAGCATTGAATGTTATCATTTTGTGCATCAAAATCAACAACCCATGGTTTGGCCAGTAATTGTGATGATCCTTATGAACACTAAAACCAAGATTTTGGCCATAATTACAATAAGCCTCGCATGCCTCTTTCTCATTAACATAAACATCCTGATAAATATACAATAAATGAATTATACATATGCAACTAATATGTAATAATTAAGCAATACAACACTCAACAAATACGCAACCAATACGTAATAAAAATTCAACAAATACACAATTAATACTCAATGTATACCAAACAAATACGCAACTAATACTCAATGTATATCTAACCAATAAGCAATGCATACGCAATTAATACGCAACAAAACTTTGCAATAAGAAAATAGATCTACAAATTCGTTATTGTACCCTAGCTCAATACTACTTTAAAAGAAGGGACCATCGAGTCTTCTTTTAAAGTCAATTACAATTTAACATTATGTACATTATTGATAAAAATACGCATCTTTGTTAAACACAATAAATACATCAAAAATTTTTGTACCCTACAATAAATACATCAAAAAAATTTCTCTGTAAAGAAATTTAATTGCAACATTGCTATAAAGAAAACTTGGAAGAAGGCGAACTTTACCAATAAGCTGAACTTTCCGTCCAGTCGCACTGGTTTTAGGTGTTCTGCTTCATGTGCGCTCGTTTCCTAGACGTCGGCATTTTCCAGGTTATCGGCTTCCTCCGAGCCCTGCGAAAATATTGTCTACTCATAAAAATAAACATCCTCCTCAATCTTCATCTTCATCGACATTTTTTCTGCGAAACTGTTGGCTGAAAGTGTTATATATTGCGGTCATTCGCGCCTTAAAGTCTGAAAAAAAGAAATGCCAACCTAAATTTAATGTTGGGCCCGGGTCGGGCTGGAAGACATGATTTTGACGGGTCGAGTATCGTCGGGTTGACGCAAGTCAATATAAATAACCCGGATTTTTCACTTTCCACGTAAGCATTCGAACATAGATCTGTGATCGGATTCCACACATAATAATTTCTCCATATAAAGACTTTGCTATTGGATTTGTAATTTTGTATTTTTACTCTGTCAGTAATAATTATGATGATATTTGATTAAACTTGGGGAATCTTGTATTTGGTTGTTTTTAAAGATTTTTATACTAGGATCATTGAGGTTCAATTAGCTTGCTAGAATTAACAATGGATTTTCAGATTAGTTGGATTGAATAATTCATATAAACATGATTATCAAAATAATAAATGGACAAACTTCATAAACATTAAAAACTCTTACTGGAAACAAAATATGAGATATAGACAGTACCTTCATAATGTTTTCCATCATTTTCAAATCAATTCTTCTATAAACCAATAATTTTTTAGCTAAAACAGAATTTGAAACAGTATTTACTAATTTACTAGGCTGTAAGTACATTTATTGCACATCTGGTTTTAACTTTTTTTTCTTTTAAGTCCAAGTTTTTTGTCTCTTCAGTGTAAGAAAAAGGGAATGAAAATAAAACATCCAAATTTTTTTTACTAATCATGTCTCTTTTATTTAAATAGAGTGGAAAACATGTTTGGTTAAACGTTAAAACCGTAACCATAGCTTTTAAAAAGAATTTCTAAAGAATAAGAACCACTTACAAAGAATGATTGCCTCTGAATCCGTCCATAAAATTAATCATAAAAATATCAATAAATAAATTATAATACACATCAGTTTTTCCAATAAGACCATTGTATTTTATATATAAACAAACACTGAATCCCATAACTCATAGAGATGAACAAGCCATAGAACTGTACTCTAACCCAGAAGGAGATATTTGGTCACAGGAGCTAGCCATGCTTTGTTCAGTAAGACAATCGCTCAAACCAAAATTTTGTTACAGACTCATAAAATTTATGACTAATTCTTCATAAAATTCATTAATAGTGTTCCAATCTGGGCTCAAATTGGCTTGGAATCAGAAGGAACGTTGGGCCTCTGACGAATTAAAAGAAAAATATAGCCTTAAAACGGCTGAAATGGGACGCCCTGCTGTTGATATGTTGCACATTCACCAGCTGAAAAGAATCGGTCAATGTTCTCATTCTTTTTACCTTTGGTTAATCATCAGAACACCAAGGCATGAAATTATAAGAATTCAAAAGAAATTTAGAAATAAAACTAAAGAATGGCACGGACCCTCTTATAGCAGCTGCAGCTGCCTCCTCGAATCAAGCAGGTTCTACTGTTTTTTTTTTTTTTGGGACATTTAGGTCATTTAAGACAAACTCACACACACAACGCATACACATAGACTCGAACCCTGAACCTCTTAGTTTGAAGTCTAAGCTCTCAACCAATAGGCCAAGGAGAGTTGTGTGGTTTTACTGTTACTTCTTCCTTTCAGCACTGAGAGAGAGGAGTTCAAAGCTTCTATGAGGAGGATCGCCACGGGAAGCTTTTGGGCCACCTGAAGCTCTGGATTCACCAGAATGGTGAAGCCTCTGTTGCATGGGACGATTGCCGCTACTGCCACCTGAAAGAAGCCGGCTTGTTCGGCTGTGTTGTTGGTCACTGAGCTCGCCTGAGGATGAAAGTCGAGAGCCTGCAGCTACAGCTCTCTTCGATATGCTGTCATTCCTAGAGGATGATGCACGTGTTCTTTCTCCGTCGAGAATCTGCGTTAAGGACATAAAAATGTTCAAACACTTGTGCCCAGAAACATGCAAGAATTATATCTTTGACTTTGTATGCTAAGAGCAAATACGCATTGATGAAACTGAACTATTTTTATGTTATCAATGAGAAGCACAATCTTATAAATGACTTCTACCACCAAAACCATTTTTCTTATTTGCCAATACTCTGCAGCAACAACATCAAGCCTTTGTCCCACCATGTGTGGTCGGCAACATGAATCCTTTTTCATCATTGTGTCATGTCAAAAGTCAAATTCTTGTTTAAATCTAATAAAGAAAGATCATTTCTAATATTTTCTACCCAAGTCTTTTTAGTTCTACCTCTACCTTTTTTAATATAAGTCAAATCTAATACCTCTACTTTCCTAACCGAGTCATCAAAAGGCCGCCGTTTTATGTGACCAAACCATCTAAGGCGACTCTCTCTAATCTTATACTCCACTTGAGCTACTCCAACCTTTTCACGTATATGCTCATTTCGCATCTTGTCTCCAAGGGTAAAGCCATTCATCACCTGAGCATCTGTTAGGCGGGCCCCTCCGGTCCTTACTTACTCTAGGCGGGCCCCACATGGAGTTAATTCAAGGGTTGGAGGGAAATTTTGAATGGAAAGGGGGGGAAATTTGAATAGAAGGGCTGTTTAGGAATTTTGTATGGGGATGAGAGTTAAAGAGGGGGAAAGGGGGGGAATTAGGGCCTCATCTTGAATTTGAATGAAAAGTTTGAGATCTCATTGTGTGCTTGGGCTCTAGGGTTTGCTAGAGACTTGTGGAGAGTTGTTCTTCCTCTCGAATCGAAGAACGTTGTATCTTTCTTTATTTTCTTGCATCTACTAGTGAAGATCTTGCTTTGTTTCTCTTATTTCCACTGTTTGGTGCAAAAATCTGCTGCGAGGGTGCTGTCAAACTGCTGGGACAGCAGTTTTTCCTCTGTTTTTGTGCTAATGTTGATTAGGTTTGCTTGCGAACTCAAGTATTACCTTAGGGTTACTTGCGAACTCAAGTATTTCCTATCAAATTGGTATCAGAGCGTTGTCTTGGGACTGTTGGAGGCGGAAATCTGAAAATTTCAGCAATTTTTCTTTCCTTCTCAAGAAGTTCTTCTTGTAAAACCGTGGAGGGAAGATGGCCGGAAAGAAGGTTGATGCACTGGAGGGAGAAATAGGCCAACTGAAGGCTGATTTGGAGGAAAGAACCATTGATTTTCACAACCAATTCGCTTCCATTCATGAAAAGATGGAGGGAAGGTTCACTGCTTTGGAGAATATGATGAAGAAGATGCTTGAAGACAAACAAAATCCGGTGACATCGGAAACAAGGGAGGCCACAGGCGGCCATTCAAGAGGAGGAATTCCGAACCCATTAAGGGGGAGGGAGAACCCGGAAGTGGAGATCCTCGAGGGAGATGATGGAATACCTCCTCTAGAACCGCTTTCTAGGGAGGAGATGAGTATGGGCTATGAAAGGAGGGGTGCAGAATTTTTTGGGAGAAGGGACGATGCTTACCACCGTGGTGCTGATTTGGAAAGAAGAAGAGGGGAATGTGATGAAGGGATCGGGTATGATCGTAGGAGGGAAGATCGTGACTACTGGGGAGCACCTCCTCCTAGAGGGATAGGAGGTTATGGAGGAGTTAGGGGACACGGTGGTGACCCGAGAGTGAGAAAATTGAAGATGCCCATCTTTGAGGGCGAAGACGCACATGGCTGGATCTACAAGGTGGAGAGATACTTTACAGTCAATGGGTTGACTGAGGAGGAAAAGTTGACAGCTGCAGGCTTGTGCTTAGAAGGGAAGGCTCTGGCGTGGTATCAATGGCGGGACATGAGGCGACCCATTCGCACCTGGAGGGAGTTCAAGGACTGTTTACTAGAACGCTTCCGAACCAGCAGGGGAGGAGACTTTTATGAGCAATTTTTTGCCTTGACACAGGAAGGGACAGTGGCAGAGTATCGTGATCGGTTCGAGTATTTGGCCAGCAGACTGGATCGGCTCTCAGAGACAGTGTTAGAAGGAAACTTTATGAAGGGGCTGAAAGCAGAGATCCGGGCAGCAGTTCGGGTGATGAGGCCACGAGACCTTGGAGAGGCCATGGAGCTAGCTCAGCTGGTGGAGGACCAGAAGCATCTGGAGAAGGGGATTAGGGGAAGCAATTCTGGGGGATCTTACAGGATGACCACTACTTTCTTAGCTTCAAAGGCACCGGCAACAGGGGGGTTGAGGGAAATACCCAAAGAGAGAACTGGAGGGGGAAATTTCAAAAGGCTAACCGAGAAGGAGATACAGGAGAAGAGGGCAAAGGGGTTGTGTTTTAGATGTGATGAGAAATACATGCCAGGGCATAGGTGTAAGGACCGAACTCTTCAGGTTCTCACCGTCTGTGATGACGAGGAAGCTGAGGAGGGAGGTGGAAGTGGATTAGAGATGGAGGATGAGGAGAAACTACATTTGGATCTAGCAGAAGTATCCCTAAATTCTGTGGTGGGATTCACTCCAAATCACACTATGAAAGTGAGGGGAGAGATGGCTGATAGAAAGGTGATAGTGTTGATCGATAGTGGGGCAACCCACAATTTCATCTCCACTCAGATGGTTGACTTGCTGGGGGTGAAACTGGAGGATACAGGCGGCTATGGAGTGATGTTGGGCACAGGAAAGGTAGAAATGGGAAGGGGAGTTTGTAGAGGAGTAGTGCTGATGATTCAGGGGATCCAGGTGAAGGAAGAATTTCTTCCCTTGGAGTTGGGGAGCACTGATGTCATCCTGGGGATGAAATGGCTACAGACCTTAGGGGAGACCAAAGTAAATTGGGGTGCTTTGAGGATGGAGCTAATGGTGGAAGGAAAGAAGATGGTGATCCAAGGCGACGCAGGGCTATCCAGGACCGGCGTGTCTCTCAGATCCATGATCAGAACCATACAGGAGGTGGGAGGTGGATATTTGGTGGAACTGCAGCGCTTGGAGAGGGTCAGTATAGGGGATGAGGGAAGCCTTCCTCTGGCAGTACAACCGCTCATACAACAGTTCAGTGAGGTGTTCCAACCGCCTCAAGGCTTACCACCACTCAGGGAGCAAGAGCATGCAATCATTCTGAAGGAGGGGGTGCCACCAGTTAGTGTGCGACCCTACCGCTACCCCCAAATTCAGAAGGACGAGATCGAGAAGCTGATTAAGGAGATGTTGGACGCGGGGATTATCAGACCAAGTGTGAGTCCTTTCTCTAGTCCTGTACTACTGGTCAAAAAGAAGGATGGTAGCTGGAGATTCTGCGTGGATTACAGGGCATTGAATAAGGAAACTGTGCCGGATAAGTTTCCCATTCCGGTGATCGATGAGCTACTGGATGAGCTGTATGGAGCAGTAGTGTTCTCTAAGATGGATTTGAAGTCGGGCTACCACCAAATCAGGATGAAAGGGGAGGATATTCCGAAGACGGCGTTCAGGACACACGAGGGGCACTATGAGTTCTTGGTGATGCCATTTGGGCTTACCAATGCTCCAGCCACTTTCCAATCCTTGATGAACAGGGTGTTTCGGCCGTACCTGCGGAGGTTTGTATTAGTTTTCTTCGATGACATACTGGTGTACAGTCGATCCGAGGAGGAGCACCAGGAGCATTTGAAGGTGGTATTTGGAGTGCTAAGGGAGCACGAGTTTAAAGCCAATCTGAAGAAGTGTAGCTTCGCCCAGAAGAGTGTGGAGTATCTGGGACACCTGGTATCTAAGGAAGGGGTGGCAGCTGATTCATCCAAGATCGAAGCCATGCAGCGGTGGCCTCTACCTAGGAACTTGAGGGAGCTGAGGGGATTCCTGGGACTGACGGGCTACTACCGGAGGTTTGTGAAAGGGTACAGCAACATAGCCTTGCCCTTGACAGAGCAATTAAAGAAGGATAGTTTCTTGTGGGGAGAAGCGGCTACTCAAGCTTTTGAGAAGCTTAAGAAGGCAATGACCACGGTACCAGTTTTGGCCCTACCAGACTTCAGTCAAACGTTCGTGGTGGAGACAGACGCATCCGGGTATGGGTTGGGGGCGGTGCTGATGCAGCAGCATAGACCCATTGCCTACTTCAGTCAGGTGTTGGCAACAAGAGCAAGACTGAAGTCTGTATATGAACGGGAATTGATGGCCATAGTATTGGCAATTCAGAAGTGGAGACCCTACCTGCTAGGACGGCATTTCGTCGTCAGGACGGATCAGAGGAGCCTGAAATACCTGTTGGAACAACGGATGGTGACAGAGGAACATCAGAGGTGGCTGTCTAAACTATTGGGATACGATTTTGAGATCCAGTACCGACCAGGGTTGGAGAATAAGGCGGCTGATGCCTTATCCAGATGTGGGGGAGAGCTACAGGCAGTAACCATGTCGGTACCCCTAATGGTGGATTGGGGGGAAATCCAGAGAGAGAGTGAGCATGATGAAGAATTGAAGAAGATCCGATTGGATCTATTGAAAGATAAGAGCAGCCACCCAAGCTACACCCTTGAGGGGGAGAGATTGTTGCACAAAGGAAGGTTTGTGATACCACAAAATTCCATCCACATTCCCCAGCTATTACAGGAGTTTCATGGGAGCGCTATTGGAGGTCATTCCGGAGTAGAAAAGACATACCGGAGGCTGGCCGCAGAATTATACTGGAAAGGAATGCATAAGCAAGTGCAGGAGACAGTGGCGAGGTGCGAAGTGTGTCAGAGAAACAAGTATATGGCGATGGCTCCAGGGGGGTTACTGCAGCCCTTGTCTCTTCCAAATAGAGTATGGGAGGAAGTGTCCATGGATTTCGTGGATGGCCTACCACGATCGGAGGGATTCACTGTTATTATGGTGGTGGTTGATAGACTGAGCAAGTATGCACATTTCACACCCCTTCGACACCCCTACACTGCAGTGACAGTGGCGGCTTCTTTCATCAGGGAAGTGGTTAGATTACATGGAATTCCAGAGTCGATAGTGTCTGATCGCGACAAGGTGTTCCTCAGCCAGTTTTGGAAGGAGCTGTTCAGGTTACAGGGGACTATTCTCAAAAGGAGCACAGCCTACCATCCGCAAACAGACGGGCAAACAGAGGTTGTAAATCGGAGCTTGGAAACTTACTTAAGGTGTTTTGCTTCTGAAACACCAAGGGTATGGGCCAAATGGTTGGCCTGGGCAGAGTATTGGTACAATACCTCATACCACTCAGCTTCCAGGATGACCCCTTTTAGAGTGCTATATGGAAGAGATCCACCACATTTGGTGCATTATGGAAGGGGCAGCACACCCGTATCTTCAGTAGAGCAGCATTTGGAAGAAAGGGATAGGATGCTGGAGGAGTTGAAGAAACATCTGATGAGGGCACAACAGATCATGAAGAAACAGGCGGATGCACACAGAAGGGAGGTCCAATTTGAAGTAGGTGAGAAGGTATTTCTAAAACTACGGCCCTACAGACAGAGGACCTTGGCCAACAGAAGAAATGAGAAGTTATCCCCAAGGTATTTTGGCCCCTATGAGATATTAGATAAAATTGGGGCAGTAGCATACCGTTTGAAATTACCCCCTTCGGCAACTATACATCCAGTATTTCATGTATCACAGCTGAGAAAAGCCATTGGGGAGTATGCAACCAGTGCTGAACTGCCAACAACATTAAGTGAGGAGATGGAAGTGATCCTAGAACCTCTGGAGCTGAAAGATGTGAGACTTGACCAGGAAGGTAACAAAGAGGTGTTGATCGCATGGAAAGGGCTCCCCGAATTTGATGCTACATGGGAGCCATTTGAAAGAATGAAAGATCAATTCCCTTCATTTCACCTTGAGGACAAGGTGAGTCTTTGGGAGGGGAGTAATGTTAGGCGGGCCCCTCCGGTCCTTACTTACTCTAGGCGGGCCCCACATGGAGTTAATTCAAGGGTTGGAGGGAAATTTTGAATGGAAAGGGGGGGAAATTTGAATAGAAGGGCTGTTTAGGAATTTTGTATGGGGATGAGAGTTAAAGAGGGGGAAAGGGGGGGAATTAGGGCCTCATCTTGAATTTGAATGAAAAGTTTGAGATCTCATTGTGTGCTTGGGCTCTAGGGTTTGCTAGAGACTTGTGGAGAGTTGTTCTTCCTCTCGAATCGAAGAACGTTGTATCTTTCTTTATTTTCTTGCATCTACTAGTGAAGATCTTGCTTTGATTCTCTTATTTCCACTGTTTGGTGCAAAAATCTGCTGCGAGGGTGCTGTCAAACTGCTGGGACAGCAGTTTTTCCTCTGTTTTTGTGCTAATCTTGATTAGGTTTGCTTGCGAACTCAAGTATTACCTTAGGGTTACTTGCGAACTCAAGTATTTCCTATCAGCATCCTCATCTCTGCAACACTTAACTTAGTATTATGCTTCTCTTTTAATGGCCAACATTCTTATAGACAATTTTTCCTTTAAGTTTGAGGGGGACTTTTTTATCACACAAGCCCGATGCATTCCTCCACTTCAACCATCCAACTTGAATTCTACTAATAATATTCCCATCTATCAAACCATCACTATGAACAATAGATCCAAGATATCTAAAACTTGTACTCTTATTAATGACTTGATCGTCCAAAGTCACAATCCCCTCACTAGGTCTGTTACTGCTAAAATTACACTCCATATATTGAATTTTAGATCTACTCTAGAGAAAATCTTTAGACTCTAAGGTTGACCTCCATAATTCAAGTTTACCTTTAACTCCCTCACTAGTCTTGTCATCAACAAAAAACATACACCAAGGTACATCCTCTTGCAAATTTCTAGCGAGAACATCCATGACTAGCACAAAAAGATATGGGCTTAAGGTTAATCCTTGATGTAATCAAACCGAAATAGGAAAATATTTGGTCAAACCACCTTGTGTTTGAACACAAGTAATAACTCTTTCATACATATCTTTAATGATTTGAATATAAGCATTATTAACTCCTTTCTTTTCAAGAACTCTCCATAGTATTTCTCTAGGAACTTTATCATATGCTTTCTCTAAATCAATAAATATCATATGTAGATCCTCTTTATTCTCCCTATATTTCTCCATCAAACCTTTCAATAAATGGATGGCTTTCATAATAGACCTACCTGGCATGAATCCAAATTGATTTTGAGAAACATTAGTAACACGCCACAACCTATACTCCATTACTCGCTCCCATAGTTTTAAAGTGTGACGCATTAACTTAATTCCTCTACAATTGGCACAATCTTGTGCATCACCTTTATTCTTAAAAATAGGCATCAACACACTCATTCTCCACTCATCTGGTATCTTTTTAGTCTTCAAAATAGTATTAAAAAGTTTAGTTAGCCAATAATTATCAGGATTTTTACATCTAAACCAATTTTTATAACAAATCTTCTTATTTTTTATCTTTTCTTACACATTTGAATTCCACCACCAACTATTTTTATTATTAGGGGCTTTTCCTTTTAATACTACAAGCATATCTTTTGCAATATTCTTAAAATCATTAATCATTTTTTCCCACATAACATTAACATTCTCATGCACAAATAAAATTATAGAATCTAAAATTTTACTCACAAAAATATTTTTATTAAGATTGTTTAAATACACCATCTAATCCTAAAAAATTGTTTTACTTTATTATTTATTTTTTATCCCTTCATCTTAAAGTTCAAAACTAATAAGCAATGTTGGGTACATAAACAACCATTCTTATAAGTGATGGGATGCTCATCTCTTTTCTTAAATAAAGTATTAACAATTAAAAAAACATAAGCTCAAGAAAAATCTATTATGGTCTTACCACCTTCATTAATCGTTCCAAACCCATGTCCACCATGAATGCTTTTAAAATCTACCTCTCTACCAACATGTTTATTTAAATCTCCTCCTATAAAATTTTTTTCTTCAAGAGGTATCTTTTGTATTAATACTTTTAAGTCATTCCAAAGTTTTAATTTTGAACACATATTTTCAAACCTACTTGAGGAGTATAAACACTTATAATATTAATAATCTTAGAATCAACAATAATTTTTAAAGCTATAATTCTATCTTCAATTCTATTAATTTTTATAACATTATCCTTCAAACTCTTATCTATAATCACACAACACCATTTCTAATATGACTCCTACCCAAACACAATAGTTTAAATCCTAAGCTATCAATCTCCTTAGCCTTCTCTCCAACCCATTTAATTTTCTAAATACACATAATATTTATCTTCCTATAAATCATAATATCTATTAATTCCATTAATCTTCCTGAAAATGAATCTATAATTCAAGTTTCTATCCTAATTTTAATATCATGGACTAGCTTCTTTGCCCACATCCGTCCTTGATGTCGGAACCCTTGCCTATTTAACACTGCATCTGGGCGTCGATGCAGTGGCCCTTGCACACTTGTCACTGTATTCAGGTCATACAGCATGTCGCTTCTAGGAAACGCTCCAGCATTAAATAATAATAATAATAATGATACAGGACAAATTCTGCTGAATCAAAATGATGAGTGATAACATAATTGTGTTTGACTTGAACTCTGCATTACTGTTGAACAAATAAAATCTATTTGAAGAACTCTCATTCGACAGCTTTCAATTTAGAAAAGTATTATGCTAGGATCAATGATATTCCAAAGAGTCTTTTGACGCATTCTAATATGTTCTCCTACACTACTTTGATCAATGTAAAGTTTCAATTTTTGTCTGATAATGTTACCTATCTGAATGAAATTCCAGTCTTTTGATGCATTCTAATAAGTTCTGCTTCACCATTTCAATTTTTGTCTGATAATGCTCTTCCAATTCCAAAGCTGGAAAGAATGTTGCAGGGAAATAATTTTTTGAAGATATTTCTATTTTGGCAGTCTAGGACTCCTTCAATTTCCTCAACTATTAAAGCTAATAATTTTGCAGTTGTTGATCTTTGCTCTATTTCCAAATCTTCTCTTGACTGTATTTCTGCTCTTGCAGTTTCTTTTGAACCGCTTACTGCAGCTTTCAATTATTGGACCACAACTATAGATAACAATGATCATTTGATGAATAATTCCAACTCTGTTGAGGTTGCTGCAGAGGTTTTCCCTTCACGTTTATTATCTATTATTACAACCATTAAACCTCTTGGTTCATCTTCTGTTATTACTAACATTAATGCTATTAATGCTCCTCTGGATTCCCCGATCTCTCCACAAAATTATCTCCTTTTTACAACTATATTAATCAGTTTAAATATAAGAAATGGAAATTCTCTGGATTTTTGCCCGAAAGATTCTCTGGACGGCAATAAATTATGCGCGGTTAGCCTTGAGCCTATATGGTACCGGTGTAGTTGAGTTTCAAAATCAATTTTCATACCTATGTAGACACTGCTAAAGCTCTTTTCTACATTACTCTAACATGTCTCCCTGTGGGAAATAATGATTTACAGCATTCCAAAACTGATGTGGGCATCCGATCATGAAGATTTTCAGATGAGACGACGATCGACGGCCGAGATCACTCTATTTTATTTTAGTTTATTAATTGTATTTTGATTTAATTTTGTAATTTTTTTTTTTTTACCCTTTTTTTAAAGACTTGTCTTATGTAAGCCCAAGGGGCAAATTTATCTTTTAGTTTCTTTTGAGACATATAGAGGCCCCTTCTCTTGTATTATGTATGATAAAATTATAATAAAATTTTATGTTTGCACTGTTCTTTGGGAAGAATCTTGGGTGAGATTCCTATGGGAGGAATCCATAACTTCCACCAGCCGCAGGATATGTCCGGGCTCGTGGCCTGAAGTCCCTTAGTGAAGGACAACGCAATATCCGTCAGTCTTTGGAAGAGTCTGCGACTCGCGGTTTTCTTTGTTTTTATTTATCCATTTTTTTTATAGTCATCTCATCCTCTCTCCAATCCCACCGGCTTAAACACCTCCACCTAAACTTGCCGGCTTCTTCCTACAACTCTCTCTTCTTCCCCACTGAAATTTCTCATCCCCCTCCTAAGCTTAACCGGCCCATCTTCCTCCCCTAACACCCCCCCCCCCCCCACACACACACACACACACCAAATTCTCTCCATGAATTTTGAATTTCAAAATTCAAACCTCCCTTAATTACCTTCCTAAAGTAGCTCATATCAATTTGAAAAGTGCCTTTATTTGAACTCAATTATCCTTTTGAATTTCAAATACCTTTCGCCTTGATAATCCTTAATTAGGAAACCTACCACAATTTCATCTTGTATTCAAAGCATTCCCATTTTATACATCTTAATTTGGTAACGAATTTGAATTCAAATTCAAATTAATTTGAATTTGAATTTGTTTCCTAAATTTGGATTTGATTTAAATTAATTAAATTAGGTCCAATTAAATTTTTTATTGGATTTGATTTCAATTAATCTTCCTCAATTTCAGTTTCCAATCAAGGCCCACTTTAATTCTCTTTCCCTAAACCCTCTTTTCTCTCTACCCACCACCCCTCTCTCCTATATCCTCTCTCTACTTGATTAATGCTTCTCTATTAAGGCCCCAATCTCTCCTATTTTAATTAATTCCTTCCCAAAAAAATGAAACTCCATTTAAGCAATTAATTAAGTACCTCTTCCCACCCTTTTCCATTTAGTTTGAAATTCAAATTTCAAATGACCCCCTCCCCCCCATATCTGTTCTAGATCAGTTTGGCATCAAAGCATGGTTACCCGGGATGCGAACTTGACAGAGTCAAACTCTTTTCCACCCTGGGAGAATGATGCGGACAACCAATCATGAAGATTTTCAAAGGAGACGACGATCGACAATCGACGATCTCGACTGAGATCACTCTATTTTATTTTAGTTTATTAATTGTATTTTGATTTAATTTTGCAATTTTCTTTTTTTTACCCATTTTTTTTAAGAGTCTTGTCTTATGTAAGCCCAAGGGGAAAATTTATCTTTTAGTTTCTTTTGAGGCCTATATATAAAGGCCCATTCTCTTGTATTATGTATGATGAAATTATAATAAAATTTTGTATTTGCATTTGTGTTCTTTAGGAAGAACCTTGGGTGAGATTCCTATAGGAGGAATCCATAGCTTCCACCAGCCGCAGGATGTGTCCGGGCTCGTGGCCTGAAGTCCCTTGGTGAAGGGTAACGCAATACCCGTTAGTCTTTGGAAGAGTCCGAGGCTCGCGATTTTCTTTGTTTTTATTTTTCCTTTTTTTTTCTTCTAATCGTCATCTCCATCATCTCTCCAATCCCACAAGCTTCATCCCCTCCTCCACCCAAACTCGCCTGAAGTACCTCTTCCGAGCTCATGGCCTGAAGTACCTCTTCCCTCCCTTTTCCATTTAGTTTGAAATTCAAAATTCAAATGATCCCCTCCCCCATATCCCCATATCCATTCTACATCAAAAACATTCCCAGTTGTTGATGGTGAAAAGCTGACTTAACTTTAACGTAATCTATTATCTCATCGTTAACTCTTTCTTGTGGGATTTTGGATAAGGACGATTAGGAATCTGTAGTCGTCCTCTATTAAGTCTCTTTTTTATTTGGTTTGTTTAGTTGTGTTCTTATGCTTATACCTCGACTGTATGTGCATCAGGTTCTCTAGATAAAAGAAAGATGTTTAAAAGGAGATTTTAAAAGAGTTCGATAATATTGATCTTCATGAATCAAATTGGTTGACCCTTCTCTGAACATTATTAGATCTATAGATGGACCTTCATTCAAGGAATGGGCTATCCTTAATACAGTTGATACTGCTGGTGGCATTATTTGTGGTTAGAACAGTAGTTCTGTAACGGATCTATCTCCTAAATTGGAAATTTCTCAATCACCATACACTTGTTTATTAACCAACTGTCCGAAGGGATTGTTTATGCCCCTTTTCTTGAGCAAGACAAACTTCTTTTTTAACTGAATTACTGGATATTGGTAAAAAACGGTCTTTGGATTGGATGCTTCGCGGGTATTTAACGACATTTTTGCCTCAGATGAATCTTTGGATGGTTTGAAATCTTTTTTCCAATCTTTTTACTTAATTTATTACTTCTTCGATCTTATTGACCTTCTTCTTATGGGTAGGCATTATACTTGGTCCAAAAACACAGAAAAATATAATTTTGCCAAATTAGGGAGATTTCTTCCCTCCTCTTTTTGTAATAAGCTTTTACCTGATAATGGAGAAGTTATCAATAATAAATTATGTTTTGGCAAATGCCCGGTTATTCTTTTATTCTGATTTTGCTCATATTTGAAAATCATTGTTTAAGGCTGACGGTTTTAAAGAGAAATGGTAATGGTGTCAAATGCTTGTTTACCAAACTTAGGCTGCTGAGAAGGTTTAAGATGTGGAAAAGAAATATTCGTGTTATTTTTGGTGTAGAAAAGCAGATGATTTTAGTTAAAATTAATTGAACTGAATGCACGATTGCATGTCATCTTTGTTCCCTATTGAAGTTTAAAAACATATAATCATTATAAAACTTGGCTTTAGGAGAAGTTGAAAGAGGAAGAAAGTAATTGGCACAAGAAGTCAAAGGTTAAATGGTATCCAGAGGAAAATAATAGCGCACTTCTTCAATAAATATGCTAAAAATCAAACCTTATTCACCATATTTCTTTGAATGCCATGTCATATCATGTCAATCAAACATTGTTCAGCCTTTCTTCTCTTCTTATAAGGATCTTCTTAGAAAATTGAAGTTTAGATTCTCATCATGAGACTATAGAAAGCTTTTCTAATGATCCCGTTCTCCTCAGTCTAGATGAGCATTTTTCCATGTAAGAAATTAAAAGTGTTCTCATATCTCTTGGTGCTTCCAAAGCTACTGGATCTGATGGCTTTTCTGCGATGCTTTTTCCAAGAACTGTGGGATATCATTCATCATAAAACTTCAATGGTCAATTTCATTTCTACTCTCATTTGCTTGATTCCCAAGATAGAGAATCTCTGGAAAAGCTTTTATTGCTGATAAGAATACTATAGACTAAATCGTTGCAGATATAAAATGACCAACTCTCTAATAAAACTTAGAAAGGAGACTGATCTTCAAGTTGGACTTTGATAAATGAAATATTTTATTAAATACCCTTTTAACATGTTTTTCGCTATAAAATTTATTTCAAGGATTATGGACACTATTTCAATTGCTGATTCTCAAACCTGTCAATAGGGAGCTCAATACTCAATTCAACAGCTTCAAAGAGTTTTGTCAAGGTGACCTTATTTTCCAATATTATATACTATCATAGCTAATGTTCTTCACAAAATATACTTGATCGAGCTTCTTTGGTCAAGTGGATAGATAGTTGTTGCAATTAGATTAGCGTACCCCTAAAGTAGCAATATTTGATTTGTTCATGACACTTCGTTGTTCTGTGGTGCTTCTTCCCCGCAAGCCAATATTCTTAAGTATATTTCAATCAATTTATCAAATAGAAGAATATTTGCAGGCCCAAAGATAAGTGAGGTACTAGCATCAAAAACCTTCGTGGCATAAATACTTTTCTATTAGGTAATGGATTTGATAGTCTCTACAACCTAACCAAGCTTCTTTCATTGGTTCTATTATTCATGACATGTATTTTGGTAAACGGTTGCCCACTTGGATTTTGGTCTAAACATTTCTTGCTACTAATTTTAATAAGATAGGTGTTTCCAAGGCTCTTAAGCCCTTTTGGATAAATATTTCTTGGAAACTACATAAATGTAGAAGTAATTTTTTGGAAGGATAAATGGTTTTCTAAATGGTCTATCACAATAGATTTCTAAGATCTTTTCGACTATGCTAGGAATCACAAGTCTATTACTTTATATTCAAACAAGATTTGAAAGTATGCAATTAAGCATAGAGGTATTTTTTTCTGAGGCGAGGCATAAGCCTCAAGGCGTTTTGAAGCACATGCCTTAGAATTAAACCATTAAATTAAAGATAAATATAGGATAATAAGCAACATAATAACATCAAAAATAAAATGTTAAAATAAAATCATAAATATCAAAGTAATACCATTAAAAGTCATATAAGGCTACAAACAATGCTACATAAATAATCTCACTCTCAATTCAATATAAACAAGTAGTATTAATTTATGAATTCATAAGTCACCCCCACTAGCATCACTTAGAGGATCTACATTAGAATCATCATTACTTTTAATTGATTTCTCTCCTCCCTCATACTAAAAATAAGAAAATGAGTTCCCAATAAAAAGAAAAGAGGTGTTGGAGGAGAAGCAGCTACAATGCAATAGCATGGGTAAAACAACAGGAAAGAGGGCGGGTGATAGGGTTCTACGATTGTGAGTTTGAGGTTGTGTGGTTCTTCTCAAATTTGGTTTTATTTAGATTTAGTAAATATGATTATATATATTTCTTAAACCTTAATTTTCAAAGCTTTTTCATCTTCAAAATTACATTAAAATCGTGTTGAGGCTTGCATTGAGACATGCATCACAACACTAAGGTGTAAGCCTCATCTAGCAAGCATAAGGCATGTCTCATTGTCCCTTTTTTTTACCTTGAGGCGGGCTTCTAATTGCACAATTTTAAACCATGCTTTCAATTTATAGGAGTGATATGAATTTTGGAGAAGCATCAGTCCATTTTATTTAAATGACTGCTAGGAACTCTTTCTCACTCATATCACTCATCTTAATCAAAATCTTCAGTTCTTCACCACGACATCTCACTCTAGACATCAACTATAATATTCTCTGCCATCTCTTTCTACTCTTTTCATATTAACGGAGGAGTCCTTATTCCTTGTACTTCTTGAATTTGGAAATATATTGCTCCACTTAAGATCGAAGTGCTCTAGTTTATTTCATGATACAAATTACCTCTCTTTTCTAAAAGGGTCATCAATTATGCTTTTTGTGACCCACATATGGACTTGCAGGAGGATGGTTTCCATACTTTTTTTCAGGTGTGCTTATATATCTAACATTTGGAATCATTTTAATATAATCTTGCCTATTGTGAATTTGGATAAAAAGCTTTCGCCTCTCAGAAAAATACTTTCATTAAAAAAAAATAAAAAAAAATAATCACAATTTCGTCTGGTTTTTAACTGCTATATGAAGTTAACGGGAAATGATTTTTGGGAGGAGAATTGTAGAGAGAGAAGCTGTGGGTTTTTCTAGAGAGAGAAACTATTCTTGGTTTTGATTTTCTGTTTTCGCGGGAATTTCGGATTGGATCGCATTGGGAGGATGGTGATCCCTGACCGCCGGTAGCGGCTTGCCGGCAGTAATCTTCCATCTGACATTCATCGCAATGTTCTTCTAAAACCGGTTGATCAGAAATCCAGCAGAAATCGCGGTGATTCTTTGGATCAAGAAGCGCCCAGGATTTCGTCTAGTTTGGTGATCAGAGAAGGTTATAGGCCTCCGGCGGGATTAGAGCCGATTGTGGAAGGGAAAGGCAAAGGTGTTGTTGTTGATAGAATCGCAGAAGACGAAGTTATTCCAGGGTTTCCTTCGAAAGTGGATACATAGTTGTTATCATCGTCAGATGTTGTTCTGAAAGTGAAGAATTGCGCAGGTATGCTTGTTTCGGAGAACCATAAACAGATTAATAAAAATCTTGCGGTTGTTTTTGAGAAAAATGGAGATAAAGTGGATGAAGGTGTTAAGTTGAATGGTGATACTGCTCCTGCTAACAAATTCACGTCGGCCTGCCAAAAGACGCAGCACATCAAATTGAATTTTAACGTTAACTCTACCCAATTGACTGAAGATGGTTTGGCTGTTAAGCTAAATACTGATAAGGAAATGACCAATTCTCAGGTGTTGAAGAAATCATTGGTTATGAAGGTGCTAGGACAGGATATACCGTTCTCTGTTTGTAGTCAAGAACTCAAACGGCAATGGAGTAAGTATGGAAGTTTTCATCTGACGACATTGGGTCGTAACTGGATTCTGTGTTCGTTTGCTAACATGGAGTCCATGGAGGAAGTTTTAAGTGGGGGTCTCTGGTATATTGGGAACCACATTATCGGTATGGATAGATGGTCATCGTCCTTCTCCACTGAATCGCTAAAGGGTATTACGTCTCCGGTGTTGATTCGGTTTCCTGGATTGCCCTTAAGCTGCTGGGATGAGGAGAATATCCCCATGGTTGCTTCTATGATCGGAGTTCCCATGATGCTTGACGGGAAATCATTTAAATGGGGTAAGAGGGAATACGCTAGGTGCTATGTTCGAATTGATTTGGAAAGGAAACTCCCTAAGGGAGTGTGGATTGAAGGTCTTCACGGAAGAACCTTTCAACGTGTGGAATATGAAAAGCTGACATCTCTCTGTTATCAGTGTGGAAGAGTTGGTCACAATAAAAATGCCTGTCCAGATATTGTCTCAGTGCTGGACAAGGAGAAAAGCAATCAGGATTCTAAGGAAGTGATGAAAAAAAGTAAACCTGTAAAAGATGATGGAATTAAACATCAAGGTGAAGAATATGACCCTTGGATCCATGTTAACTTCAGAAGTCGAAGATTTAAAAATGCCAGAAGGAATAATGGAGTGAATACTCAAATTAGACAGGTTTATAAACCTGTTGAGTCTGTTAAACAAGCGATGGTTGTTGAACAGTTGGGTGATCCAGTTAATCCATAAGGAATGTTTGAAAAAATTCCTGAAGCTGTAATAGCATATGAAGACTTTCGGGTGCAGGAGATACCAGTTGCTTTGAATAAACTCCAAGCCTTGGATTGTGATTTGGAGGAGGGAGAAGTTATTGAGAAGGCTAGTGTGGAGCTGTCGAATAAATCCAATCTGTTGGATTCAGTTGAAGCTGTTGTTACTCCATAATTACCTGCTGTTAATGTTGTTCAGGATTTTGAAGATCAGTTGGTTTCAGTTACAAATTCAGGCAAATTCAAGCTTTCGAAAGAATTGAGGTCATTGGGCCCTATGGAAACAAATCAAAGGAAGAGGAGAGGGGACAAGAAAAACAGTAAAATGATAGGGGATAATTCCCCTATTATTTCTTAATGGCTTCCATCATTTTTTGGAATTGTAGGGGGGCTAGGAAGAAGGAGGTCTCCTTATATCTTAGAGAAATTGTGAAAGATTATAAAGGTTTTTTTGTGGGACTTACTGAAACCAAGATATCTTCTATTGATAGGAATGATATTAACCAAATTATTGGGATTGATTGAGATTATTTTCATCATCCTGCGATTGGCACGTCGGGTGGTATCTTAGTTATGTGGAAAAAGGAGTTTGCTTCCTTTGAAATAGTTGATCATTCTTCCCAATTGATTATGGGACATCTCAACATCAATGCTTTGGGTAAATGGAACATTGCAACTGTCTATGGTGGTAAGGATGCTCAAACCCGTAGATCACTTTGGAAGAAGCTTGAAGATTGTATGAATGGTGCTGAACCAAGAATCATAGGGGGGGATTTCAATTGCATCCTCTCTAAGGAGGATAAGAAGGGTGAAAAGAGGTTTCATCTGATCAATGGGTCTAAAGATATGAAGATGTTCCTAATGAATAATGATTTCCATGATATCGGATTTGTGGGTCCTAGCTATACATGGTGTAATAACAAGGAACTTCTAGAATTTGGGAGAGACTTGATAGGTGTCTCTTAAATTCTGCAGCTCTTCACTATATTCCTATGGCTAAGGTGCGTCACTTACCCAGAGTTGCTTCGGATCATGCTCCTATCTCCATCAATTTAGTGGAACCTCAAAACCAAAAATCGGGTTTCTTAAGATTTGAAGACACTTGGAAGACATATCCAGCCACTTGGAACATTATTCTCAAAGCTTGGAATAAGTCGGATTTTGGTTCTAGTGCTGAAATCCTTCAGAGGAAGTTGAAAATATCTTTAAAAGCTCTTTATTACTGGAATAAGAACAACTGTAAAGAACTGAATTCTTTAAGGGATGAGTTGAAGAAAGACATCTTACAACTACAGGTTGAAGAATCTAATGAAGGAGGCTTGACAGTAGAAAAGCTGACAATTTTGAGGAACAAAGTTCATGATCTTAATGTTACTTTGGGTAGGCTTTCCACTTGGTGGAATCAAAGATCAAAAATCAGATGGCAGCAAGTTGAAGACATTAATTCGAATTATTTTCATCAGTATGCTTCGGCTAAGAGGAACGGAAACCTAATTTGGCAGATTAAAGATGAGAACGGGACTGTTGTGGAAGATTTGGAGCAAATTGAAACTGTTTTTTACAGTTTTTTCAGAAGAAATGGTCAGCCAGAGATTGTAAGCTCTCGGACTGGCCTTCCTGTCCAGAAAAGCTGAGAATTTCCAAGGAGGATGCTGAATCACTGAATATGGATTTCACCAAAGAAGAATTGACAAAGGCTGTCTTCAAGCAAGGTAACAATAAATCCCCTGGTTTAGATGGCATTCCTACTTCTTTTTTCAAATTTTATTGGAAGATTGTGGAGGAGGACACTTGGAAGGCTATTGATGAATTTTTTTAAACCGGTATTATGTATAATGAGTGGAAGGATCCACTTATTGTCCTTATCCCCAAAATTAAAAAGCCTACTAGTCCTTCTAACTATAGGCCTATAAAGTTTGTGTCAATCGACCTATAAGTTTGTGGCTACCATGATATTAAACAGAATGAAAAGTTACATTGCTAAGTGTATCACAGAAGACAAGCAGCTTTCCTTAACGGTAGATCAATGTCTGATCATTGTCTACTAGCTTTCTTTCTATCAATTGCAAATTGCATTTCTCAAAAAAAAAAAAAAAAATACAGAGCTTCGAGATGTCCTTTTATGCTCCTGCTATCATTTTGTACTATGAGAAATACTAGATGTTTTTCTAATACAAAAAAAAAGAGTATAATGTTTTTGACACGATTATTCATCTAGCTTACTTTTGGATTCATAATTCTTATGGAAAGAAAATGATTAATATCGCCTAGACAATTGCCACTTGGCTGCTTGTCCAATTCAACTCTTTTCTATTTTTTTTTTCCTATCTATTTCTTTGTAGTTAACTTCTATTCATCTCTAATCACTCAAATTTTTATCACTTAGTACTTTTTACTTTAATTTAATTAGGATTCGCCCCGTTTCTCAAAAAAAAAAAAAAAAGAGCTATTAACTATGAGATACACCATGCATAAAAAAACTGCTCAAGGCTCCAGGTCTAGGTGTAGTGTGGTAGGACAAGGTGAGAAACTGCATTAAGAGTAACTTACAGTTTGTTTGGATGGCAGTGGTGCGTCATCTAGAGTTTTGTGCTTGGAATGCTCACCATGATGAGCAGCAGCTGAACCAGTTCTTCTAGCGAATGCTTCCACGGCACCTGCGAATCTATCATGAATTTCTTGGCCAACTGAAAATGAAATTTACTAACAATCAACTCTTGCAGGTGCATAAATGAATAAAGGATGCTGAAAATAGCAGAAAACTTATTGGTACTCGATACAAACCTGATGACCTTTCTGCCTTCACCATTGATGGGCCGGCAACTGGAGCATTTCTTCCAAGAGGTTGCTGGGGATACAGATGAGATTCAATAAAAGTAACGAAATAAATGATCAGCACGTGGAAGTAAAAGATAGATAACATACTCTTGGTTTAGTACTTGCACCCATCTGTGGATACTTCAAAAGAGTCCAGTCAAACACATAGTCAAATTGGTATCCTGTAATTGTTGAAAAGAATGTTAACTGCGGCCACAACTACAGCAAAAAAAAAAAAAAGCATTCTGTATTTATTTCAATGAATTGAAATTACCTTCTCGAATAAAGAGGTCCCGAAAAAGCCTCTTCAAGTAAGAGTAATCTGGCTTGTCTTTAAACCGCAAAGAACGACAATAATGGAAGTACGAGACAAATTCCGTTGGAAATGTCTTGCACAGCACCTGAATCAGAAGTATCAGTGCCAAGGAGTTTTTAATCTAGCTCTCCCGTAATGCTAAGTAAATTTGATAGGCATACTCCCAGCATTTTCAGAAAATGAGATATTATGCATGAAAATGAATGGGGCTTAGCATTGCATACCTCTGCTGGAGTTGACGTTTTCTTTTCACTAATCTTGTCATATTTTTTCTTCTTTGTTTCGGCTTTCAACCCCTGCCATGGAAGACTGATAAAAAACAGTCATGTTATGCCCTTCCTCTTGAAGATATTGAGGCATTATGATGATATCGTTGTTCTGCTGATGGCCCCCAAAAAATAACGAAGTACAAGAACAAACTAAATGAAAAATTTTAGAAGAATCTAACCTTCCCCTCAAAAAATACATGAACACATAACCAAGAGATTCTAGATCATCCCTTCTGCTTTGTTCTGCAAGATACACATTAATGTTACTTTTTCCTCCAATCTAAGGTGGGTTATGAAATGGTTAAATGTACTTGAAACATGAGGAACGTACCAACACCAAGATGAGTATTCACGCTAGCATACCGTGCTGTTCCAGTGAGATTCTTGTTCTCCCTGTCAAACTAACCAAATGTTTAGCAGAAGAACAATTCGGAAAACATTTTGGAAAAGGCAAAACCATCATGACTGAACATATAAAGTAAGTCTTCAATTAAGAAAAGATAGAACGGAACAGAAGGCTCGCAAGGATGTTCACAAAATTATAGCATCATAGAGCAATGATGTAAACAAGTACATGTGAAGAAATCAGGCAGTCAAACTTGGAATCTGCTCCTCTATGATTTGGATAACAATAAGAACTGGAGTAGCCATAAAATCAGTTGGATCAGATCTAACAAGTTTAATAAGTTGGTCAAATCCAAGCCGGCCAACCTGTCAAACCAGTCAAATCTAGCTAAAGTTTGCAATTAACCTATTTTTTATTGCTCCTTTCCAATTATATGGGTCCTGCTTTATGCAGCACTATTTTCGAGTATTCTTTTTATGCATTGCATGAGTAACTATATTCTATATTGCACAACTTCAGGTGACATTACCTTCAGAATACACATTTACTTTAGCATTAGCATTCTCATGCACAAATAAAATCTTAGAATCTAAAATCTTACTCACAAAAATATTTTTATTAAGATTCTTTAAATGCCCCATCTAATCCTAGAAAATTGCTTTATTTTATTATTTATTTTTTGCCGCTTCATCTTAAAGTCCAAAACTAAAAGCGATGTTAAGTACATGAAATTTCACTTGGAATAACTTTACAACCTTTGCAACCTAAACGATCCACATTTCTTATAAGAAAATAATCAATCTGAGTTTTACTAAAACCATTCTTATAAGTGATGGGATGCTCATTTCTTCTCTTAAATAAGGTATTAACAATTAAAAAATCATAAGCTAAAGAAAAATTTAATATGGTCTTACCACCTTTAAAGGTCGTTCCAAACTCATGTCCACCATGAATGCTTTTAAAATAATCTGCCTCTCTACCAACATGTCCATTTAAATCTCCTCCAATAAAAACTTTTTTCTTCAAGAGATATCTTTCATTTTAATTTTTCTAAGTCATTCCAAATTTTAATTTTGAACACATATCCAAACATATTTGAGGAGCATAAGCACTTATAATATTAATAATCTTAGCATCAACAACAATCTTTAAAGTTATAATTATATCTTCGATTCTATTAATTTTTATAACATTATCCTTCAAACTCTTATCTATAATCACACCACCATTTTTAGTATGACTCCTATATGAATACCATAGTTTAAATCCTAAGCTATCAATCTCCTTAGCCTTTTCTCCAACCCATTTAGTTTCCTGAATACACAAAATATTTATATTTCTATGAATCATAATATCTATTAATTTCATTAATTTTCCTGAAAGGGAACCTATAATTGAAGTTCCTATCCTAATTTTAATATCATGGACTAGCTTCTTTGCCCACATCCATCCTTGATGTGGGAACCCTTGCCTATTTAACACTGCACTCGGGTGCCAGTGTAGCGGCCCTTGCACACTTGTCACTGTATTCAGGCCATACAGCGCGTCGCTTCCAGGGAACGTCCTAGCATTAAATAATAATAATAATAATAATAAAGGACAATTTCTGTTGAATCAAAATGATGAGTGAGAATATAATTGTGTTTGACTTCAACTCTGCATTACTGTTGAACAAATACCATCTAGTTGAAGAACTCTCATTCGACAGCTTTCAATTTAGAAAAGTATTATGCTAGGATCAATGATATTCCAAAGAGTCTTTTGACGCATTCTAATATGTTCTCCTACACTACTTTGATCAATGTAAAGTTTCAATTTTTGTCTGATAATGTTACCTCTCTGAATGAAATTCCAGTCTTTTGATGCATTCTAATAAGTTCTGCTACACCATTTCGATCAATGTGAAGTTTCAATTTTTGTCTGATAATGTTGCCGATCTGAATGCTCTTCCAATTCCAAAGCTGGCAAGAATGTTGCAGGGAAATAATTTTTTGAAGATATTTCTATTTTGGCAGTCTAGGACTCGTTCAATTTCCTCAACTATTAAAGCTAATAATTCAGCAGTTGTTGATCTTCGCTCTATTTCCAAATCTTCTCTCGACTGTATTTCTTCTCTTGCAGTTTCTTTTGAACCGCTTAATGCAGCTTTCAATTATTAGACCACAATTATAGATAACAATGATCATTTGATGTATAATTCCAACTCTGTTCAGGTTGCTGCAGAGGTTTTCCCTTCACGTTTATCATCAATTACTACAACCATTAAAGGTCTTGGTTCATCTTCTATTATTACTAACATTAATGCTCCTGTGGATTCCCCGATCTCTCCACAAAATTATTTCCTGTTTACAACTATATTAATCAGTTTAAATATAAGAAATGGAAATTCTCTGGATTTTTGCCCAAAAGATTCTCTGACGCCAATAAATTATGTGCGGTTAGCCTTGAGCCTATATGGTACCGGCGTAGTTGAGTTTCAAAATCAATTTTCATACCTATGTAGACACTGCTAAAGCTCTTTTCTTCATTAATCTAAAATGTCTCCCTGTTCTGAAACTGGTATTGTGCAAAAATCTCAAAAAAAAAAAAAAAAAATCAAGATATACATTTTTTGTCACTCTCTTTATATATATGACCAAGAAATCCTCTTGATGTCTTTCTCCCGTAAAAATGATTAATTATAAGCCTTCACTGTGAAATTCTATATTTTATTCTGACCAAACAGCATATAAAAATCGTATTTCTAAGCCTAGAGGGAAATAAAATGATTTACAGCATTCCAAAACTGATGCGGACATCCGATCATGAAGATTTTTAAAGGAGGAGACGACAATCGACGACCGAGATCACTCTATTTTATTTTACTTTATTAATTGTATTTTGATTTAATTTTGCAATTTTCCTTTTTTACATTTTTTTTAGAGTCTTGTATTATGTAAGCCCAAGTGGCAAATTTGTCTTTTAGTTTCTTTTGAAGCCTATATATAGAGGCACTTTCTCTTGTATTATGTATGATGGAATTATAATAAATTTTGTGTTTGCATTTGTGTTCTTTGGAAAGAACCTTGGGTGAGATTCCTATGGGAGGAATCCATAGCTTCCACCAGCCGCAGGATGTGTCCGGGCTCGTGGCCTGATGTCCCTTGGTGAAGGGCAACGCAATACCCATCAGTCTTTGAAAGAGTTCGAGACTCACGGTTTTCTTTATTTTTATTATTATTTTTTTTTCTAATCGTCATCTCCATCCTCTCTCCAATCCCGTCGGCTTCATCCTCTCCTCCACCTAAACTCGCCGGCTTCTTCCCACAACCCTCTCTTCTTCCCCACCGAAATTTCCCATCCCCCTCCTAAGCCTAACCGGCTATCTTCCTCCCCCCCCCCCCCCCCCCCCAAATTCCCTCAATGAATTTTGAATTTTAAAATTCAAATCCCCCTTAATTACCTTCCTAAAGATGCTCATATCAATTTGGAAAGTGTCTTTATTTGAAATCAAATATCCTTTTGAATTTCAAATACTTTCCACTTTGATAATCCCTAATTAGGAAGCCTCTCACAATTTCATCTTGTATTCAAAGCCTTCCTATTTTATACATCTTAATTTTGTAACGAATTTGAATTCAAAATTCAAATTAATTTGAATTTGAATTTGTTTCCTAAATTTGGATTTGATTTTGTTGACCTCTGAACAATACCCAAAAGAAACAAAAATGAAATCATACCTTGACCGTCAGATCCATAATTTCTGCTGAAATCCCGGTTGGAATCCTCGTATCCGTCGAGAAGCCGTCCAAATCCCCGAAATCCCGCCCGAAATCCTGCTGGAGCCGCTGGACTCGCGTCTCTTCCCAGATTTCCTGTGACGTTGCCTTGATCGAACGACCACAGGCGTCGTTAAATAGAAGTCGAGCTCCTCATTCGCTACTTCCTTCCACACACGCGAAACCCCCTGCCGAGCTCCTCTTGCCGCAGCTCTCCCGATCTTCTGCCGATCCGAACTCCTCCCAAGCTCTTCCACCTTCGCCTTCTTTCATTTCGCAGAGAGAGTGAGTGAGAGAGAGAGAGAGAGAGAGAGAGAGAGAGAGAGGGAGAGATCATTCTCCTTACCTGTGCAACCCGACACCCCATCCCGTCACCTTCTCTGTGCCAACGCCAAAGCCCTCAGTCCAGTGCCGATCTCCACTGCCGGCGCCTCAAGCCCTAGCCGAACCTCCTCTCTTCCCGTAGCCACCTCCTACTTCGACGATTCCTCCTGAATCGGAAGTTACAACATTTGAATAGAAGCAACAAAGGGAGTTCACATGTTATGAAGATAGCTTTCTCTCCATCGCGCGCTTCTCGGCCAAATCCCGTAAATCTCCCAAAGCAGAGAAAGGGGGAGGGGTTAAATAAATTTAATTAAAATTAATTAACATTAATTTTAATTGAAATTAATGTTAATTAATTTTAATTATTATTATTAATTACAGATTAATATTAAGGGTACCTTCCATTAATTGCTTTAGCATAAATATTACTTCCAAAATAGATCTTCATGGCATAAAATCATATGATTCTCCATTACTAATGTAATTTTCTCAAATTATACTCCATTACTTTGTCAACACTTCGTTGAATCATTGTATTATTTAATTCCTTTAAAATTAACACAACCCTGAACATTTGCGTTGTTCTTAAATATTTTCTCAAAAGTGCATTCTAAAAATTTTGCATCATCTTAAGACTTCAATTTTCCTTTAAATAAACTTGTTAACCAAACCCGCTATCAAATCACTTATAACTATCTAAATATCAATAAATATCTTATTTTAATACTTATTTTCGTTTTAGGAGAATTATTGGATTTATTAGCATGAATTTCCATTTTGGATAATTTTAGATTTAAATTTAAATTATTTAGGGTTAAATTTAAGATACATTTGGTATGTCATGTGACTTTTAATTATACCATTAATTTTTTTTTTAAAGTTGAGCAACAATGTATATCTTGCTTTCCAAAAAAAAAAAATTTTGAAGAAAAATTTCTGTAAAAAAAGGAAAACAACTATCTAGTTTTTTTTTTCTTCCGCACAACCCCAATTTTTGTTGGTTGATTTTCCTACAATAAAATCATGTAGAAAACAAAAACCAAACTAAGCCTTAATTTGATATAATTTCAAATTATTTGATCTTGTGCTAGTAACCTTTTTCTATAAAAAATAGTTCAAGGTTTATAATAGATTTATTGATTGAATGAATTAAAATCAAAGCTTCATCTTCTATTATCATCTCCTCTCACTCCCTCCTAACTAGTGGACTTTGAATTTTCTTTCTTCTTTATGCTGCCCCAACTATACATCATTTGGTATCAAATACAGTGTCCTTCACATCAATCTACTTTCCCAAATCTCCACATCAATTTCAGATTGCGTCCCAAAGAAAAGTTTGATTATGTGCAATTGCACTAATTGCAATCGCTGCAATTGCACCCAACCATTTGTGTCCCTGCGTCCATGCTGCATCTATGATGCTTCTACTTTCACATTTAGTTCTGTTTTCATGCCCGCACCTCAATCCTGTATTTTATCCTCTACATATGATACAAAAATTTATGATTGCTTGCTCATTATAATGCTTAAATGTGATCCCAATTCCTATTTTTGTTAACGAAAACCCACGAGTGCTACTAACCGGCTCTTTTCTCCTCTTCCATCTCCTATTTTGATGCAACCATAATACCTCCAATTCTCTTATTTATGAGAACCAAAGCCAACAGTGAATATTTGTTCTCGGCCATCCAACACTTCTATGTAAGAAATCCGCCTCATATTCTCTTGATCGTAGCCAACTATGAGTGGCTTGTCTTCCTCTTTTGACTTCCTCACAAGTAAACATGCACATCACAATACTTGAGTCACGTCGCTTATGAGTGGCATGGCCTGGCAAATTCTCACAACAATTGAGTTAGGTTGCAGACAATCACTTCTGAGGATGCCCTAGCACTAACATGAATTCAATTTTTTTATATATTGATGAATTTTTGAATAAATTTTATGCTTGGCCCTCAACCTTTTATCATATGGGTTTGTATAAACATCTGTATTAAAGCAAATAGTATTATTTTAATCTCCTTGTTCTCATCATAACTAATTTGTTATCTCATTTTTCTCCATTGTTTAGTACTCAAACAACCATATAAATCATTTAGTTATCACATCGAGCACAAACATTTAACTTAAATTGATTATAAATAAGTCACCTTTCGAACTCTACAATTTTATCCTAAGATTAATTATTTCCTTGATCATCTTCTTAACACCCCTTACGATATGAGAAAATGATCAAAATGTTCCATCAACTCTTTGTGAGAAACCAAAATAGATACCAACACTGTTGAGGGACTAATTTGGTCCCTTAGCAACTCCAAATGGAAACTATTCGGTCTTGTCATCTAATGGTAAAGTTGATGGTGTTAAGTATAAGGATAATTTGATAATTTTTAATTAAAATATTTAATAAATATGATTTTTTAGGAATTATAATTTTCGTAAAAAAATTTATTAAACTTTTCTTTAATTTCAATATTTCTAATCATTTCCACCTATAAACAATCCAACTAGAGCGTCGAAACCAACAAAGCTATGAAGCTTAATAACAATATTGCGAGACGACTGTTGACTATAACTAAAATTAAATTTAATGTTTTATTGATTTAATTGCATGTTAAGTACTAGCTACTTATTATTTTTAATTTTATTTCTTCATGGCTGCTTCAGCCTCAAGCTCTTCGCGTAAAATGAAGTTTGATGGGTTGAAGTAGTGTGTTGAAAGGGTCGCTAAGTAAGCTTCTTCATCTCCTTCGGCGACGTCAGAACGGAAGTTACGATGGGAGCTGCTACCATCTTTATCCCTTTCGCACGCTTCTTTGGCCAAATCTCGTAAATCCGCCTAACCACAGGACTTAGTAAATAAAAAATTTACGGCAAGAAGAGGGAAAGGGAGGATTTATTCCGCTGTGAGATTTACGGGGAGCTTAAATCCCGTTTGGCTTTGAACACTTGCGAGGGTTGCAGGAGTGGTAGTTGACGAGTGCGCGGGGTGCTAGGGTCGAACTGCGTTCGACATATGTTGCGGGACACTGAGTTGAAGCTGCTGTTCACGCAGGCCGTGCTACAAGACGTGGGAGTCCTATGTGGCTGGGGTTTCAACGCTACTAGAGAGTTCGAACAATTCACTTCTGTATATAATGAAAAGCTTATGCAATTTTTTTTTTTTCGATTATATCCCCTCAATGTGTTCGGCAGATCCAAATTTATCGTTAAAAGTTAACAATAGGACCAAATAGGCACCATTTTAAGGAGTTGAGGGACCAAATTGGTCCCTCATAAAGAGTTGAGGGACCATTTTTGTCATTTTCTCCTTACTATATACATCCATGATTACTCCATATTATACGGTCAAATTTTCTCTTGAAATTGCCTTAAAACCCTTGCAAAAAGACTTTTCTACCTTGCAAGTAAGAAAAAAATCTATTTGTGATATAATGGTCCACTTACAAAAGCAACTAAGTAGTTTCAAGCAAGTGTTGATGAGTTCAAGAGCACTTGTTATCGTAAAATCAATAGTTTCTCCTATTGTAATTTTTTTTCTTTTATTTTACACCTCAATGAATCCTCTCATAGCCCATTTGACAGAAATTATAGGTTAATTTAAGTCACTTCCAGTAATTATTCTTTCTTAGACATGCATACATCCAAAAATTAGTTTTATAAATTATCTTCTAATCCATTTTGAGGAGCATAAGTATTAATCATATTTATAATACTCTCATTGTAATAAATTTCTAGTAACCCTTCTACACAACTAACTCCATTTACATCACTAAACTTATCTTTTAGCTCTCTGTACAATACTTACCCTACCCCATTTCAACATACAACTTCCCAATTTCCATGAATGTTTTCTCCTTTCATTGTAGCTTCTTCTAAACATGCAATAATTATTCTTCCTATATTCATTGTGCCCACTATATTTAGTGTATTCCCATCCAAATTTACTAAATTCCATATAAAAAACCTATTTGATAGCCAATCAATTGTTGCCTATTTTGTGAAAATTGGGTAAATTTATATGATGCCATTTGAGCGTGATACCTGACAAACTGATCTATTTTTTATCGCAATCAAGTTGAGTCAGATTGTGACACTTGTGTAGGAAGTCCTAGTAAATTCTTACTACAACACAACAACAACAACATCAAGCCTTTGTCCCACTACGTGGGGTCGGCTACATGAATCCTTTTTCGCCATTGTGTCCGGTTAAAAGTCAAATTCTCATCTAAATCTAATAAAGAAAGATCATTTCTAATATTTTCTAACCAAGTCTTTTTAGGTCAACCTCTACCTTTCTTAACATAAGTCAAATCTAACACCTCAACTTTCCTAACCGGGTCATTGGAAGGCCTTCGTTTAATGTGACCAAACCATCTAAGGCGACTCTCTCTAATCTTATCTTCCACTGGAGCTACTCCAACCTTTTCACGTATATGCTCATTTCGTATCCTATCTCTAAGGGTCAAGCCACTCATCCACCTAAGCATCCTCATCTCTGCAACACTTAACTTAGTATTATGCTTTTGTTTTAATGGCCAACATTCAGCACCATAAAGCATTGCAGGTCTCATCACCATCTTATAGAATTTTCCCTTAAGTTTGAGGGGGACTTTTCTATCGCACAATAAGCCCGATGCATTCCTCCACTTCAACCATCCAACTTGAATTCTGCTGATAATATCCCCATCAATTTCACCATCACTCTGAACAATAGATCCAAGATATCTAAAACGTGTACTCTTATTAATGACTTGATCTCCCAAAGTCATAATCCCCTCACTAGGTCTATTTCTACTAAAATTACACTCAATATATTCAGTTTTAGATCTACTCAAGCGAAAACCTTTAGACTCTAAAGTTGACCTCCATAATTCAAGTTCATCTTCAACTCACTCTCTAGTCTTATCAACAAGAAGAATATCATCAGCAAAAAGCATGCACCAAGGTACATCCTCTTGCAAATGTCTAGTGAGAACATCCATGACTAAAGCAAAAAATTATGGACTTAAGGCTGATCCTTGATGTAATCCAACCGAAATAGGAAAATACTTGGTCAAACCACCTTGTGTTTGAACACAAGTAATAGCTCCTGCATACATATCTTTAATAATTTGAATATAAGCATTATTAACTCCTTTGTTTTCAAGAACTCTCCATAGCACTTCTCTTGGAACTTTATCATATGCTTTCTCTAAATCAATAAATATCATATGTAGATCCTCCTTATTCTCTCTAAATTTCTCCATCAAACCTCTCAATAAATGTATGGCTTCCATAGTAGACTTACCCGGCATGAATCCAAATTGATTTTGAGAAACATTAGTATCACGTTTCAACCTATGCTCCATAACTCGCTCCCATAGTTTTAAAGTATGACACATTAACTTAATTCCTCTATAATTCGAACACTCCTGTGCATCACCTTAATTTTTAAAAATAGGAATTAACACACTCATTCTCCACTGATCTGACATCTTTTTAGTCTTCAAAATAGTATTAAAAAATTTAGTAATCCAAGAAATTCCTTCATCTCCTAAGCATTTCCACATCTCAATTGGAATATCATCAAGTCCAACAGCTTTTCTACACTTCATTTTCTTTAAAGCCTCTCTAACTTCGGTTTTACTTATACGCCGATAGAAAAAAAAATCTTTATTTTCATTTAGGGTGACAAAGTCACTAAAGTCAATCATATTTTCACATTCTTCATTAAAAAGTTTAGCAAAATACCTCATCCACCTTTATTGAATATCATCTTCTAAGAAAAGTACTTTTTGATCTTCATCCTTAATACACTTCACTTGAACTAAATCCTTACTACTCTTATCTCTTTGTTTGGCTAACTTATACATATATCTTTCTCCCTCCTTAGTATCTAATCTATTATATAAATCATTAAAAGCTAAACTCTTTGCATCGCAAATAGCTTTATTAAATTCCTTACGAGCCTCTTTATAGCTTTCCCAATTATCAGAATTTTTACATCTAAACTAATTTTTATAACAAATTTTCTTATTTTTTATCTTTTCTTGTACATTTGGATTCCACCACCAACTATTTTTACTATTAGGAGTTTTTCCCTTTGAAACTCCAAGCACATCTTTTGCAATATTCTTAATATCACAAGCCACTTTTTCCCACATAATATTGGCATACTCATGCACTGATAAAATCTTAAGATCTAAATTCTTACTAGTTCTCAAAAAAATTGAGTTAGGTTGTGGGATATCACTTTCTTTAAAAAGAACATTTCTTACTTTTAATATATTTTGAAACCCCATCTATTCCCTCTTATCTCCCAAAATTCCTATATGCACAAGCAAGTTGCAATACTTAAGGTCAAACAAGGTACAATCACTCTCTCTATCTCTCTCACTCGAACAAACCACCCCCACCCCCTCCCCTTCCAATAAAATAAAAATAATAATTAATACAGCAATTGTGGTTAACAATGAATCTTTGGTAGTACTGAAAAAATTAAAATGCATACGCATCACAAACAAATAAACCAAGAAGTTACCGGTATGGTATGTGCTTATGAGTTTGAAGATCTCTATATTTCTTGGCAAGGCCAAAATCGATGGCATAAACCTACATAGAAAACAAATTTAAGTTAACTTTAAAAAGTCGACCTTCAAGTTTAATCTCAATACCATAACAAAAATGCTATTTTCCAGTGCGTTAGGATGTCAATAAATAAGTTGAAATGTTAAAAGTTTGAGTCTATATGTGCAATTGCTCTTTGCAAATTAATAGCATATGAGCAAACTTTGCTTTGGATATGGCATTCCTGTCAAAAATACTCTTGCTAAAGATGAGGGGAAAGTTCAACTTTCTTAAATTAAACACAATTAATATTGTCCTAAGATGCAGTTTCAGTCATGATGGCTAAAAGAAAGTCAACGTTTTAGCCGTATTATACAGAATACATTACACTAATAAAAACAAATTTATAAAATCATGCCAAAAATTGAGCGCCAGCAGACTATATCATGTATATATGCTGCATTTGTTCAGTATAAAGCTCTGAGCAAAAGTAGTCATTTTCAATCTCTGGTCTGAGATGAGAGATTTAATACTGATTTTAGATAGACATTTGTAAAATTGATATCAAGATTAAAGATATAAATTTATTTTTAAATTTTGCTAGTTCTGAGGAGTTCGCCAAACACAACCTGCCATAGGCAAAAAAATTCCTAAAACATCAACCGTAAGTGACACATTACAGCTTAATCTGAATATGGTGAAAAGTAAGGGTTGGCAGGGTCATCTCCAGCAAGTAACACAACTTAGCCCAGTACTAGTGAAAAGTGAGAAAAGAATAACGAGGTTTAAAACTAAGATTAGATTAATTATATGAAATTTTATCACTTTGAATGGGAAGATATAAGAATTGGTGGATATATAATTAGAAGAAAAATAATCCTTGTATGCAATAGATCAAATGGAAAGGGAAAATCCAATGACATAAGAGAAAATTGTAAGTTGTAAGTTATAATATGTGAGAAAACTTAAAAATAGAAATGATGATTAGTAGTGGATAAAGAGTTGGAACATAAACCTATTCAAATAAGGACTTAGTGAATGTTTTTAAGTTAATTATTTGTGATGTCATCATAAATGCAATTAATGCTAAGCTCCATAACTTGAATTAAAAGATGGTTTGAAAAATCAAATTTGAAAAGAGATAGAAGAAATATTATAATATATACTTAGAGAATAGAGGATAAATTACTAGAAATGAGTCAAATTACATATAAGATTTTAGCAAGATGGACTATGAAATAATTCATGGTGGATAGGGAATATGAGATATGCAATGGGAGAAACAAAAATACTAATTTCATGGTACTGCAATGGGAGATATAAAAATAATAAATTGCATGATTTTGAAATAGCAAACACACTGTAAGAAATAGAATCACTAAATTACATCCATAAATGGAGGCATCATGATTTCCTTATTTAAAAAGAAAAAGAAATCCTTCTGCAAAACTTGAAAGATAATTCCTGGAGAAAGTTTGATTACACAACATAGAAAAGTAGTTATGGCTATCAATCTAAAAAAATAATTTTCCAAGGATAAGATATTGGAATTTAAAGATGGCAATTTGAACTGCTAAGAGAGGCGGACTAAAATTCCTCCATTGTGTCAAAGTTGATGTGGTAAAAGAAGGATAATTTTATTAAGAAGATTGACATATTTTAAGAGAGAATAGAAAAAGATAGTTATTTAGTAAGAAGATTTGGCGGTGGAGTAGGAGGATTAATTAGATTTTGCAAAAAAAAAAAACAATTTCTTTAAAAGTGTGAAAAAAGTCAGAATCATATTAATGTTTATCAGAAATATAGAAATTTTAGAAAGAACGCTAAGCAAAGTAGTTTTTTATGATTTATATAATAAAAATTACTTTAACAACAACAACATCAAGCCTATATCCCTTTACGTAGGGTCAGCTAGATGAATCCTTTTTTTCTCCATTATGTTCTATTAAGAGTCAAGTTCTCATTTAAATCTAATAACAAAGATTATTTCTAATATTTTCTAAACAAGTCTTTCTAGGTCTACTTCTACATTTCTTAACATAGGACGGATCTAATACATCTACTCTCTTAACCGGGTCATCGGAAGGCTTACGCTTTATATGACCAAACCATTTAAGGAAACTCTCTCAAATCTTATATGTCACTACAGCTACTCTAACCTTTTCACGTATATACTCGTTTTGCATTAGTCTCTAAGTGTAAAGCCACTCATCCACTTGAGCATCCTCATCTCTGCAACACTTAACTTAGTTTTATGCTTCTCTTTTAATAGCCAACATTTTGCACCATAAAGCATTGCATATCTCACCACCATCTTATAAAATTTTCCCTTAAGTTTGAGGGGTACTTCTCTATCACACAACATGCACAAAGCATTCCTCCACTTCAACCATCCAACTTGAATTCTACTGATAATATCTCCGTCTATTTCACCATCACTCCAACAACAAACCTGAGATATCTAAAATGTTTACTCTTTTTATGACTTGATTGGCCAAAGTCACAATCGCCCCACTAGATATATTACTACTATAATTACACTCGATTCAATTCGATTTAATATATACTCAAATGAAAACCTATAAGCTTTAAGGTTGACCTCCATAATTCAACTTTCCCTTCAACTCCCTCTCTAGTATTATCAATAAGAAGAATACCATTAACAAAAAGCATAAATCAAGGTACATCCTCTTGCAAATGTCCAGTAAGAACATCAATGAATAAAGCAAAATGATATGGTCTCAAAGCTAATCCTTGATGTAATCCAATTGAAATAGGAATAAATTTACTTTAAGAAATTATTAAATAAATTTTAAGGAAGATTTATTTTTGAAGAGTATAATGAACAAAAAGATATAATATTAATTACTTTAAAAAAAGGAAGAGGAGTTAGCTCTAAAAAATATGAACAAAAGTAAAAGCTTTAGGTGAAGATGATATACTTAATAAAATTTGGAGAGTTATAATTAATATTGTAGTGATTTAGCTAATAAAATAAAATTTTGGGAAATAAGATTGATGTAGTCAAGAATTACCATTTTATGTATTTTTTAAATTTTCTTGTGTTTTTGGATGCTATGTCTTATTTTGTATTGCACTATGATGGAAAACAACCCATGATCATGGGTTAGGTACTTTCAGGTCAAGTCACTCCATTGACTTCCTATTGTGTTGATCTTGCTTCCTTGCTCCTATTGTCTGCTATTTTTCCCTATTGTCTGCTGGTTTTCTAGCTGGCTGATTCGGTTTTCCCCATGTTGGCAGGCTGTTTGGTTTCCCCATGGTGGTTGTTTGGTCTTCCCCATGGTGGCTATTTGGTTTCCCCATGTCAGCTGCTTGGTTTTTTCCCCTTGCTCATCCTTATGCTGGTTGCTTTGACTTCTCCATGTATGGACTGATATGGAAGGTTTTTAGGGGCTATTTTGGAAGCTCATTTATGGGAGTAAATAAATGTCCTTTCCCCTCATTTCTCCTATAAATAGTGGCTAAATTTCATTGTGTAGAAGTTGTTAATGGGGTGAAACAAAAATATAAACCTGAGGGTTTTTTTCTTAAGCTTGCAAGTTGTCTTCTTCTTATCCCCTATTATTTCGTCTTGGACTTCTTTCTATTTCTTCTCTCCACGAATTCCCTTTCATTTGTATATTTTTTCTTTAAACTATTATGAGTAGTAAGTGGTGATGTGCCATATTCTTTTGGTATTTGTCAGAAGAGCAAAGTCTTGTGTTGGATCATAATTTTTGTAGTGGTTAGCTGGTTTGTCCTTTCCTTTGAGCACCTTCCCTATTTTGTGTTTTGCATGTGAGGTGACCATTAGTGGTTGTTCTGAGGGTATTTTAATTCATGTGTTTTATTTCTTTTCTATCTTGTGCATCTTCCTAACCTTCTTTTCCCATTGTTTTCTACTAAGTTTACATTGTTTGGTGTTGTTTATGTTTTCTTGGAAGGAAGTATCTTAGTTTGCATTCCTAGTGTTCTCCTACTTGGTTTAAGACCTTAAATTGCATCAAAGATGATACTAATTGATTGGTGATGAAGGATATTATATAAGTACTTTTAAAGAAAAAAGATATTTAAAATTATGATAATTATAAAGGAACCTTATGAGTAAAAAATAAATATATAAATGAAGAAAATAATGGAAAATATAATTTAAAATTTTTATAACAATATTAGAGAATCAAGTTTTCTTCATACTAAAAAGATTCATTATGGAAGTGAATCTCAGACTAACAAAATTAATGAAAGAGTATAGAATGTAATGAAAGAAATTACAAATAAATTTCATTGATTTGAGAATGCTTATGATCAAGCAACGGAAGAATTAATGTAATGAACATTAAGGAAAAAGTATGTGTGAAAAATATGATGAGATTATTAATTTGGTGAAAATTAGAGAAAAAATTATGCGTCAAAATACATTGAAGCTATTATAAAAATGCACAAGGGAGTAGTAGATAGTATTAAAAGTAATTGCGAAAGATCAAAGAGTTCTCAATTATGCTCTGATTAAATTAAGGATTATCATTAAGTCCATCTTTTCCATAGGATTTTAAACTTTTACATATAAAGTGAATTTCTTTGGCATATACTTTTTACATGATATAATTATAATCAATAAAACATCAAATAAAATAAGTGAAAAAGTAGCATTGAGACAATGTTTAAAAGATAATGTTAACAATAAGAGTTTAAACTTATATTTAATATTTTGATTTATAAAAATATCATTTGGTCTGAGCTAACATTGTCAATTAAGGTTAGTGCAGGTATAAGCTGATGAACTTTGGATAGAGGTTTGAAGGCTTCATCATGAGTAAAAGTTATTATGAAATTAAGATAAAAAAATCCAATGTGAACAATTTGGTTATCTATTTTTTGAGTTATGTACAAGTATGCAATGTATTAAAGCACTCAATTCATGATTTTTCAACAAGTTTTAGGTTGACTGTCAACTACCTAACGCAAACTTTCACTTTTCTCATTCGGGGCTTAGAACCCGGCAACACCAGTGCTTGGTCATAGTGGCAGATAAGATTAGAGAGAGTCGTCTTATTGGATGATTTGGTCACATAAATTTGGCCTATGTTAAAAAAGATAAAGGTAGACTTAAAAAGACTTGGTGAGAAAGTATTAGAAATTAGAAATTACTTTTTTTATTGGATTGAAATGAGAATTTGACTCTTAATAGAACACGATCGAGTATTCATGTAACCGACTCCACGTAGTGGGATAAAGTCTTATTGTTGTTATAATAGTATAATATAAT
This sequence comes from Dendrobium nobile, assembly GCA_022539455.1. Taxonomy (NCBI): domain Eukaryota; kingdom Viridiplantae; phylum Streptophyta; class Magnoliopsida; order Asparagales; family Orchidaceae; genus Dendrobium; species Dendrobium nobile. Next base: position 9,637,532 of record CM039726.1, read on the forward strand.
TTTGGTGCTGTGGATACTAAGATAACCAACACACACACTAGAACTAAATATTAATTAAATCAAGCACAAAGCAAAAGTGAAAAAAATCATAGCTAATATATGATGTGGATCGTACTTCATAATCAACTAATATCAAAATTTTACGAGCTAATAAGACCGTATGATTATTGATCATGCTATTTGATTGAACTTGATTTCAAATTAATTAGTTAAATAAATTTATAAAGATTATAAGATATCATAATCAATAAAAATTAATTATTAAATTGCACAATATGATACATATCATACTGTATGATATATCTTAGCATAGAAATATACAAATCAATTTGTATTAATTGAGAATATTCAGATTTTAAACTAATCGCGTAGTATGATGGACATTATACTATATAATATGCTTGATTAATTCAATCAAATCCATAGAATTAATTTACAATAATTAAATTTAATCAAAATTTGAATTAAATGCATTGTACGCTATATATTGAACAACACAAATTGCTTCCAATGTTAAGATTAAATAATCACATGACTATCCCAACAACTATTACGATCAAAATTGAACTGATCGTACTATACAATCTGAGGGTTCGTTTGGGATGGCTGCATAAATTCTATCGGTAAAGTAAGTTGTGAAGTTGTTATCCAAAAAGCTGCTTTTTAAAGTTATTGTACATAAATCAATAAATTATGTTTGGATAGTATAACTGCCGAGTTGCTGTGCTACTGTTGTATGAAAAAAAAATTACCTTGATACCCTTTTATATATTGACATAAACATGATAACAAACTAACAATTCTGAATTAAAATTAAATAATTTTATCAAATATTTTATAAGTTTATATATCAAAATACTATAAATTTTTAACTTAACTTTTTCTATCATACTTCAAATTAATTTGTGAAGTTTTTTTAGATTCTCGATTATTATTTTATAATAAATATTTTTTCATAATAATAAAAATATGTTTTGATTGATCTTTTTTTAAAAATTATATTAATGTAATGCTTAAAGAGCAAAAGTTTGGTGCATGCAAGCAGTTGGGGGACACCTCACAATCATCCTGGCAACATCCTCATCAGGAATGGCTCTACCCTTGAGTAAATCCACCGGCTTCATAATAGCATTCTGAGCAAGACTAATAATCTAAGGCATTTTCTACAAAGCTCAAGCAAATCTTTCAGGTCTACCTTAAGCTTCCGGCGAGGTGGACATGCGGAGACACAGAGAACGTTACAATTGTTGATGGATCGGGTATTCACGGCATCGGCAACGGAGGTACACGTGGATGCATAGACGCAAGGTAACTTGTTGGCAAAAAGATGGAGACACTAACGCTGGTGCCACAGGCGAGAAGACCACGTGAGTCGACGCCAATAAAGATGCGGAAGGGAAGGCGCCGCTTCGGAAGAGGCTGGTGATCGCAACCCTTATTTAACTAGGAATCCTAATCTTAACAAGGAGAAATGGAGAGAAGTCGAAGGAAGGCATGCGGGAGAAGCGGTGGTGAGTGGAGGGAGCTTTGGCAAATCGGCGCGCATCGGAGAAGGTGAGTCCGAGATGGATGAGCTTGAGAAGGTCGACGTTGGTCTATGGCGAACATTGTGAATGGGCATTTCTGTCGTTTATGCCCTTCAAAATGGCGGAAACAGCCAGCCGCGGCAAACCGCGGGAGGTAGTGAAAGGTCGCGGGAAGCAGCGACGGGCCACAGAAATTTTTCTAACTCCGTTCTGCCGCAATGCCCCAAATAAGCATTTAACAATTTTTTATAAAGCAAAGTAGCCGTGAAGCCGTCCCAAACGCAGCCTGAATCGTATAGTTGATCAACTAATAAATAATTTTTTGTTCTTAAAAAGAATAAGGATTTAAAACATATAGCAAATGGCTATTGATATAAATATATATATTGAATCCCAGATGAAAGGAATAGCTGAGAAAGTCTCTCTATCACTTAAAAATCCTAGAGAAGTTTCTAGCTAGAGAAAAAGTAAGTTCCATACAATCCTCATGTATGTACAATTGATTTTGAGAGCCTTATTTGATTGTTCTTGAGGGGAGATAATGGATCTCAAAAGTAACTTTTTAAGAGCTTCATTACCTAGCGGGTTGTGCTAGAAGTAGCTCGTTTCTAGCTTTTGAGTACAGATGGTATAGGGGCTGCTCCATGACTAGTGAAGGATAGAAGCTTCTCCACCTTTCTGAAGGGAGACGATAGTTGAACAAATCCTAAGAGGATCAGGGAATAGGCATAGGCTCATTGTAACAGAATCATGATAACTTGATTTGCATTGTCTTTTCTTTTCTACACGTTTATTTTTCAATCTTTTACTTATTGCAATCTCCTGTTAGAATAATTTATTATGCTTTGAATGATTGATTGCATATGATGAATGATTTGAGGAAATCTCTTAAAATGAATAGGTAATAACATACTTGCAAAAAGTATATGATTTGTAGCACTTGAATCTAGAATTAATTAATATGAATGTGCCACTTTATTTAAGAAAAAAAATGTTTTCTCTACAAATAGATAAATAAGTATTTGGTTTGTTTTCAAATTAATTTTAAAGAAGACTAATTCATCCCCTCCCACCCACCTTGGTTGTGCCATAACATTCAAGTTAAATAGTTAGTAAAAAGACTGAGTACATAATATGTAATTTTGGTGCATGAAATATTCACAATTATCAATCAATATTAATAAATATTCAATAAGACAAAAATGCAAATAGTTAAGTATATTGAATTTATTACACAAAAAGATGGGGAAACAATACAAGAGGATCGACTATAGCACAAGTAAGCATTGAAATATAAATAAGTTAAATATGAGTGATTAGCCTACATAACTAAGTGTTTAGTGCCATGTAATCTTTCAAGTAGTACAAAGAAGATTTCACCCCATAATGCCAAGGTGTCTATTCCAAAGGGCAACTGAATTTGTAATAGATATCCTAAAATTCATACAAGACAGATAATATCGTGATTCCTTAGGTTGTGCTAATAGATATCCATATCCTGAAGAAATATTGGTATAAAGAAAACAAATAAAAATTTCGCTGGAAAAAAATTAAATTGAAGGAAACATTTTAATGGGAATTTTAAGATTTTAATAATCTTTTAAACATTGACACCACATTTCTCCTGTATCTGTAGCTGCCATGGAAACATAAGTTCACTTTCAACTAGATTGTAATAGAAAAACTCCATCTAGCTAATTTATACTTCAGTTAAATTAAAATTATGGTACCTGAATGTCATACTTTGCAAATGTTGAAAGGGAACAAAATGAGAATCAGAAAATATTTCATTAGCTATAAATGATGTGATGATCAAGATTTTAAGCACGTAAATTAAATTGTTTTCCTCAGTACAAGTTCATAATTAAAATTAAGCCTAATAATGAATAAAACACAATCAATTGTTCGCTTTCACTCTAAATTCCTACTTAAAAAGTGGAAACTATTCTAACAGCAAATGCAGCTGTAACTTGAAAGTTGCAGCATGAAAGAGTAGATAATAACTATGAACACATACATGAACATAGCAAAAAGTTGTGAATAGATAATAAAAAAGAGAACACAACACTGTCAGTAGTGAATATAATTGAAGCAAAATTCAAAATAACGTGAATTTGGCATGCTACAGAAACAAGTACTCAGGCTGTAAGATAGCCAAAAATGAACCTACCTGATTCGCCTTACGACCCAAACCCATGATAAAATTATCTGGCTTTATATCGCGGTGAAGAAAGCCCCTTGAATGCATGTACTCGATTCGATTAATCTGAATGGTGTTTATTATATCTCAATGCTATAGGAAATTGATTGAGAAGGCTAGAAAAAGTCATCACAAGCATCGTATCACCTGAGGTATCATCCAATATGAAGAAAAAAAAGTGAAACAAAGTACTTACCAATTGATCAGCCAGCATAAGTACAGTCTTCATTGAGAACTTTCGACCGCAATAGTTAAAAAGATCTTCTAGACTTGGACCAAGAAGATCGATAACCATGACATTGTAGTCCCCCTCAGCACCAAACCATTTTAGGTTGGGGATTCCAGCTTTTTTAAAATAACAAGAAAACAATAACATAAAAGCCAATCAGAAAACAGTATGCCTGGATAAAATTAAAACAATAAAATACTATGAGGAGCTTTTAGTCTCCTTAGACAAGGTTTTGGTTGGAAATTCAAGTTTTAATGGGATAATACAAAACGAAACAACATTATAATATGAAAGTTACACAATCACTGAAATCTAGAGATAAATGGCTTACTTCCTCCTTGGAGAAGCATATATAGTTTTGACTCATATTGTAGCTGAGGATGCTTCGACTTAACAGATTCCTGTGGTGAATGATATTTAAGTCAAAAAAACTTGAAAGAAATAATTTTAAGCCGCCTTCATAAAGAATATGAAAGTATAAATGAAGGCTCCAAAGTAATGAATTCTCGGGCTAAAGCTGACATATAGAGGCACCAAAATGAAGCCACCAACATAACCACAACAAGGCTTGCCTTATCCAAACTAAATTGTAGAAATTAAGCACATATATTAATCTAGCTTCTTCAATATTAAATAATGTGACCTGATAATATGAACACAATCTCTTCAAAAATAAGTGACAAGCAGGAAAGGGATTAGTTGCCAAGTTAGCGAGTGATAGTATATGTACTTTTGCATCAGTTCTCAATGTAAATAAAAACACGCATGAGCATATTGCGAAACGTTTTTAGATTGATAGAAAATCGGTCAATATTTAAGAATTCGATATCTTTGTTATTTGCCACACTAAGTGATGTAGAACTATGATGATGGCAATGATGTTTGCTATGATTTTGCACAACTTCTTGATTAGAGGAATAACAAATAAGCTACTAGCAATTAAAACGACGAAAGAAAATGTAAGAAGAGTCACAACCGTTTAGGCTAAGTTGCATAACAAGAGATTTGAAGCTTCAACAAAATCCTTAGTCTAACATTGCGATTAAAAAACAAATGAATGCGCTCAAATTCCCACATTTACTAAGCTTAGCAGAATTGGCGGACGCGTCCTTCGTAACTACAATCAACTCACAAGGAAAATGTTAGACTTAAGAAATATAAGAGGGAGAGTGGAAAACCTTCGCTAAGGACCGGCGGCAATCTTCCACTCGACGACCTCCAATTGTTCTTCAATAACTTCAACCAAAGTGTCCAAGATGCGCTCGATGTAGTCCTCAACTGTGTGATCGATCGTCGGGTTGACGTCAAAGAAAGTTGAATGGAGAATGTGCACGAAGCCGTATTCGTCGTACTCAAGTCCGTAATCAGTGTCAAGATCGGTCATTCATAGATGCTCAATGACAATGTCTTCCCAAGGATTGCTAGTATTCTCGAAGGTCGTTGAAGAGAAAAAAGTTTCTCTTCAACTTGAAGTAAGGATGAGACGAGGGGGAATTTTCCTTCCAAAATCTGAAATAAGTTTTAGATTTTTGAAATTATAAGATAGGAAAGTAAGAGGGAAAATTTAATTCCTCAAATCCAGGTGGAGAATTAATGAGAGAGTGAGAAATTGAAGAGAGAGAGGGGGTAGGCGGTTTTGAAGAGAGGGAGGGGATTTGATTTGTTTCCAAAAGAGAGATCTTCTTTTGGGAAGAAATTAAATAGAAGGGGATGAGGGGACTTCGGCCAAGAGAGGAATTAGGGAGATTTGGAATTATTGCCCAAAGCTAGGATTTGGTTTTAGGAAATAATTCCTAACTCAAGCGCGGGGGGGGGGGGGGGGGGCATTCATGGGAGACGGTTGGATTTATGGAGAGCAATTAATGTTGCTTGATTTAGATTTGAATATTGGAGAGGCATTTTAAATCCAATTTGAATTTTAAATTCAAATAGGATTCAGTTAGGAAACTTTCCAAAAATAGGATTCGTAAATTAGGAAACTTTTCAAATTCAAATTAATTTTAGATTTGAATTAAAAGAGTTTCCTAACCTAGGAGGACCCAAATGGAAAGGCTAATCACTAGCAAAGAGGGGTGAGAGCACAAGGAAGCCGGCTGCTTGGCTAGGTTTGCCGCCGGTCTTGGGTGTGGTGGGGTGAGAAAAGGGGAAAGGGGTTGGGTGTTTCGAAAGGAGCAGGATTCGAAAGGAGCAGGAAGAGAGGGATCCTTTTCACCTTCTACCCAGCTGCCCAGATACAACCAGACAGGTAGTTGGTTTTACTTACCCGTTGAGTGTGCCCGACAGAGTCCCTAGGAGGCGAAATTCCTTAACACCCCTTATTTCGAATGTCCTGTAAAAGACTAAGCAGACTTCCATTTCGTGGCTCACGAGCTTTTTACTGAGGTCAGGCAGAAGTGGTGGGTCAACCCAATCCACTGTTCCGAAAGGAGCAGGAGGAGAGGGATCATTTTCACCTTCTACCCTGCTGCCTAGATACGGCCAGACAGGTAGTTAGTTTTACTTACCCGTTGAGTGAGTCCGACAGAGTCCCTGGGAGGCCTTATTCCTCAACACCCCTTTACCCCGGATGTCCTATAAAAGACTAAGCATGCTTCCATTTCGTGGTTCGTGAGCTTCTTGTTGAAGTCAAACAGAAGTATTTGGTCACCCCAATCCACTGTTCCAAAAGAAGCAGGAGGGGCGGGATCCTTTTCACCTTCTACCCTGCTGCCCAGATACGGTCAGATAGGTAATTGTTTTTACCTACTTAGTTGAGCGAGCCCGACAGAGTCCCTAGGAGGCCTTCCTCAACACCTCCTTACTCCGGATGTCTGGTAAAAGACTACGCAAACTTCCATTTCGTGTCTTCCTTACTTTTGCTGAGATCATGCAAAAGTATCGAGTCACCTCAAGGGTTAGTCGTATGCACGATCCAATCTGCCCTTCCATTGACCTGTTCGTGTCGAGTGTAAAGGCTTGCGATCGTTTTGTCCTACGGGATAGTGCGGCCGTACCCTTTGCGTTCGTACCTCACGAGCGGTGCTTTTTCGGAGGTCCACATGCACCTGACATCTGATACAACACTAGAACGAAAGAAAAAAAATTCATCTTTCTCATAGTAAATCACTATTACATTTGCAAATTTTAAAGACAGCATAAAAAGCTAAGCATCCACTACCAACATAATATTTGATAACAACTAATAACTTTTTAAAAGTTTCTTCCTCGCGGTGAAAGACCGCCAAGAAAAGTCTGGTCTAAAATAAAACCCCTGCAAAATACTAACAAATAAAGGGGCAAAAATGTACCAACTTGATTGCAACCTTTTCCCCTGTCTGTATGTTGACACCTGAAAAATATAAGCCGAACAAAAAAACAGCAAAACCCATCAAAGAGAGAAAAAATATTCAAAATTCACAAAAAGTAACAGTATCCTAAGAGATAAAATTAAAACAAACCAAGGTATAGCTCGCCAAAAGATCCACTGCCAATCTTTCTTCCAAGCGTGAACTTTTCGCCAATAATGTGATCCATCATGAACAAATCCGTTCAAGAAAATCTCCAGACTCAACTTATTATAAACGAAAAATCAATGTAAGAACGGTCTAAATTGAACCTCCCTGAACCATCAAAAAGTTCAAATCATTGAAAAAAAAACACCGCCCGTCCGCAATCTCCTCGGATCTCGATAGGGATCTCCTCTTTCAATCCTAAAGCTCTGGCCTAAATCTGTAGAAATAAGAACAAGGCCCCGCGCGCTCGCAACCCTAGAGACAGACATACAAACATCACGGACAAATCAACTAAGGACACCTTCTTCGAGGCGGCAACTAATACGAATCCAATCTTCCAGAACACAAAGAAACAGAGAGAACAAACTTAAATTGTGAAAGGATACCAGGAACGAAAGAGAAATTACGAATCGAATAAAATAAAAAAATCATCCGAACTCCATCAAATTCTCCAAGAATGTGGGAGAGAGCGATGGAAACAGCAAGAGCCCGGGGGAAAATTTCCCTTTACATTTTTTTTTTGGGGAAAACCCCTTTACAATTTTAGTATTTCGCAACGTAGTTGGCGCCTTCTTGATTTAGAGACCGGCGTTTTCACCCAAAGTTATACCCACGTATATAGTGCTGAAGCAGCGGTGCTGACTCAGCAGATTTAACAATAATTAGCGATCCTAACCCTAATCATTTTGTGGCAGATAATAATAAATAATAAATTTAGAAAGGGCAAAACGAGGGGTGAAGCGTTAGCGTCGCGGTGAAGCTGTCGGTCGACACGTTGTGCGCCACCGCACTCCCGCCTCGTCTTCGAGGCGATACCGCTCACAGCGGATCGGGAATCCTAGGAAGTAGTGATGTATAGAGGAGATTATACGTATATGGTAGTTGCTTAAGCTTTTTGCCAGCTTTAAGATTAGTGTTTTTCTTTCTTTTCTTCCTTGAAATTTTAAATTATATTTTGCAAATAGCATTGTCTTAAATTTATCATTGTTGAAATAAATTCACTAAAAAAATATTTTAATTATTCTAAACTGAGTAAGAAAATTAAATTAATATTTTATTAAATATAGCCTTAGAAAATCTTTCATTAAAAATAAAATGATCATTCTTATTTTTTCAAAACTAGTTTCAAAAATAAAGTAATTGATTGTTAGTATAATATAATCAGAATTTGATCAAAATAAGTATTAATTTCTTGATTTTTTTGTTGAATTGAATACAATATATGAATGAATAATCAACTAAATCATTGCAAGATTTGATTAGATAAAATTTATTCACTACTATATTCTTTCTCTTTCCATAGTTTGTAGGGTCAAAATAAGGCTTCTGGGGCAATTTTTTTCTGCTTTTTAAGCAGGTTTTTAGTATAAAATTTTAATAAGTTGTTTAAAAAGTAATAAGAAAGCCATCCCAAACTAAACCAAGTAGGTCATTTGGCTTTTCAAGTCAACTCCAATATGATGATGAACTTACTGTGAGATTATCTGGACGGGAGAGAAAGATAGAAGAAGAACAGGGCTTTCCTGAAGCCGGAGACAGCAAGAGGATAAAGAGGAAATAAACTTTTCATTGAATTAATCTGAAGGTTACATAGTATATTATATAGACAACATTTGGTAAAGAAAAATACAAGATGTCTAACGGTACAGTAGTGAGCCATTGTGATGTTGCCACGTGTACGGTTCTTTAACAGCCCCCCTCAAACTTCTGGGTGCGTAAAAGCTGTAAGTTTGTTTGAGAGATTTTTGAATCTTGTATTTGGCAGGGGTTTTGTGAAGAGATCGACAATTTGATCGTCGGTACAGATATGATGAACCGAAATTTGCTTTTTCTTGATGCAATCCCGGATGAAGTGGCAATCCACATCGATGTGCTTTGTTCGAGCGTGGAAGATCGGGTTGTTGGCTAGAGCTATGGCTGATGTATTGTTGCAGAAAACCGTTGTGGGTTCTGTTTGTGGTGTATGAAAGTCGTCCAACAGTTGGCAGAGCCATATGATTTCTGAAGCTTCGGAAGCAAGGGCCCTATATTCCGCTTCAGTGGAGGACCTGGCTGTGGTGTTTTGTTTCTTGACTTTCCATGAGATGATCGAGTTACCGAGAAAGTTGCAGTACCCGGAGATTGATTTGCGAGCTTGATTGCTGCTTGCCCAATCTGCGTCAACATACCTACGTAGAGTTAAATTGGTGCAGTTGAGAGGAATACCTGTGCCGGACGAACCATGAATGTAGCGGAGGAGGCGCTTGAGTGATTCGTAGTGAGTGATTAAAAGGTTTTGCATATGTTGACATAATTGTTAAACGGTAAATTGAATGTCCAGTCGGGTGATTGTTAAGTATTGTAGAGCACCAATGAACTGTCTGTATAGTTGCGGGTGCTCATAAAGTGTGCTGGAGTCTCGGTGGCTAGGTGGGTGACTGGGTAGAGGGGTAGTGATAGGTTTGGATTGATCCATGCCTGCCCGATGGATAATGCTCTTTGCATATTGTTGTTGGTGTAGAATGAGGCCGATCTTTGTTTGAATTGTGTGAATGCCCAAGAATTGTGATAAGGAGCCAAGGTTTCTCATCTGAAATGTAGCATGTAGATTAGTTAATAATTTAGTAATTTCAGATTGAGAATTACCTGTGAGCAGTATGTCATCGACGTATATGAGCATGTATATGCAAGTTGAGCCGGATTTGTATGTGAGTAACGAGTGGTCGGATGTGCTGATTTTGAAATCGTAGTTGAGTAGGTGGTTGGAGAGTGTTGCGTACCACTCCCTGGGTGATTGTTTGAGTTTGTAGAGGGCTTTCTTAAGTTTGCAAACATGTACGGGATGTATGGAGTCTTGGAATCCTGGTGGTTGAGACATGTAGACGGTGTCGGACAGTGTTCCGTGGAGGAAGGCATTAGAGACGTCGAGCTGATGTATGGTCCAGTTGTGATGAAGGGCAATGAGTATGAGGACGCGTATGGTTGGCATCTTGGCAACTGGGCTGAATGTTTCTTTGTAGTCGATGCCTTGTTCTTGGTTGAAGCCTTTGGCAACCAAGCGTGCTTTGTGTCTGGTGATGGTCTCGTCAGAGTTATACTTAGTGCGGAATGTTCATTTTGAGCCAAGAATGTCCATTTTGAGCCGAGGATGTTCATTGAGGGATTCCATGGGACAAGCTCCCAAGTGCCCTGTGCTTGGAGTGCTTGAAATTCTTGTGACATAACAGTTCGCCAATGCTCGGATTTGGCGGCTTGATTATAGGTGTTGGGTTCAGTATGTTGAATGATGTGAGCGAGATCGAATATTTTCTTAGGTTTGGATATCCCAGTTTTTAGACGGGTGACCATGTCGTGTATGGGTTGAGAGAATGCCTGGGAAATTGGTGAGGTCTGCTGGATGCTCGCGGTATTGGAGTGGTTATGTAGTTGGTTTTTTGATGTGTTGGGTTCCAGATTGTGTAGCTGGATAGGAGGTTGCGGAGGATTTTCTGGAGAATTGAGTGGGGCGGGTGTGGGAATTGGCTGAGAGACTAAGTGAGACAGTTAATTTTGGTGTGGTAGAATGCTGGAGTTGGGAACCAGAAGCAGCGGTGGCATAGTGGGCGAGGAGAGAGATTGAGTTGAGTGTTGGGAGTGAGTAGAGTAAGGAAATTCGTTTTCGTTGAAAATGACATTGCAAGAAGTGTAGATTTTGTGAGTGTGGATGTCCAAACATTTATAACCTTTTTGCGAATGGGCGTACCCAATGAAAACACACGGGTGGGAGGTAGGTGAGAGTTTTTGTGAAGTGTACGGTTTGAGCCACTGATAGCATAGACATCAGAGAACTTTGAGGTCGTCATAGTGAGGTGATTGACCGTGTAGAATTTCAAAGGGAGATTTGTGGTTGGTGTTAGGAGAAGGTAAACGGTTGATTAAATAGTTTGCGGTAAGGAGGGCATCTACCCAGAGTGATAAGGGTAAAGATACTTGAATGAGAAGAGCTCGGGTGGTTTCGATGAGATGTCTGTGTTTACGTTCCGCGACGTCGTTCTGAGAAGGGGAATGCAGGCAGGTGGATTGATGATAAATTCCGGTTGAAGCACAATACGTTTTGAATTTGTGGTTTATGTATTCGCTGCCATTATCGGTACGAACGATTTTAATTTTATGACTGAATTGGCGTTCCACCGATCTTTGAAATTCAAGAAATTTAAAGAAAGCTTCTGATTTATTAGTCATGAGATAAATCCACGTAAATTTTGAAAAATCGTCAATGAAGGAGATATAATAACGAAAGCCATGAGTAGACGCAACCGAAAAAGGACCCCAGATATCCGAGTGAACAAGCAAAAATAACGAGTTTGTTACAGATTGAGAAGGAGAAGTATGTAAGCAATGGCTTTTGGCCATTTTCCAAGAATTGCAAGAAGTAGTAATATAATTCATATAAACTGTGTGGTCGCGGGTAGAGATGGATGTTAGAGTGTGCGGCGATGGGTGACCGAGCCGTCTGTGCCACAAGCCATTGCTTGTTTGTAGATCGTCAGTTTTGTTTGTAGAGTGTTTGTTGAGTCGGAGCGGGTAGAGCCCGTTAATAGAAGGACCCGAAAGAAGAAGCTGGTGGGTCTTCCGATCCTTAATTTCGTAGCCATGAGGGAAGAAGGTAATAAAACAATCATTGTCAGCCATTAGTCTATAAACGGATAGCAAATTGAATGATAAGTTTGGAACAAGTTTGAGGTGTAATAGTTGGAGACTACCTGTGGGAGTCGGCAACAGACCTTTACCCGTATTTTGGAATAGTTTGGTCTGGCCATTCCCTAGAGTTACCTGGTTGTTCCCGTGATATGGTTGTGGTTGTTGGACCTGATTGGGATCGGCGGTGAGGTGATTTGTAGCGCCGCTATCAAGAAACCAGTCGGAGGAACTGGCAGCAGCGGGGGAGGAGAAGAGGGCGACCGGTTGTTCTGTGGAGTACTCGTCGTCGTCGTGGTGCCAGCATTTGACGGCGGAGTGGCCGAATTTTCCATAGATTTGGCAATAGATAGCCGGCCGATTAGCTTTGCTTCCTCGGTTCGAAGTCGCAGTGGATGGAGGTCGATTGGTGGGTCGACCTCTGTTGTTGGATGATCGTCCGCGGCCGCGTCCCCTGGTGGCCATGAGAGCAGTTTGGTGGCCGTCGGACCACCACTTGAGGCCCTCACCTCCGCCGGACCACCGCCTAACGTCGTTGCTCCGCCAGACCACCACTTGAGGCCCTCACCTCCACCGGACCACTGCTTAATGCCATTGCTCCTCCAGACCACCACTGGAGGCTCTCACCTTCGTCGGACCACAGTCTGACACCGTTGCTCCGCCGGACCACCATTGGAGGCCCTCACCTTCGTCGGACCACCACCTAACGTCGTTGCTCCGTCGAACTACCACCTGAGGCCCGTACTTCTTATGGACCACCACTTAAGGCTCTATGCTCCACTAGGCCACCACATGAGGCCCAGACTTCCACCGGACCACCAACTAAGGCCCGGACTCTGCCGGACCACCACCTGAGGCCCAAACTTTCACCAAACCACCACCTAATGCTCAGACTTCTGCTGAATTGTCACTTGAGGCCTTGTGCTCCACTAGGACACCATATGAGGCCCGGACTTCTGCCGGCCCACCACCTGAGGCCCGGACTTCTGCCAGACCACCACTTGAGGCCCTGTGCTCCACCAGAACATCACTTGAGGCCCGGACTTTCACCGGACCACTACTTGAAGCCTTGAGCTCCACCAGACCACCACTTGATGCTCATAGTTCTCCCATAATATTACCGACCTCCATCACCAGACAATGGTCTTTCTAACCTCGGTCTCCTGCCGACTACGCTCCTTCTGACCTCCGTTACCTATTATGGTCCGTCCGAACTCCATCACTAGACAATGGTTTTCTGACATTGGTCTCCTACTGACTACGGTCCTTCCGACGTCCATCACCAGACAACAATCTTTCTGGTCTCCATCCCACTAACTATGGTCGTGCCGACCAAACAAACATGTCTATATTATAACTCCCATCATGTAATGTGCTCTATATGACTTACATTTGTAACATAAAAGGCAATACCTTCTCCCTAAGAAGGGCCTTATTTGTAATCGACTGCAAATACTAGTAGATTCATTCAAACTGGGCCAGGCCCCGTGGGTTTTCCCCCTTTTTAGGGGTTTCAACGTAAAAACTCTGATGTCTCTTATGAATGTTGCACCCTCTCACTTATCTGATTCTGTGCTGGATCTTCGTACAATGCTAAGATGTTAAACTATATATTTCTCTACCACCGCGAATACTCTAGGACGCAACAAGTTTGTTATAACCTTGGTTGGATGACAGAGGTCAAAAGCCTCCGACCAAAGGGCCCCCTCATGTAGAGAGTAGGAGTCAAATTATAGATTTTTTTGAGTGACACGCCCTTTAAATATGGAGAAGATCCATGGTATGTTCGGAGTGCTCCGCCAAATGGTCCATACTGATTCTGCCGATCATAGAGCATTTTTCAAGCATTTAAATGTCTTAATGATGTCAGAATTAAGCAATATTGGGTTCATTGGATTTGTCTCATCGAGTCGATCGATTCAATTATAAGCATGTCATATTTAGAGATCACCTAGTTATCCAATTAATGCTTTGAACCTTTAAAACGTGCTTCGACCCCTTGATTTGGATTCATTTGGGCTCGGATTGGGCCGATTTTGGTGTCGTTTGATTCATCTCATTGAGATTTTTAATTTGACTATAAGTTTGCTGAAAGTGGAGCTTGGATGGCCCCAATTTTAATTTCAAAAATTTTCAACTTGAATATGCCTCGACATTGGTATCCGATCAAGACAATTTAAACATGCAGAAGTTAAATGTAGTACAATCAAAGAACAACAATAAAATTTTATAATTTTTATGTTAACAGATCCTTCCCTTATGAGCACTCCAACACAAATAGTTTACAAAGCATAAATCCCATGATCTCCTCAGCCTTCTCGCATCTAATTGGTTTCCCTTTTAACTCCCATTTGACTTTATGAGAGAGGGGAATCAACTATATGCACAGTCATTTTTAGATCAACCTTTGCCCAATAAAGTAGGAGAAAGCAAAGCTAGTCTAACTAAGGCTTCGTTTAGGAATAGACAAATTTTTTATTGCTTCTTAAAACAATATTTTAGTTAAAAAATTTAAAATTTTATAATAGAAAGTTGCTTTAAGGAACACTAAGAAAGCCGTCTCTTCATCTGGGACGGCTTTCTTATTATTTCTCAAAGCAATCTTTTAGTGCGAAAATTTACCTTTTTACTATAAAGCTGCTTTGAGAATCAACAAAAAAAACTATCCCAATGCTTCATTTGAGATAAATTTCTTACTAATTTCAATAACAATTTTCTAATAAAAAAATTCTTAAAATTAATTAAAAAAAAAAGACAAAATATGTCCGAAAAGAAGCTTAAGTCGACCGTTTAGGCCCCAAACCAGCTTGAGAATTTTGAGTGCCACATCAATTTTAATTCACAAAATATTTTAAATATCACCAAATCTTCCACCATGCAATCCAACAATTCAAGAATTTAATTGATTTAAGTATCGAGCAATCAAATAGCCATCAAAATGTTCACCATCAACTTTTACTAAGATTTTATTTGGGACGACTTTCTTACTGTTTCTTAAATCAAATTTTTAATATCAAAATTAAAATTTATATACTACAAAATTATTTTAAAAAGTAATAAAAAAATCATCCCAAACGAAACCTAAATCAGCAAATAATCCTTGAATGAATTTTATCATATCAAAATGACGTAAATCTCACTTGCACCCACACATCATTTAACCACGTAAAAGTTCTCTTTCAACGAAGAAAATTAATAAAAAATAAACATAAATGAACAATCACAGTACCATTTTTTCAATAAAAAAAGCATAATTCACAGAACCCTTCCGATATCAAATACATGTAATCTGCTTCAATTAACAAACACCAACGTAATAATAAGTTCCTCTCATGCTACTCAAAACACCAAAAACAAATGAATAATAATATAATAGTATTCCTCCTCTTCCGCAGCTTAAATAATGTACGCCATTGTTTCAAATAACGAAAAAACAAAAAATAGTAATGTATCCGTTGCTCATCTTAATGCAGACGTTGCTTACGCTGTGGACCGAATCTGAATGCAGTAATCAAGTAGGAAGCTTCAGACACAACAGAGATAGTTGCAGCAAGAGATTTTTCAATGAGCTTAGTTCAAGAAAAGTTCTTAATGATCACTATTGTACTTAGAATTGATCGATACCGATCAGATATTGACCTTTATTTAAACACAATAGTGATCATTAAGGAAGAAATTTTCTTAAGCTAAACTATCAGAAGAAACTCTCCAAGAACACAAGCTTTCCTAACACTTTCTCTAGATAATCGCTTGGCTCCTTCACCTATATCCACCTCCATATGTTTGATGAGAACCATACCCACCCATGCCCATCATGGAATTGTAGCCAGATCCAGGAAAGCCTGGGGAAGGGGATTGCATTTCAGGCTGAGGCCTCATGGAAGTTCCCTGTCCCATGCCCATGCCCATGTTCATGCCCATGGGTTGATTCATGGCTCCACCATAACCACCTATTCCCATCCCCATACTTGGTCTTGTTGTTGGATTGATGGCCCCAGCACGGCCAATTCCAGATCCTGAGCCCATGGCTTTGCCCATGGTAACAGTGGAAGCGAGAGGATTTGCAGAGCCCTTCTCCTTCTCTTTCCTTCTTTCCAACCTATTAATGGAGTCAAAGTCGACTCCTATATCGGCTAATGGATTGATTTTAGCTGCAGTCACAGACATGAAAGGCTAGGTTGGCTAGTAAAAAAAGTTCAAATTAAATAGGAGCCGAGCTATGATGCACAGATACAGACACGATAACATGGACACGGGCCACGTTAGTTATTGAAAATATAGGACACGAATACGGGTTGGACACGGTATTATAGTTTTTATATTTAAAAACTAGTGTATAAAAATTAAATAAGTATAATTTTAAAAATAATTTGAAAATAATTAGTCATTTAACTAAAATTTATACTTAAAATGATTAGTATTAGGATGTCGAGAGTCAGGCATGGATGTTATTTATCAATCACCGAGAGAGGAGATGAAAATACCTTATAAATGAAAATGAGATATTTGACAATTGAGTATTAAGTGTGGACGTCGATTTGGTGTTGTGGATAGAAAATAAGAAATTTAGTTTAAATCCCGCCAAATACAAAAAATTATATTTTAAAAAATTCATAAAATATTTAAGATACGCGTGTCAAATTTATATTTAATATTTTTAAAAACGTGTCCGACACGTGTCAGAGGAGTATCGGACAAGTGTCGTGTTAGAAACGGTGTCGGACACTGCACGCCTCTTTGAGGAGATGTGTCGGTGCATCATAGGATCTGAGATGAAGCGAAGTATAGAAAATTTGTTACTTACATCCAGAAATGTTGAGGTTGACAAGGCCTCTGTTCAATGTATCTGCCCAAACTGATGATTTGGTCTCAAATGTATCATTTGATTGCTTCGAACTTGAAGGGCCAGAAATGGCGGTATTGGCTCGTTGAGTTAGAGGAGATGATAACCCAGGCTGCGGATTGAGATTCCAAGAAGCTGCTGGCATATTCAGTTGAACTGACTGCATAGGTAAAGGACCACCCTGTGGAATTGAAGGACCGAGCTGCTGTGGAAGGAAGCCTTTGTCATCCATCTGTACATTTGTCGAACCAAATGGTTGAGCTGCAGGTGAAGAAATAGCAGCAAATCCTGGCACCAAGAAGGAAGCGTGAACATAGACTGAATTGGTCGTGTGTAGATTTGACGGACCACGATTTGTGCCCATACCATTTATCATCTATGTTTGGTTGAGCTAGCGGAAACTCTGAAGTAACAAGTGTTGGGTTTGCAGAATGTATGGGATCATTTTCAACAGCAGGCATATAGGTTAGACCACTTAATGAATCCCCAAAACCGAAGTCCAATGAAGTTTCCGCCATTGGGGCAGCAGGTGATAACAAGAACTCGAGAAGAACCGAGACAGGGAAGAAGGAGAGAAATAACAGAATAAAGAAGAGAATTCATTACTGTCTAATATACAGGGGAATATATAGAAAGTAAATACACAAAGTAACAAGTAATATGAGGACCCGTGTCCACATCAATTCAAGAAGGAATATTAGCTGACTCATCACATTCATCTTAACACACCCCCTCAAACAGTTGCGTCTAAAGAGGTAACTAGTTTGCTTGATAGAAGTTGAAATCTGGAAGCGGTAAGTGGCTTGGTGAGAAGATTGGCGAGCTGATCTTTAGTTGTTATGTAATGAAGTCGTATTGATTTGTCTTTCATGTAGTTTCTGATGAAGTGACAATCCACTTCAATATGTTTTGTACCAGCGTGGAACACCGGGTTGTTAGCTAATGCAATGGCGGAAGTATTGTCACATAATAGAGAGGTAGCTGTTGGCTGAGTGCAATTGAAATCTTGAAGTAAACGGCGTAACCAAGTGACTTTGGCGGCGGCGGAGGCGATTGCCCAGTATTCAGCTTCAGTAGATGAGCGGGCAACAACGTTCTGTTTCTTGACACTCCAGGATATGATGGACAATCCTAAAAATGTACAATAGCCGGTGGTAGATTTGCGATCAGTTGAGTCTCCAGCCCAGTCCGAGTCCACGTAGGCAAGTAGATTGAGTTTAGAATTTACAAAAAGAGAAATACCAAAATGTGAGGTGCCTTGAATATATCTCAAAAGGCGTTTAAGAGCATCAAAGTGAGTAATTAAAGAATTCTGCATATGTTGACAAACCTTGTTGACGGCAAATGAGATATTCGGTCTTGTTAAGGTGAGGTATTGAAGTGAGCCGGCTAATTGGCGATAGAGAGTAGGATTGGAAAAAGCACCTGATTGAATCTGTTTGGAAGACGGTTTGAGTTGAGACGGTGTAGAGATGGGCTTGCAATTGGTCATGCCGGCACGGGAAAGAAATTCCGCAAATCGAGTTTGATTTAGGTGTAAGCCATATGAAGTTTGGACAGCTTGGATTCCTAAGAATTGAGAAATGGTTCCAAGATCGCAGATAGTGAATTTGGATTTGAGATTTAGAAGTAGATTTTGAATGGAGTTTGAACAATTTCCGGTTTAAAGAATGTCATCAACAAAGACCAAAAAAATACATAGAAACACCATTATTGTGATAGATAAGAAGAGAAGGATCCGAGGAATTGAAGGTAAAGCCAAGGGTTTGAAGATAGCTTGACAATATAGAATACTATTCACACGGTGATTGTTTAAGCCCATAAAGAGCCTTTTTAAGACGGCAAACATAGGTTGGATGGATATTGTCTTTGAAGCCAGACGGTTGTTTCATATAAACAGCATGATTTAAGGTGTCGTGCAGAAAGGCATTAGATACGTCAAGTTGATGAATGGACCAATTGTGATGGAGAGCGACAACAAGAAAAATGCGAACAGTTGGAATTTTGGCCACTTGACTGAAAGTTTTCGTATAGTCCAAGTCGTATTCCTGATTGAATCATTGTGCAACAAGTCGGGCTTTGTACCGAGAAATGGTACCATCAGCAAGGTATTTTGTTCGAAAAATCCATTTAGAACCAAGGATATTTTGATTTGGTTGAGAAGGGACAAGATCCCAGGTACCTTGAGATTAGAATGCCTGAAATTCCTGAGACATGGCATCACGCCAATGTTTTTCCTTAACTTCCTCAACATAGGTAGAAGGATCTAAAGGAATGTTTTGATGAAAAAGATTAAAGATAGATTTAGGCTTAAGATTTCCAGTTTTAAATCGGGTTTGCATTGGATGAGAGGAACAATGAGGTAAAGCCATATGTGAAGAAGACATGCGAATTCGAAGCAGTGGATGAAGCAGAATAATGTTGAGGTGAAGAAGTTGGTTGCACGGCTGAAGTAGGGGTATTGATTGGTTGCTGAGAGACAGTAGGCGTAGAAACATATTGATTAATGTGATTAGAAGGTTTGTAAGATATACTTGATGTGGGTACAAGAGTAAGAGGAGGAATGAAACCTTGAGATGAGTTTGATTGAGTAGCAGAAGATACCTATTGATAAGGAAAACTAGATTCATTAAATATGACGTGACAAGAGATGTAAATTTGTCTAGTTTTAGTGTTGAAACAACGGTATCCCTTTTGTGACGAAGCGTACCCTATGAAAATGCAAGGTGTAGAAAGAGGAGAAAGTTTGTTGGCGGAGTATGATTTGAGCCAAGGATAGCACAAACAACCGAAAATTCTTAAATGATTGTAGGAAGGTTGCTTGAGATAAAGCATATAGAATGGACTATAATTGTGCAGAGGAGTCGGAAGCCGATTGATGAGGTATATGAATGTGTGAAGAGCGTCATCCCAAAAATATTGAGGAAGATTGGCTTCGAAAAGGAGACTACGAACATTTCAATTATGTGTCTATGTTTTCGTTCAGCAACTCCGTTTTGAGATGGAGTATAAGGGCAAGTATATTGGTGAATTATCCCTTGTTGTTTGCGAAATAATTGAAAATGATGATTTATAAATTCGCCTCCACCGTCAGATCTAAGCATTTTAATATTGGTGTTAAACTGACGATTAATCATTTTGCAGAATTCAATAAATTTATAAACTACTTCAGATTTATGAGTGATAGGGTAAACCCAACAATACTTGGAAAAATCAACAATAAACAAAACATAAAATTTGAAACCATTTGTTGAGAAAGTTGGGGACGTACCCCAAACATCGGCATGAACAATTTTCAAAACAAGAACGAGTAGAATGCGTAGATTTATTAAATGGTAACCGATGGCTTTTGGCCAATCGGCACAAATTACATTGAGAGTTATGAGGAGTGTTACATAGGAAGATATGTATTTAGAAAGATTCTTTAGCGTAGTAGCAGCTGGATGACCAAGACGTTTGTGCCAGAGATGAGGCACGGCTTGAGTGGATATAAGAGCAAAAGGTTGCTTAGAGGAAGATGACCGGATAGGATAGAGACCATTAAGGCAAGGTCCCTTGAGTAGATGACGACCCGTCATCGAGTCATGTATTTGAAATTCATGAGGAAAGAACTTGACAGTACAATTATTATCAGAAGTGAGCCGATGTATAGAAATAAAATTAAAAGATAAATTTGGAACATGATAAAGCTGATAAAGATTGAGATTACCTTGCGGAGTGGGAAGAAGGCCTTTACCTGAATGTTGAATCGGGACTTGATATCAATTACCAAGAGTGACTTCGTTTTGACCTGAATAAGGCTATGTGGAGTGAATTTGGGAGATATTGATGGGTAGAAGCACCACTGTCGAGGTACCAATCGGCGGAGCTATTAGAGTCCGAAGGGGAGAACAAAGCGGTTTTCTGTGATTGGGAGTCCTCCGTGTAAGATGGATCATGTATGTACCAGCATTTAAGTGCCAAATGTCCAAATTTTGGACATATTTGGCAAGTAATCAGGTTTGAAACATTCTTGTCAGGGCGACGAGAATTGGATCGAGAGGCTCGGTTAGAAGCAGAAGAACGCCCACGATTGAAGTTACTACGACCTCGACCGCGCCCGCGAGGCGCAAACAAGGCGGCAGATGGATCTGAGATATGAAGATTTTGTAAATCTTTAGTTGCTTCTTGGGCCAAGTTTTGTTCCTCACTACAAAGAAGAGTATAACTATGCTCATAGGTTGAAGATTTGTGCGAATTGCGGTTTTGAAGGCTTGGTATTGAGCTGGTAAACCATTTAAGGTATAGAAAATTACTTCTTCCGAAGTAAGAGGCAAGCCGGTAGCAGCTATGGCATCTACTTTGGTTTTGATAGAAAGAAGATATTGAGACATTCTGGTTTTTCATGGACAGACAGTTAAGTTCATTTCGGAGTTGAATCGTGCGAGATCGAGAAGAGGATTGGAGACGGTGATCTAAGGTTTCCCAGATTTCGCAACAATGATCAAGAGAGAGGACATAGGGAAGAATACCAGGTGAAATGACCGAATACAAGGCGGCATCAAGATTTTGGTCTATAAGATTCCAAGATTGCAAAGAAAATGATGAAGAAGAAGATTCATTAGATAAAGGACAACGAGAAGATCCATTGAGAAAACCTTCAAATCCATTTGCTTTAAAAATCTTGAAAACTCCACATTGGGTAAATGTCGGCAGTGAGAGGAAGGGAAATGATAGATTTTATGTTACCTAGAAGAAATTTGAGTTGGGGCGGAATTGAGGGGTATGACGAGGTGGATGATTCACGAACTTCTTCCGGTGCTTCGGTGGCTGAAGATGCAGCAGGTACTTCCATGGCAAGCTTGGCGAAGAATAGGAAGAGGAAGACCGAAAAAGATGCCGGCCCTAGATTGCCCGCTCTGATACCAAAGAACTCGAGAAGAACCGAGACAGAGAAGAAGGAGAGAGAAATAACATAAGAAATAAGAGAATTCATTACTGTCTAATACATGTATATATGGGAATATATAGAAAGTAAATACACAAAGTAACAAGTAATATAGGGACACGTGTCCACATCAATTCAAGAAGGAATATTAGCTGACTCATCACATTCATCTTAACAGCAGGCAGGACAGGCTCAGCAATAGACATTGAGCTAGCAGATGGTGGGAAGGAAGAAGCAGCAGAAGCCACAGGTGCCGAGGACTGCATCGGATTTGGAAAATTCTCTTGTGGAATAGCCTTAAAAGGACCATCTCCAAATGGATCTTCTGTAGGCTGTAAAGTATTCAGGAAAAGCTCAAACAAATGCTCAGCACAAATTATAATGGAAATTCTACGATGAGTTGTGAGCACAAAACTTCTAGTAAGCATAAAGAAGAATTATGATAGCAATTATTTCTCTACAATTGAAAAAGCTCATCAATTTTTTTGGAAGCAACTCCCTGAATTATTTCAGAAAAGCTATCCAGCAGAATGTATGATTTCGGGAAAAAGTAATAGCAGGCGAGGCATTCTACTTTCAGTCACCAAGGATCAAACTAAGGGGATGTTTGGTATCGGATTTACAGCGGGATTTAAGTCGGATTTACGCTATATCCAGCCAAACAGTTTTTGTGCGCGCGTTAAATCTCGGGATTCAGTAAATCTCGGATTAATGGATTTACAGCTTAAATCCGGGATTTAGTAAATCCGAGGAAATCCGAGGGGTAGCCGGATTTAGTAAATCCGAGCGGGATTTATCCAAAGAAGCGCGCGAAAGGAGAAAGTTACCTTCACAGCCAGCGAGCTCCCGTTCTTGCTTCCGATCAAAATGTCGTAACTTCCGATCCGGGTTGAAGTCGTCGCAGGAGCGAAGTCGAACAGCCACGAAGGAGCCGAAGAAGCGACGCCTGCAATCTCTACACCTGCAAAAGCAACGGAGCCGAACAGCAACGACGGAAAGAGAAGATGAAAGGCAAACCTGGACGCCTCTAAGTTATTATTGATTAACTTAATTAATATAATTTACATTATTAATACTTAAGTAAATTAATTAAATAGTTAATTGTATAATTAGTGCATAAATTAATTAAAATTATTAATCATTAAATAATTAATTATATAATTTAACTTAATTGCATAATTAATAATTAAATATTAATACAATTATCTTAATTAATATAACTTAAAATATATATTATTAAATATATAATCAATACTGTAAATAATAATTAACGAATAATTTGTATTTAACATGTTATTATTTTTTTATTAATTATGACTAGAAAGTCATCGTAGGAGCAAAATTGAACAACCACGAAGGAGTCGCAGAAGCGACGGGTGCAATCTATACATATGCAAAGCAACGAAGCCGAAGAGCAACAACGAAAAGAGAAGATGAAAGGAAAACCATAGAAGCCTCTAAAAGTTATTATTGATTAACTTAATTAATATAATTTAAATTATTAATAATTAAGTAAATTAATTGTATAATTAGTGCATAAATTAATTATCTAATTTAACATAATTGTATAATTAGTAATTAAGTATTAATATAATTAGATTAATTAATATAATTTAATATATCTATTATTAAATATATAATTAATTGTGTAAATAATAATTAATAAGTAATTTGTACTTAACATATTATTAAATTTATAACACATTATATTTTTATTTTTAATAATAAATTTATTTTTAAGTTATAATTATATTTTTCACATTTAAATCTCTAACTGCTATAAATCCTAAAATATGTTACCAAACAGTTTCTCAGGATTTAACAGGATTTAACATTTGGCATACCAAACAGTTTTCAGGATTTAACACATTTCGGATTTACTAAATCCGAATTTAAAGGATTTACTAAATCCCACTAAAGTTAAATCTCACTTGTTGCCAAACAGCCCCTAAAAGACAATGACAAAATACAAGTAGCAGCTTTAGATTTCTTTCGTTAGTCATGTCATAATTTGTTTCCTTGCACGCATTTTATTTTATTTTATTTTATTTTTCATGGATCAAAATCTCAATATTCAGGACTAGTTTTTTTATGAGGTCCAATGCTTTGTAAATAAAGGCCCGTCATTATTTATAATGACCTTATGTTATATGGTAGCAATGCTCGATTATTTAAAGAAAATATTAGTTACAACTAATATTTTCTCTATCCTTGAATTAGATCCTGCCTCCCTCACATAACATTATTTCTCTATACATCCCAACTCTATCCTCTCCTCTGGCTCTCCCGCTCTAGCCCATGCCCCCCTCTTTCTTTCTGCAACCATACTCTCTCACCACCATGCCAAATGATCTCTCTCCTTTGCTTCCTTTTTCCTCAAAAACAATGGAAGAAAAATTACTCCACTGCCATCTAACAATTGATATCCTATCCACCCCTTCAAACATTCTTCGTTAGATTTCAGTAGCCTATATTGCAAAACGTGTTCCTCATCCACTACCATTTCATTCCTTAACCGTCAGCCATAATGATGCAGCCTCATTAAAGTCTAAACGGCTTACCCAAACTGAGTCCAAAATCCAACCCAATCAGTTCACCCAACCTATAGCCAAAAAATATTGTGTTGGGGTCAACAGACTAAGCAAGGACCAAAATTGGGGGCAAATATGCCAGCAATCAAATCCATTCTTGGCCCAAAGCTTAAGCTTGGTTTTTTTACACTAATATTATTTTCAGCTATCTGGTGAAGAAATATGTAAGAAGATGAAGAAGACGGAACAGAGAGCTCACAACAGAGGAGAGTGAAGGAAAATAGGAAAATATTATTATGTGTTTAGAAATGAATACAAGAGTCTTTAAATAGACTAGGCAGGTTAACCAAGTAAATAAATGAGGTACACGATAAAGTAAGCTTGCTCTATGCTAACATCCTCCCGCAAATTAATAATTCATACTGTGAATTGTTAATTTGGAGCGTAGATCAATGAACCCAGCAGGAGCGAATGGTTTGGTCAAGATGTCTGCCACTTGATCTTTGGAGGGAATATGATTGATTATAATGTTGGCAGAGTTGAGATGTTCTCGGATGAAGTGATAATCAATTTCTATGTGATTTGTCTTGACGTGGAAGACCGGATTCTTAGCGATGGCGACGGACGATTGATTATCACAATAGATTGGAGTCGGCTGGTTTTGCGGAAAGTGAAGTTCGGTCACAAGACGTCGTAGCCAGATTACATCAGATGTGGCAACGGAGAGGGATCGATATTCTGCTTCGGTGGATGATTTGGCGACAGTGATCTGTTTCTTGACGGACCAAGAGATGAGATTTGGTCCTAGGAAGGTACAGAACCCGGAGATAAACTTGCGATCCGAGTGGTCGGAGGCCCAATCGGCGTCGGAATAGGAGTGGAGTTGTAAGTCTCCTGTGGTTAAGGGAAGGCCGTAGGAGACGGTCCCCTTGATGTAACGAAGCAGCCGAGTGAGGGAGAGGTAGTCATGATCGGTGGGGGTCTTCATGTGCTGGCATATGCGATTTGTGGCGAAGGCTATGTCGGGACGAGTTATTGATAGGTACTAAAGCGAGCCTGCGATGCGACGATAGAGGGTAGGGTCGTGGAAAGGTTGAGGATCGCCGGTGGGCTGCTTGAAATTGGGCGAGAGAGGCGTTGTAGCCGCCTTGCAATCGGCGAATCCCACGTCATTGAGGAGCTTCCGAGCAAAGTGAACCTGGGATAGGAAGTAGCCATTTCTAGTGTGATGCACTTGGATTCCTAGAAATAGGGAGATCGGACCTAGTTGTTTGAGTGCGAAGTTGGAGTTGAGATCTTTGAGAAGAGTCTGAACGGCGGTTTGATCATTTCCTGTGATGAGGATATCATCCACGTAGATTAGAAAGCAGATATGAACTTGATTGTTAGTAAAGATAAGTAAGGAAGGGTCGGAGCGACTAAACCGGAATCCCCTTATTTGGAGAAAGGAGGTAAGCTTTTAGAACCACTGCCGGGGAGCCTGCTTGAGTCCGTATAAGGACTTGTGAAGTTTGCAGACGAGATCCGGTGAGTTGGGGTCGGTGAACCCGAGGGGTTGGCGCATGTAGACGTCGTCTGGTAAATTGCCGTGGAGGAAGGCGTTGGAGATGTCTAGTTGTAGGACAGGCCATTATCGGTTGAGAGCGATGGAAAGAAGGAGACAGATGGTCAGCATTTTCGCAACCGAGATGAAGGTTTCATTGTAGTTTTCACTCGGGCGTTGATCGTAACCAAGTGCGATGAGACGAGCCTTGTAGCGTTCTATCTGACCATTCGGAAGAGTTTTAGTTTTGAAAGTCCACTTACAGTCGAGTATGTTCTTGTTCGGTGGTGTAGGGACTAACGTCCAAGTCCGTTGTTGCTGAAGAGCGTTGATTTCGTCTGTCATAGCGGAATGCCAGTGTGGAATGTTCATGGCCTGTCTGTAGGAGGTGGGAGTGGAAAGTGTTGTAGTGCTTCTTTGGAGGGAGTAAATGGGATTGGGTTTGGAGATGCCGGACTTGGATCTGGTTTGCATCGGGTGACTGGGACGTTCATGTATGTGGGTTGGCCTGTTGTTGCTCGGGTTTTGGCTGGAGGACGGTTCTTGGGTTGGAGTTGCAGTAGTGCTATTAGTGTGATTGTGAGTAGTGTGTGTGATCGGATTAGGAACTGGAGGGATGGTGTGTGAATGGGTATGATTGGTAATGGTAGACGTGGAAACCAGAATAGGGGGGAAGAGATCTTTCGGTGGTGGTAGGGGTAGACGGTTTGAGGCAGTGAGGAGACTGAAATGGGAAGATGTGCTCGTGAAACACGACATGCCGAGATATATGAAGTTGATGAGTGGATAAATTGTAACACCGGTAGCCTTTGTGCTAGGAGGAATAGCCGAGAAAAACACAATCGTAAGAGCGAGGATGAAATTTGTTGTGGTTGTAGGGCTTTAGCCAAGGGTAGCAGAGGCTGCCGAAGATGCGAAGGTGGTTGTATTTTGGTGGTTTTTGATGTAGGAGTTGATATGGGGAGTGGGAGGCGGTCGTTTTGGAGGGCAAACGGTTGATAAGGTAAATGGCGGTGGAAATTGTTTCGGGCCAGAACTGATGAGGCACGTTGGAATCGTGGAGAAGAGCCCTGGTTACGTTGAGAATATGGCGATGCTTTCTTTCGGCCGAGCCCGTTCTGTTCTGGAGTGTGAGGGCAGCTAATGCGATGCCGAATGCCACGTTCTTGGAGAAATCTATTGAAGTCGGTGCTAGTGTACTCGCCTCCGCCGTCAGATTGAAGAGCTTTATGTGTAGTAGAAAATTGAGTGTGAATCATATTGCAAAGAGTTTTAAATTTTGACAGAGTTTCATCTTTAGTACACATGAAATAAATCCAACTAAATTTGGTAAAATCATCAGTAAAAAGAACGTAAGGGAAGGAACGTGTAATAGATTACATAAACGTACCTTACAGGGGGTATCCAGAAGCGGTAAGAGACCTTGTCCGGAATTCTGTATGGGGGCGGAGGAGCCATTAGCCACCGAGACGGACGACGGGCCATGATAAGCGGATGGGTACTGAATGTTGCTGCTGTCCGGTGTGAGATGAGCGGAGGCACCGGTGTCAAGAACCCATCTTGAGTTGGATAGGGAGCAGTGTTGGTGAGCATTGCACGTGGTGTGTATGTTGTTGTTGGCGCGTATTTGAAATTTCAACGATGCCAACAGTTAAGTGCAATGTGACCGTTCTTTCCGCAAATTTGACAAGTGAGGCGTTGAGAGCCTGTATTGTTGCCAGGCAGCGGTGGCGGATTGGGTGAGGACGGTGTGGAGGTGATGTTCTTGAAATTCTTAGGGGGACGACGATTTGTACGACCTCGTTGCTGATTTTGAGATATGGCGTGGAGGGTAGATGGATAGGTAGAGTTGTTGTGATGAAGTTCTTGATTAATGTAGATTTCTTCGCTACAAAGAAGCGAATATAGAGAATCAAGATCGGCAGGTGTTTGGGAGTTTCGGATGTAGGTTTTGAAGGAGTTGTAGGCGGCGGGTAGGCCGTTAAGGGTGTAGAGCATGATGTCTTCGGGGTCGACTTTGGATTCGGAGGGCGATGTTGTCGACAATGGTCTTGACCTGAGTGAGGTATTGCTGCATTGAGAGGTTTTTCATTTGAAGATGATGAAGTTCGTTCTTGAGTTGGAGAACTCGAGAGCGACATGAAGATTCTAGTCGGCGTTCAAGAATTGCCCAGACGTCGAAGGCCGAGGAGGCGGTGATGACGTATGGCGGGATGGAAGGCGAGATCGTAAAGAACAGGGCCGAAATTAGCGTGCTGTCGACGAGCTTCCAGGCTGCGTAGGCTGTGTGTTGGTCGGCAGGAGGTGGAGGGCTGTCTCTGGTGAGGTTGCTCAGGTAGCTAGTCGCCGTGAATTGTTGGAGGATTTGGGTTCTCCATATGGCATAATTTTCGGTAGTGAGGGGGTGGGGAAGAAGATTTTTTATGTTTGTGACAAGAAATTTCAGAGATACCGGGATGAGAGGTTCTTGATGGCTGGTTCTGGCGAGAGCAGTGGAGGGGGAAGGGAGAGAGGAAGCTGTGTCTTGATCTCCCATCTTGTGGCTCTTGATACCATGTAAGAAGATGAAGAAGACGGAAAAGAGAGCTCACGACAGAGGAGAGTGAAGGAAAATAGGAAAATATTATTATGTGTTTAGAAATGAATACATGAGTCTTTAAATAGACTAGGCAGGTTAAACAAGTAAATAAATGAGGTACACGATAAAGTAAGCTTGTTCTATGCTAACAAAATAAACCTAACTCTTATGTACCTTAATAATTTCCATCTCACATTCTCGATCACTCAACCATCATCCCACCTAGGGGTGTCAATATTTGACACAACACGAAAACCTGACTAGGACCCGACCCGGAAAATTCAGGTTGGACCCGACACGATTTCAAAACGGGTCGGGTTCGGGTTCCAGAAATAAACCCATTTGAAAGACGGGTCAGGTTCGGGTTGACCTGAGGGGTTGCCGGGTCAACCCGCGAACCCGTTTAATTAAAAAAATTTCGAATCCCGGCCGCTACCCCTGCCCTCGCTGCCCGCTGCCCCCGCCCGCAGTGCCCGCGCCCTTGCCCGCTGCCCGTGCGCCCGCTGCCCCGGCCTGCTGCCCCCACTCGAGTCCCCTCCTCGCCCGCCGTACGCCCGCCATCGTTCCGGCGCCTGCAGAACCCAAAACCGGGTCGGGTCGGGTCAACCCGGCAACCCGCCGTGTCGGGTCCGGGTTTGGATTTCCAACCCGTTTGTCTACCCGGGTCGGGTTAGTGTCGACCTGTTTGTCTACCCGGGTCGGGTTTGGGTCGACCCGTTTGAACCCGGGTCAATTCCGAGTTCGACCCGAACCCGACCCGCGACTCGAAATTGACACCCCTAATCCCACCCCTCGGCACTCTTCCTTTAAAAAAAAAAAGCTTTTTTAACACCATCAAATATCATGAACTAAGAGAGCCCACTAAACCACATGGTGTCATCATGGGATTCACCCTCTTTTGAACTCTGCTCAACCATGGTGCCTGGACAAAAGGGAGACACAAGTGACATGAACCACTTGATCCCAATAAAACCATCATCTCCACTAACATTTATCGGGGAAAAGTGCATGCACGAGAGAAATGGTAAAAATGAAAACCAAAGAAGTAACCTATGGAAAAACTAGAGAATAAGAAATACAAGATTGTTGACCTCGGTATAAAATCAACACAAAACAAAAGGGGGCAAAAATGAAAATACATGCTTAAATCCATACCTGTGCAAATACTGCAGAAATCTCGCTGAAATCTCTGTGTATTCGGCGCCGCTTTTGTCGCCTCCCGCAAATCTTGCGAAAGCTCCTCGATCCTACTCCCATGTGCAAATGAAGCGTTCGTGCTTTTCCTCCAGTTCTCCTGCAGCTCTCGCTCTCATCCTCTCCCATCTTCCGAAGCCCCTCCGACTCCACCTCAACCTTCCCTCTTCTCTTCCGACTCCACATCCCAGCAGCTGCTCTCGGTTCGACCTTAACCCAAGACAAAACCAAGTCGCAACCTCCATTTTCTTCCCGAACTCCAAGCCAAAGCCGAGCCCTAGCATTCTTCTTCCTATCTCTGGTCGAACCCCTTCTTGTTGCCGCAAAGCTCACACCGACCTACCTTCCCAATGAAAGAGCAGCCAAGAAGATGGGATAGAGAAGATAACAGGTAGAAGAGAAGAGCAGTAGCAGAGAGGGGAAAAGGAAAAATATAAAATCTGTATATTGAAAGTAGATTACAGGAGCCTTAATATAGGCACGAGAGAGTACAATTGTAAATAAGTGTTGGTACAGAATAAGAGTTATGATGTATGCGCTAATATCCTCCCGCAGACTAATCATTCGTGGAATGAATGGTTAGTTTGGATCGTAAACTGCTAAAGCGAGCTGGCGTGAAAGCCTTTGTGAAGATATCAGCGACTTGTTCGGTTGATGGTATGTGATTGATAACAATGTGACCTGAGTGAATGTGTTGACGTATGAATTGATAGTCAATCTCGATGTGCTTCGTCCGGGCATGAAATACCAGATTCTTGGCGATTGCGATGGCCGAAATGTTGTCGCAATGAATTGGTGTAGGAGAATCTTGCATCATTTGAAGTTCTGCTGCTAGACGTCGTAGCCAAATGACGTCCGAGGTGGCCGCGGAGAGTGCTCGATACTCTGCTTCTGTGG
The DNA here is from genome assembly GCA_022539455.1 of Dendrobium nobile. Lineage (NCBI taxonomy): Eukaryota > Viridiplantae > Streptophyta > Magnoliopsida > Asparagales > Orchidaceae > Dendrobium > Dendrobium nobile. The sequence goes on from CM039726.1 coordinate 9,668,147, forward strand.
ATGACTTAGCCACTGTGACTTGTTTCTTGACAGACCAAGAGATGAGGTTGGGTCCCAAGAAGGTGCAGAAGCCTGATATGGACTTCCGGTCTGTGTTGTCGGATGCCCAATCTGCGTCTGTGAATGTGCGAAGTTGAAGATCTCCAGTGGTGATAGGCAGCCCGAAGGAGATGGTGCCCTTGATATAACGGAGCACTCTTGTGAGTGTTTTGTAGTCTTGAGTAGTTGGGTTGGACATGTGCTGGCAAACTCGGTTAGTTGCGAAGGCTATATCGTGTGATGCCCCAGGAATCCATAGTGAAAGGATTCGTCTGACAGTCTTGATCAATCTCCATTCCTGCTCCCTTGCTCGGACCTGAAATTGTTAACCACATATAATGAGCTTAAATAACCCAGCAGGTCACCAAAGCCTACAACTGAAATCAAAGCACGGCGATGCTATCAATATGCATGTCAGTCAATCAAATCCATATCAGTCAATGGTCAATGAGTCTATGCAATACGAAAATCCATAGTCAATGAAACCAGTCAATACAGCAGCAAGCAAATCGATAAATCAAGCTCAATCAATACTCGTCAATCTCGAAGAAATCCGTACACAGAAGAAAATCAATCAATCCATCGAATCAGTCGTGTCGAATCAATCAATCAAATCAAATCAAATCTATGCTATCTAGTCAATAAAATCAATCGGAAAGGCAATACGATAAATCTCAATCTACCCTATCACTAAATCAAATGTAGCAAGTCAATACCATGCAGAATCAATAGTATCAATAAATCTGTAAGCAATATCAATAAATCTATAATATTCATATCCATAGCATCAATGAATCTAACAATATCTATATCCATATCAATGTCAATAATCAATAGTATCCATGCTCAATGATCAATCAATGAAATCGATGAAATCGTACGATACATTAAATCCATAAATCCGTCAATAAATCCATTCAATAATAAATCAATTCAATAAATCCATCAATATCAATAATCAATCAGAAATCAATAGATCAATGCATATTAGGAAATCCATACGATGCAATATCGTATACATGCAATTCCATACAATGGTCTTACTGGACAAGCACAAACACTAGCTATGATCAATAGTGTTGTTGTAGAAATCCATAGTGCTGTTGTAGAATCCATATTGCTGTTGTAGATATCCATACGTTGGTTTCAATAAAAAGAGTCGTCACTCTATTGCCCGTCGGCCGCCCGTCGGCATATCTATAAGAACTCATTATGACTCCCATCCATATATCCATAATCGATGTTTAAAGGAAAGCCCGTCGGCCCACCATCCTGTACAGGTCATAATCTCCAATCAACGTTCAACCAGGTTCCCACTTGTCTTTCAGTATTCAATAGTCAATCAATATTCAATTCAATAATCAATTCAATAATCAATATTCAATATAGTCAATATAAGAACAATGTAGAGCAATCATATCAACATTCATATGCATATCTATTCAATTCATCAATTTCAGAACAATCGGAAATCGTACGAAAATCCAGCGGCATAACGGCAGTATACGGAATTTACACAAAAATCACCCAAAATAGAAATTTACCAAATTACCACAGAACGTGCACAACAACAATATAAGACTATTATTCTACAGAATCCACATCAATAAACATCGTGAATTTTCCTATTCGATTAAAATCGCGTAGAACCAATTCCGACCGGTAAAATCATCGTAGAAAATACTCAAATCGTGTACAATATTCATATCTATAACATTCTAAAAGTTGTGTGGTGAAAGTTGTGTCAATACAAAACCGGGTCCAAAATTCGACTACGAAAACTCAAAACAGTGCACAACTCGATCAAAAATCAATATCTCTAAAAACAGAAATAGAATTTGAAGTCCTTACCACGAGATCTACACTTTTCCCAACAGCGGCGTCGGACAAAAAGCGCTTCGCGGCCTCCGAAACCAAGCTTTTCCTTTACTTTTCCTTTCTCTTTCTCTTTCTTCAAAATCAGATATTTTATAAAATAATTTTTTCTCTCTCCTCAAATCAAGCTGATTTCCTTATATCCTTAGTCTGATCGGCCCGGCCGATCGCCACATCGTCCTGGCCGATCAGAACAAAATCCAATTGGCCCGGCCGATTTCTCAGGCCGATAATTTCGATTTTGCTCTTGAGATTTTTGTCGTATCTAATCGTCCCAGGACGATCCAAAATCGGCCTGAACGATCCAGTCCAGAAATCATTCCAGAAAACACTACAGAAATTAACCGTTTTCAATGCACTGATCGGCCTGGACAATCTCAATATCGTCCCGGCCGATCCTGGGAAGAAAATCCAATTCAGAGAGGAACAGTAAGGGAACGAGATCTCACAATCTCCCCACCTTAGAAAAATGTCGTCCCGACATTTCCCTACAGGTACGAAGCAAAAACAACGCAAAACAAATCGATCCAAATCCAAATCCAAATCAAAACTCATCGAAATCCATACAAAACACACAATGCAATCAATCAAATGTCAATATACATGATCAAATGTCAATCACTATGTATGCAGATTGATGCACTTGAAAATATCCATTCTATCAAACTATCAATCAAATCCTTTCACTACACTTGCTCTGATACCAATTGTGACGCCCCAGGCATCCATAGTGAAAGGATTCATCTGACAGTCTTGATCAATCTCCATTCATGCTCCCTTGCTCGGACCTGAAATTGTTAACCACATATAATGAGCTTAAATAGCTCAGTAGGTCACCAAAGCCTACAACTGAAATCAAAGCACGGCGATGCTATCAATATGCATGTCAGTCAATCAAATCCATATCAGTCAATGGTCAATGAGTCTATGCAATACGGAAATCCATAGTCAATAAAACCAATCAATGCAGCAGCAGGCAAATCGATAAATCAAGCTCAATCAATACTCGTCAATCTCAAAGAAATCCGTACACAGAAGAAAATCAATCAATCCGCTGAATCAGTCGTGTCGAAGCAATCAATCAAATCAAATCAAATCAAATCTATGCTATCTAGTCAATAAAATCAATCGGAAAGGCAATACGATAAATCTCAATCTACCCTATCACTAAATCAAATGTAGCAAGTTAATACCATGCAGAATCAATAGTATCAATAAATCTATAAGCAATATCAATAAATCTATAATATCCATATCCATAGCATCAATGAATCTAACAATATCTATATCCATATCAATGTCAATAATCAATAGTATCCATGCTCAATGATCAATCAATGAAATTGATGAAATCGTACGATACAATAAATCCATAAATCCGTCAATAAATTCGTTTAATAATAAATCAATTCAATAAATCCATCAATATCAATAATCAATCAGAAATCAATAGATCAATGCATATTAGGAAATCCATACGATGCAATATCGTATACATGCAATTTCATACAATGGTCTTACTGGACAAGCACAAACACTAGCTATGATCAATAGTGCTGTTGTAGAAATCCATAGTGCTGTTGTAGAATTCATATTTCTGTTGTAGATATCCATACGTTGGTTTCAATAAAAAGAGTCGTCACTCTATTGCCCGTCGGCCGCCCGTCGGCATATCTATAAGAACTCCTTATGACTACAACGTTCAACCAGGTTCCCACTTGTCTTTCAGTATTCAATAGTCAATCAATATTTAATTCAATAATCAATTCAATAATCAATATTCAATATAGTCAATATAAGAATAATGTAGAGCAATCATATCAACATTCATATGCATATCTATTCAATTCATCAATTTCAGAACAATCGAAAATCGTACGAAAATCCAGCGGCATAACGGCAGTATACGGAATTTACACAAAAATTACCCAAAATAGAAATTTACCAAATTACCACAGAACGTGAACAACAATATAAGACTATTATTCTACAGAATCCACATCAATAAACATCCTGATATTTTTCTATTCGATTAAAATCACGTAGAACCAATTTCGACCTGTAAAATCATCGTAGAAAATACTCAAATCGTGTACAATATTCATATCTATAACATTCTAAAAGTTGTGCGGTGAAAGTTGTGTCAATACAAAACTGGGTCCAAAATTCGACTACGAAAACACAAAACAGTGCACAACTCGATCAAAAATCAATATCTCTGAAAACAGAAATAGAATTCGGAGTCCTTACCACGAGATCTACACTTTTCCCAACAGCGGCGTCGGACGAAAAGCGCTACGCAGCCTCCGAAACCAAGCTTTTCCTTTACTTTTCCTTTCTCTTTCTCTCTCTTCAAAATCAGATATTTTATAAAATGATTTTCTCTCTCCTCAAATCGAGCTGATTTCCTTATATCCTTAGTCTGATCGGCCGGCCGATCGCCACATCGTCCTGGCCGATCAGAACAAAATCCAATCGGCCCGGCCGATTCCTGAGGCTGATAATTTCAATTTTGCTCTCGGGATTTTTGTCGTATCTGATCGTCCCAGGACGATCCAAAATCGGCCTGGACGATCTAGTCCAGAAATCATTCCAGAAAACACTCCAGAAATCAGCCGTTTTCAATGCACTGATCGGCCTGGACGATCTCAATATCGTCCCGGCCGATCCTGGGAGAAAAATCCAATTCAGAGAGGAACAGTAAGGGAACGAGATCTCACATATCGGGCCGTGTGATTGAGAGATATTGGAGAGAACCTGCAAGACGACGATAATGAGACGGATCAGTGAATGGTGTATTATCCGGTGTTAATTGTTTTGGAGTTGGCGTGATAGGTGTTGGGGCAGCCTTGCAGTCTGTAAATCCCGCGTCTTGCAGAATTTTGCGGGCATAGTGTTCTTGTGTAAGGAGGACGCCTTGAGCGGTCTTCTGGACTTGTATGCCAAGGAAGAGGGAAATGTCCCCGGGTTGTTTGAGTGCAAAATGAGAGTGTAGATCACGGAGCAGTTTTTGTATTGTGGCGTGGTGTAATATCAAGATCTGCTCCAGTATCGTCCAGGACGATCTGGGATCGTCCTGGGACGATCAGTGGAATTCAGCTTCAGTTTTAGCCCAGTTTTGCTCCAGGTGATTTTCTGCATGCATCGTCCAGGCCGATTGGAGACATCGGCCAGGCCGATTGGCACTGTAGAAAATATCGTCCATGCAATAGCCCTGAAGGGAGACCAGGCCGATCCTTTTGGTCGGATCGTCCCGGGACGATGCTGCGATCGGCCGGGCCGATCTGTGTATTATAAAGCTGATTTCAAGTCATTTTGAGGAGAGAGAAAATCATTAAAAACGAAAATATCAGCCGAGGAGAGAGAAAGTCGAGGTGGATTTTGGAAAAGTGGATTTTCGGACGACGCGGAGCCGTTTTCGATCGAAGTGACTGTTGAGGAAATTGCTGTGCTCGAGGTAAGGCACATTCCGCCTTTCTCAATTTTCAGAACCGTCGTGTTTGGCGGTATTTTCTGTCCGGATTTTGTTTCCGTTAGCGATTTTCGTCCGTATCTTTTGAACGGTTCAGTTTTTACCGCGTAACTTTCTGTATATTGTTGACGTGCCGAGTGTGCACATTTTGGTTATTTTCTGAAGATTTTCGTCCGGGTATTTTTGATTCGACCGTGTTTTTAGTCGACCGGATTTTTCTGTGAAATTGGAATTTATCTGTGCAGTAGAATAAAGGTTCTGAAATGTTGATATCTGTATTCTGTGCGAATTCGGTAAATTTTCTTTGCAGGAATTTTTGTGTAAATTCCGTATACTGCCGTTGTGCTGCCCGATTTTTGGGTAATTTCTGATTTTCCCGAATTTATTCTGAATTGAAATGCTATGTGTATAAGCTATAAAAAGGGAGCTATAAGGGGCCTGGATCCTATGAGATTCAGTTAGTGAAACGGGAAATCTGAAATGAGCTCAATCTGAAATCTGATATCTGTTCTGTTCCGGATCCGATGAATTCTGTTTTGGTGCTATAAGCACATCTGTTTTGGTGCCGTGAGCACAAAGGGAGACATAAGGGGCCTGAATCCTATGAGATTCAGTCAGTGTCTGGGAAGGGAGGCATAAGGGGCCGGAATCCGTAGAGATTCCGTCAGTGTCAGGGCATTTAGCTATATGTATCTGTACTATTTTCTGTATCTGTTCTGTTCTGTACGAAATTGTGATTATGATATGATATGATCCGTACGATTCTGATTTCTGTTTCTGACTCTGTTGATTTGTTCTGTTCTGATACGATCTGTACGACTCTGATGTGATTTGATATCTGTCCGTAAGTTTTGATTTCCGATTCTGTTCCGACTTCTGATCTGATTTCTATCGATGAATTTGGTTTTGTTTTCTGAGAATTTAGATTGGAGGTTTGTTGCTTTGCTGAGCTGTTGAGCTCACCCTTGCTTTCTGGTGGTTTTCAGGTTCTGGGAAGGGCAAGGAAGTCCAGGATTAGATTTCAGAGTCTGATCAGATTAGGTACTTTTGTACTTTTGATTTTTGTACAGTCATGGCTTTCCTGTTCTGTCTTTCTTTCTGTTGAAAGCCATGTACTGTTCTGTAGATGATTATTTTGAGGAAATGAAAAGATAGATGTTTTGTTCCGCTGCATTTGATGTTTTTAGTAGCTCTGTTGTTCTGTGTGCTTCTGTTGAGTTAAGAATTTGGAAGATCAGTTCAGTAACCTAATCCAAAGCCAGATCCTGGTTAGCTATCCTCCGTCGCGATCCGGCGCGGGCGGGATCCGTCTCGTCTCGGGTCGGGTCGTGACAAGCTTTTTTTTTTGGTATCAGAGCACTGGTTTTGGAAACAGGTTGGATTGTAAAACAGAGCTCTAGGAAGTGATCAGTGAGTCTGTCTGGGAGGTAGTTTTGGGTCGTTTGGCTTTTTATTGTGTTATTTTGTGTTGTTTTGTGATAGTTTTCCGGATTTTCTGGATTTTTCTGTATGGATCAGCCAGACCCAGACATGACAGACGGTCAGAGTGACGATCAGGCAGCACCAGTGGGGAGTACAGCCCCAGTGGTCGGTGCTGATACGCTTTCACAGTTTGCTTCACTTGTTGCTCAGATGATGAGCGAGACTCAGAGCAGAGCTTCGACTGTTAGATCTGAGGACATTGATCGACACCTGCAGTTATTTTTGAGGTTGAAGCCTCCGAGGTTTGAGGGCGCTGTTGAGCCCAGAGCAGCCGAGGAGTGGCTGAGGAGATTGGAGAAGACTTTTGACGGGATGCAGTGTCCTGCAGACAGGAAAGTTCCGTTAGCTGTTTTTCTGTTGGACGGAGAGGCTGAGCACTGGTGGGATGGCCAGCAAGCAGCCAGATTTCAGGGCAGATTGAACTCCTTGATCACTTGGGAGGAGTTCACCGAAGTATTTCGAGACTGGTTTGTTCCCCCTTCTGCACGACAGCAGATGCAGGAGAGTTTTCTGAGACTTGTTCAGGGGAGCAAGACGGTGATGCAGTACGAGGCTGAGTTTACTGCATTAGCCAGGTACGCTCCGCAGCTGGTTAGCACGTCTGCTGAGAGGTGCTACAGATTTCTGAGAGGCTTACGAGACACTTTGAGGCAGCCTCTGATACCGTTCCGGATCACCGATTTCTCTGAGCTTGTGGAGCGAGCTCGTCTGATTGAGAATGACATGACGGCTACTCAGCAGCGGTGGACTGCGAGTAGGAAGAGGTTTGGAGGAGAGACATCTGGCAGTGGTTCCTCTGGGAAGAGGAGATTTGTTCCTGGATCTGGATCTGGAGATTCCAGGAAGAGCGGAGGATCGTCTGGTACTGCTACCAGTACGACTAGTTCTGGATCTGTCAGTTCGGCACCTGTGTGCCAGAGTTGTGGACGGCGACACTTTGGCCAGTGCTACAGGATAGCTGGTCTTTGTTTCAGATGTGGTCAGCCGGGACATAGGATTGCAGAATGTCCACAGATGGGATATGAGCAGCGATCTGAGGGCTTTGTCAGACCTGTTGGTTCAGCAGCAGGAAGACCGAGGACTGTTCCTCCTCGCCCTGAGGGATTTGCTGGTAGAGGTGGTGGTTCTAGTTTTGCACCACGGAGACCACCTACGATTCAGAGGGAGCAGAGTAGTTCTGTTGCTTCAGTTCCTGTTCCAGTTCAGCCACGAGTTTACAGTCTGAGTCAGCAGGAGGCTCGTGATGCTCCGGATGTTGTGACAGGTACGGTTTACATTTCTGATCAGCCCTGTCGTGTTTTGTTTGACTCTGGAGCGAGTCATTCTTTTCTGTCCGAGCATTGTTTTGAGATTTTACATTTGGATTCGATGGTTTTACCGGTTTCTTTGTCTGTGATTTTACCGGCTGGGAATCCATTGATTGCTCGACAGTTTTGTTTGTGTGAGATCGAGATTTCTGGCAAGAAGTGGAAATCGAGTTTGATTCGATTGCCGATTTCTTCGTATGATGTGATTCTGGGCATGGATTGGCTGAGTCAGTATGAGGCCCAGATAGACTGTCTGAGGAAGCAAGTGAGCTTGCTTGTGGCTGGAGAGAGAGTTGTATTTCAGGGATTGCGAGGTGTTCTCTCCAGTCTGATTTCTGCGTTGGAGGTGAGCAGAATGTGGAAGAAAGGATGCCCAGTATTTTTGGCTTCGGTGCGGGATCTGAACCTGGAGGTTGGTTCTGTTTCTGAGATCCCTGTGGTACGGGAATTTGCTGATGTTTTTCCTGAGGAGTTGGTTGGTTTACCTCCGGATAGAGATGTGGAGTTCTCTATCGATGTTTTTCCGGGTACCGCTCCGATATCGAAAGCTCCGTACAGGATGGCACCGAAAGAACTTTCTGAGTTGAAAGTTCAGCTTCAGGAGTTGGTTGACAGAGGTTTTGTACGTCCTAGTGTTTCGCCCTGGGGAGCACCTGTTCTGTTTGTGAAGAAGAAGGACGGTACACTCCGTATGTGTATTGATTACAGAGATTTGAACAAGGTCACGATCAAGAACAAGTACCCTTTGCCTCGGATTGACGACTTGTTTGATCAACTTTCCGGATCTTCGGTATTTTCGAAGATTGATTTGAGATCCGGATACTATCAGGTGAAGGTGAAGGAAACTGATGTGGTGAAGACTGCTTTCAGTACTCGGTACGGGCACTACGAGTTTTTGGTTATGCCTTTTGGGGTAACCAATGCGCCTGCGATTTTCATGGATCTGATGAACCGAGTATTCAGGGAGTATTTGGATCAGTTTGTGATCGTCTTCATTGACGATATTCTGGTATATTCTGCATCTGAGGATGAGCATGCCAGACATTTGAGGATTGTGTTGGAGACTTTAAGGAGGCATCAGCTGTATGCCAAGTTCTCCAAGTGTGAATTCTGGCTGAAGAGCATTTCATTTCTGGGGCATGTGGTTAGCGGAGAAGGCATTTCTGTAGATCCCCAGAAGATTCAGGCTGTTGCTGATTGGCCAAGGCCGACTACGGTATTTGAGGTACGTAGTTTCTTGGGCATGGCCGGGTATTATAGGAAGTTTGTGAAAGGATTTTCACAGATTTCGACTCCTCTGACGAGACTGACTCAGAAGTCAGTACCTTTTGTTTGGACACCGGAGTGTGAAGCTAGTTTTCAGAGATTGAAGGAGTGTTTGACTTCAGCTCCAGTGTTGGCACTTCCGTCAGGTACGGAGGGTTTTCAGGTGTTCAGTGATGCTTCACTGAAAGGATTGGGTTGTGTTCTGATGCAGCATGGTCAGGTAATTGCTTATGCTTCGAGACAGTTGAAACCACATGAGAAGAATTACCCGATGCATGATCTGGAGTTAGCTGCAGTTGTTTTTGCTTTGAAGATTTGGTGTCATTACCTGTATGGCGTCAGATGTGAGATCTTTACTGATCATAAGAGCCTGAAGTATATTTTTACTCAGAAGGATCTGAATCTGAGACAGAGGAGGTGGCTCGAGTTGATCAAGGACTACGATTTGACTATTCAGTATCAGCCTGGGAAGGCGAACGTGGTAGCGGACGCTCTGAGCAGGAAGTCTTCTGGATTCTCAGGTATTCAGCTTACCTGTGATGACTTTCTGATTCGTGATTTGGAGAGATTGCAGTTGGAGGTGGTTTCCTCCAATGATTTGGAGTTGGCTCAGATGAGTATTCAGTCTTCTATGGAAGCACGGATTCAAGAAGCCCAGAAGTCAGATTCTGACTATTCGAAGTTGATAGCTCAGATTGGATCTGGTAAGACTCCTGAACTTCGAATTTCTGATTCTGGTGCTATTTTCTGTAAGAATAGGTTGTGGGTACCTGTGTCTGGAGACTTGAGGCAGGAGATTCTGTACGAATCTCATCATTCTGGCTACACTGTTCATCCAGGCAGTGGTAAGATGTACGCTGATATGAAGCTTTTGTTTTGGTGGCCTGGGATGAAGAAAGATGTGACAGAGTTTGTGTCGAGATGCGAAGCCTGTCAGTTGGTGAAGGCAGAGCATCAGCGACCAGGTGGGCTGTTGCAGTCGTTGCCTATCCCTGAGTGGAAATGGGAGGAGGTAACGATGGATTTTGCGATGGGTTTTCCCCGATCTAGACAAGGACATGATGCCATTTGGGTGGTTGTAGATCGATTGACGAAGTCAGCCCATTTTCTTCCGATCAGACAGACGGATTCAGTTGATCGCTTGGCACAGATTTATGTGAAGGAAATAGTCAGATTGCACGGTGTGCCTCGTGTGATCGTATCTGATCGAGATGGACGCTTTACTTCCAGACTTTGGAAAGGCATTCAGAAAGGCCTGGGTACGAAACTGCATTTCAGTACAGCCTTTCATCCTCAGACCGACGGACAGTCTGAGAGGACGATTCAGGTACTGGAAGATCTGTTGAGGCTTTGTGTTCTGGACTTTAGCGGGAGTTGGGAGGATCATATTCCGCTGATTGAGTTTGCTTATAACAACAGTTTTCAGTCCAGTATCGGTATGGCACCGTACGAGGCTTTGTATGGCAGGAAGTGTCGTACTCCTTTGACTCTGACGGAGGTCGGAGATAGACAGGCTTTGGGGGCCACTTTTGCTGATGAAACTGCTCAGAAGATCAATTTGATAAGAGAAAGATTGAAAGCCGCTCAAGATCGTCAGCAGAAGTATTACAATCAGAAGCACAGATTTGTTGAATTTCAGGTCGGTGACTTTGTGTATGTCAAAGTCAGCCCGATGAAGGGTGTGAGCAGATTTGGTCAGGTAAGCAAGCTTAGTCCAAGGTATGTTGGACCATTTGAGATTTTGGAAAGAATTGGAAAAGCTGCTTACAAGTTATTGCTTTCTGAATCTATGCCTGATATGCATAATGTGTTTCACGTATCCACTCTGAGGAAGTGGGTTTCAGACTCTGGGAAGAAGTTGTCAGCTGATGAGGTGGAGATTCAGGAGAATCTGGCGTACAAGGAAGAGCCAGAGCTTATTTTGACGTACGACGTCCGAAAGTTAAGAAATAAAGAGATTCCGATGGTTAAAGTCCAGTGGAAGCACCGGACTGCACGGGAAGTAACTTGGGAGAAGGAGTCTGATATGAGACGGTCGTACCCGTACTTGTTTTGACTGAGTTTGGACTGGATAATGTCGAGGACGACATTTTTCTGAGTTGGGGAGATTGTAATATCAAGATCTGCTCCAGTATCGTCCAGGACGATCTGGGATCGTCCTGGGACGATCAGTGGAATTCAGCTTCAGTTTTAGCCCAGTTTTGCTCCAGGTGATTTTCTGCATGCATCGTCCAGGCCGATTGGAGACATCGGCCAGGCCGATTGGCACTGTAGAAAATATCGTCCATGCAATAGCCCTGAAGGGAGACCAGGCCGATCCTTTTGGTCGGATCGTCCCGGGACGATGCTGCGATCGGCCGGGCCGATCTGTGTATTATAAAGCTGATTTCAAGTCATTTTGAGGAGAGAGAAAATCATTAAAAACGAAAATATCAGCCGAGGAGAGAGAAAGTCGAGGTGGATTTTGGAAAAGTGGATTTTCGGACGACGCGGAGCCGTTTTCGATCGAAGTGACTGTTGAGGAAATTGCTGTGCTCGAGGTAAGGCACATTCCGCCTTTCTCAATTTTCAGAACCGTCGTGTTTGGCGGTATTTTCTGTCCGGATTTTGTTTCCGTTAGCGATTTTCGTCCGTATCTTTTGAACGGTTCAGTTTTTACCGCGTAACTTTCTGTATATTGTTGACGTGCCGAGTGTGCACATTTTGGTTATTTTCTGAAGATTTTCGTCCGGGTATTTTTGATTCGACCGTGTTTTTAGTCGACCGGATTTTTCTGTGAAATTGGAATTTATCTGTGCAGTAGAATAAAGGTTCTGAAATGTTGATATCTGTATTCTGTGCGAATTCGGTAAATTTTCTTTGCAGGAATTTTTGTGTAAATTCCGTATACTGCCGTTGTGCTGCCCGATTTTTGGGTAATTTCTGATTTGCCCGAATTTATTCTGAATTGAAATGCTATGTGTATAAGCTATAAAAAGGGAGCTATAAGGGGCCTGGATCCTATGAGATTCAGTTAGTGAAACGGGAAATCTGAAATGAGCTCAATCTGAAATCTGATATCTGTTCTGTTCCGGATCCGATGAATTCTGTTTTGGTGCTATAAGCACATCTGTTTTGGTGCCGTGAGCACAAAGGGAGACATAAGGGGCCTGAATCCTATGAGATTCAGTCAGTGTCTGGGAAGGGAGGCATAAGGGGCCGGAATCCGTAGAGATTCCGTCAGTGTCAGGGCATTTAGCTATATGTATCTGTACTATTTTCTGTATCTGTTCTGTTCTGTACGAAATTGTGATTATGATATGATATGATCCGTACGATTCTGATTTCTGTTTCTGACTCTGTTGATTTGTTCTGTTCTGATACGATCTGTACGACTCTGATGTGATTTGATATCTGTCCGTAAGTTTTGATTTCCGATTCTGTTCCGACTTCTGATCTGATTTCTATCCGATGAATTTGGTTTTGTTTTCTGAGAATTTAGATTGGAGGTTTGTTGCTTTGCTGAGCTGTTGAGCTCACCCTTGCTTTCTGGTGGTTTTCAGGTTCTGGGAAGGGCAAGGAAGTCCAGGATTAGATTTCAGAGTCTGATCAGATTAGGTACTTTTGTACTTTTGATTTTTGTACAGTCATGGCTTTCCTGTTCTGTCTTTCTTTCTGTTGAAAGCCATGTATTGTTCTGTAGATGATTATTTTGAGGAAATGAAAAGATAGATGTTTTGTTCCGCTGCATTTGATGTTTTTAGTAGCTCTGTTGTTCTGTGTGCTTCTGTTGAGTTAAGAATTTGGAAGATCAGTTCAGTAACCTAATCCAAAGCCAGATCCTGGTTAGCTATCCTCCGTCGCGATCCGGCGCGGGCGGGATCCGTCTCGTCTCGGGTCGGGTCGTGACACGTGGTCACTCCCTGTAACAAGAATATCGTCTACATAAATTAAAAAATAGAGTTGAATGTGAGATTTAGTAAAGATAAGTAAGGAAGGGTCTGATCGGATGAAACGAAAACTGCGATCTTGTAGAAATTTTGTAAGTTTTTGGAACCACTGCCGGGGAGCTTGTTTGAGGCCGTAAAGAGATTTGTGCAGTTTGTTGTGACTGTACGGTTGCATCCACGGATGGCAGAGGCATTCGAAGACACGAAGGTGATCGTAGCTGGGATCTTTGTGGTTAGACGTTTGAACGAAGATTGAAGGCACAAAGATGTCGACGGTAGAGGGTTGATTAGGTATGTAGCGGTGGAGACAACCTCGGGCCAGAATTGAGCTGGCACATTGGAAGAATGAAAAAGTGTTCGGGTTAGCTCCGACACATGGCGATGCTTGTGTTCTGCTATTTCGTTCTGTTCTGGGGTGTGAGGACAGGAAAGGCGGTGCAGTATGCCGTGATCTTGAAGGTACGTTTTGTAGGCAAAACTAAGGTATTCGCCTCCGCCGTCGGATTGTAGCTGTTTGGGAATGCGACCAAATTGTGTTTGAATAAGGCTGCATAGTAATTTAAATTTAGAGAATGTTTCTTGCTTTGTTTGCATAAAGTAAATCCAAGAAAACCTTGTGTAATCATCTATAAATATGACATAATAACGGAACCCAGCAGTAGAGGTCATCGGAGCAAGACCCCATACGTCCGAGTGAATTAATTCGAACGGCGAAGTAGTAACAGAGGTTCTTTTATTAAATCGGAGCTTGTGGCTCTTTGCTACATTGCAAGAATTACAAGAAAAATTCAAAGAAGACATATGAGAAATATGAATTGTTTTGGCTAGAGTTGCAAGAGTCCGTCTGTTGGGATGGCCTAGCCGTGCATGCCACAGGTTGGAGGTTGACTCGGTTGTGTGAAGAGCTGCATATGGACCGTCTGGAGTTGTACGTATGTAGTATAATCCGTTATGAAGACGACCACGTAGAAGAGGGCGATGTTCCTGAGAATCCTTCATTTCAAAACCATTAGCGTCAAAGGTGATTTAGATAGAATTATCGGTCGTCAATTTAGATACAGAAAGTAAATTGTGTGTAAGAGACGGAACATGAAGGAGATTGCATAAGCGTAGCTTACGAGGGGTGTCCGGTTGTGGGAGGAGTCCTTGCCTAGAATTTTGAATGGGCATGGAGGATCCGTTCGCTACTGAGACCGTGTCTATACCGTAGTAGACTTGCGGGTATTGGATGTTGTTGGTGTTCGGAGTGAGATGAACAGAGGCTCCGGTATCTAGTATCCAATCCTGCGATTGTTGCCCGGCGGTTTTTAGCTAGCATTGCTCGCGGAGAGGGCGAGGTAGTAGGTGCATACTTGAAGTTGCAACGATTCCAGCAGTTGATGGCAAGATGACCGAGCTTTCCGCATATTTGACATGTCGGTCGTTGGTTCCCAGAGGTGTTTGTTGTAGTAGGAGTTTGAACCGGAAATTGTTGAGGAGAGTTAAGGTTCTTGTTGTTCTTGGGAGGGCGACGTTGAGGTCGGCCACGGTTTTGGTTGTGAGAGGTGGCATAAAGGGCCGAGTGATCAGTGATTGATTCTTAGAGGAGATCTTGATTCACATGTATTTCCTCACTACAAAGAAGTGAATACAGATAGTCCAGGTCAGCCGGTAGAGGAGAAGTGCGAATGGAAGTCTTGAATGAGTTGTAGGTCGTCGGAAGTCCATTGAGGATGTAAAGGATGATGTCCTCGGGGTCGATCGTGGATCCAGAAGCGGCGATGTTGTCGACTATGGTCTTAGCTTGGGTGAGATATTGCTGCTTCGATAGATTCTTCATTTGTATGTGGTGTAACTCGTTCTTGAGTTGAATGACGCGAGAGCGGCTAGTCGGCTGAAGTCGGCGTTCAAGAATCGTCCAAACATTGCGTGCGGAGGTTGCCGTGATGACATATGGCAGAATGGAGGGGGAGATAATCGAGAACAACGCGGAAATCAGGGTGCTGTCGGTGAGCAACCAGATCCCGTGAGCAGGGGAGGTATTGTCGGTGGTGGCTGAACAGTGCCGTTGAGGTGTCCGACGAAGCCAGTGGCGGTGAACTATTGGAGAATTTGAATTCTCCAACTTGCATAGTTGTCTGGGGTAAGCGGGTGGGGAAGAAGAGTCTTGATATTAGACACAAGAAATTTGAGAGGTGCTGGGATGATGGGCTCGGCGACATTAGCTCCAGGAAGATTGGTGGAGGAGGGTGGGAGAGAAGAAGATGATTCTTGATCCCCCATTGATGGCTCTTGATACCATGAAAGAGCAGCCAAGAAGATGAGATAGAGAAGATAACAGGGAGAAGAGAAGAGCAGTAGCAGAGATGAGAAAAGGAAAAATATAAAATCTGTATATTGAAAGTAGATTACATGAGCCTTAATATAGGCAAGAGAGAGTACAATTGTAAATAAGTGTTGGTACATAATAAGAGTTATGATGTATGCGCTAACACCCGAAACAAAGCTCCATGAATCCCGAATCAAGTCCTACCTACCTTCGATTTCGCCTCCCGCCTCTTTTTGTTCGCAAACCACATGTTCGGTCTAGAGAGAGAGAGAGGGAGAGAGAGAGAGAGAGAGAGAGAGAGAGAGAGAGAGAGAGAGAGAGAGAGAAGGAAAAAGGGAGTTTTCCCTAGCTACCCGCCTCCTCTCCACCCGTCCGACTCCGCTCCTCCGACGTTCCCATCCTGTTAGGGTCGAAAGTTATGGCATTTGGATAGGAAGCAGCGACTGAAGCTTGCTGTTAAGTTTAATTGTAGTTAATTATTTTTAATTCTGATTAATTATTGTTAATTATAAATTAGTTATAATTAATTTAATTTTATTTTTTTAAATTAGAATTAATTAATTATCATTAATTAATTAAGCATAATTAATTAAGTTTAATTATAATTATTTTTTATTATAATTAATTAAATCCTATTATAATAAATATTAATAATTTTAATTAATCATTATTAACTATAATTAATTATAATTAATTACAAAAAAGAGACGTAATTGTTGACCCGCAGCTGTACTAAAACAAAAAAAAAGAGAGAAAGAAAATCCCGCTTACCTGCTCTGCCATCTCGCACGTCGTCGCCACGCCTCGCGTCATTTCTCCCCACGTCGTCTGCACGATTCAATCGCGTCGTTAAATGGTCGAAGAAATGAGACCGTCTGCTCTTTCCAATCCCGATCTCCCTTTCTCCTGCACGCGCGATCTCTCCTCCGATCCCTCTCTCGACTCTTCTTCCTTTCACGCACGGGCTCTCACGCGATTCACCCTCTCCGATCGATCTCTCTCTCCGATCCTCCCTCTGTTTCCACGACCAGAGCTGGCCGAACTCCCTCCGACGCCGTTCGACCACGCTCCTCCGACCGACTTTCCCTCATTCGACGACTTTCCCTTCTCGGTCGGGTCGGATCGGAAGCCAGAACACGAGCTCGCTTGCTGCGATCGCAGCTTTCTCCCTTCCTGCGCCTCTTTGGCCGAATCCCGTGAGAGCGAGAGAGAGAGAGAGAGAGAGAGAGAGAGAGAGAGAGAGAGAGAGAGAGGAGCCGCATACCCGACTTCCTCTCCTAGCCGACGCCGAGCCCTACCCGACTCCTCCTTGGCCGGTTGACTTTGCTCCTTCCGCCGACTTTCCCTACCTGTTAGATCGGAAGTTTGGCATTTTGATCGGAAGCACCAACAGGAGTTCGCTGGAGGTGAAGATAACTTTCTCCCTTCCGTGCTTCTTCAACTCCCCGCGGCTGGTCCGACTTCGCTCATTCGGCCGACCCTCCCTTCCTCGTCGGACCAGAAGTCACGACATTTTGATCCCGAAGCAACGACAGGAGCTCGCTTGTGGAGAAGGTAACTTTCTCCCTTGCACGAGCTTCTCGGTCAAATCCCGTAAAAATAAAAAAAAATATATATATTTTTATTAATTTTAATTAGATATGATTAATATTAATTAATTAAGTTAATTATATGTTAATTATTTTTTAATTATAATTAATTAAAAATGATTTATAATTAATTACGATTAATTAAATTTAATCATAATTAATTATGTTATTTTTGATTAATTATTTTTAATTATAATTAATTATAATTAATTAAAATTAATTATTATTAGTTATAATTAATTAAGGTTATTTAAAAATAAATGCTTATGTGCCTTCTCCCGCCTCGACGTCCGAGCCAGCTCCGCCGGCCACCAAAGGTATAATTTCCGGAACTTAGTTTCTCTCTCTTACCTCGACCTGAGTGTCGAGTCGGTGGTCTGCCCATGCACGCTTTTCTCTAGCGTGGTGGGAGGGGCAACCGGCGCGACACCTACGACGAGGTAGGCGAGTGACACTCGGTTCCAAATCCTATTCTCGGCGTTAGTGCCGAACTGGGAAACCAACTCATGCACGCTTTTCTCTAGCGTGGTGGGAAGGGAACCCCGTGCGGTGCCTACGACGAGATCGGGATACCCATAAGTACCCGCTTGCGGGGAAACGACTGTTTCTCTTTTGCAACAGGCACCGAAGACCCATGCACGCCTTTCTCTGGCGTGGTGGGGGAACAAAGATTTTACGGTCGCGGTGTCCTCGAAAGGGGACACCTACCGTGCACGCTTTTCTCTAGCGTGGCGGGAGGCCCAGTTTTCTCGTAGTTTTTCCCCTAAACGGGGGAGACGCCGAGAGGCTGCCGAAATTTCGGGTGAAATGTTACTACACTTGGACCTGTTTTAAACTCAAAAGAACAAAATGTTTGGACCAAACGAGAAAGAGCAGTTAACTTTTGAACATTGAACTGAGGACTTGTGGACCGTTGAACATGATTGAACATGTACAGAGGACCCAAACAAAATTCTAAAAGATTTCTAAAGACCAAACTCAAATAAAATGAAATCAAATTTGAACCAAATTCAAGTCAATTGAAACATGAAAATGAACTTACAAGAACTCTAGAGGACTTTGAACAAAATGTGAACATGCAACTAAATTCAAAGGACTGCAGGGGACTTGAACAAGACTATAGTATCAAAACAAAGACTTTGATTTGGACTAGATCCGGATCCGTACAGAAGACTTGAACTTGTACTCCGAACTTGAATATTAATGATTCGAACTCAAGCAAGTACTTGAGTTGGACTACAAGGGACACAGAAATAACCTTGCACACTGAGCTCACGAAACTGATTCGAACTGGACATGGAAGGGTTCATACTTGAGTCAGATCCGACACCAATCAAACTACAACACCTCCTATGGATGTATTCAGTGTATAACACACGATAAATGTGAATGCCTGCAACCTACAGTAGAAGGCTTATACGCATTCAACCTACGGCTTACAGCAAATACAATCGCCCAACCACCCGAGATTGGTGAAGGGTGGATAAAGTGCAAAAATAATGGGTCTTCTACGAGTACTTTCAGGAGGTCGTAGTGGATACATCAGTCCTCTGCCAGCAAACACAATCTACTTGTGGATAACAACAGTGGATACTTTGTAAGCACCACGAACCGCTGTGGACACAAGTACGTCTCCTACGACGAGCCCTACGAGGTCAAATGAATTATATTGGCAAACAACAGTAACAAGCTGCAGAGTTCATATACGATTGTTGTATGTGCTAATATGATCTCAAATATAAACCAACGCCTGTTGATTGAGATGGCGATACGGGAAACCAATGATGGAGGATCTGCTTTTCTACAAACAAATGCAGCCCGACAAATACCACCTGAGATTGGTGATAGGTGGGCATGATGTAGGCAACAATGGGTCTCCTACGAACAGTTTCAGGTGCTCGTAGTGGATACAACGGGTCACTGCAAATAACTACAAATCACTTGTGGATAACAACAGTGAGAGTCTCGTAAGCATAGCGATCCACTGTGGACACAAGTATTGATATCATCTACGACAGTGGTGATCAAAATTTTCAAGTACACCGGGTACAAAGGCAACCCGATGTACGAAAAAAAAAAGACATCTCCTAGCAAAAGGAAGGACATGTTTGAACAAATTAGAACCAAACTTCCTGGTGTTTTAAAGTCTCTTTTTGGTTCTATAATTAAGAAGAGAACAGTTCGGGTGCCCACAAACACCAGAAATAACATGTCCGCTATACTGAAGATCTAAAAGGAGTTCTTTCCAAATCAACAATCATTGACTCCAAAGTCCAGAAAGATCTTTCCCCGGTGAATGAGAAAAGGGGAGCCAATATCAAAACGCCACCGGATCTGCAACACTTATGAAAGCAGACAGAAGGCGTGTATAAGCTTTTCAAGGAAATGTTGTGCGTTCAAATAACAAATACATGCACGACTACAAATATTTCAAAATACCTCTACACGTGCACCGTAGTTTGTATACACATAGGTACACAAGGGGTAAATACATTCTCAACCCGCATGGGCCCCGGCGAGCGTGTTATTGGTACACACGTGATGTCTAGGGATGCTGCGCGGGTTGACAAGTGAATTCAGGCTCGAACCCGATCCTCCTATACGGATTAATAGGAGTCGACAAGGTTCGAGCCAACAAATAAATATGTGGTCGTGGCGACCAGAATATTTATTTTAATACATTCATATTAGGCCTTCAATGCCTAAAATCAAAAGAATTCACTTTCAAGGGTACAAAGCCTACGAAACCCGATCCTCTGTCGACAGCCTGATAGAGTTGACAGGGTTCAATCAATAAAAGAGAAGTGACCCCAAAAACCCCGATGATGGCCGTGTTGAATTCAGATTTCAACCGGAGGGGTTTCCAAATATCTTTCAATTATCTCCCAAATATCCAAAGTACATTTCAAATATTCCATAGCTCCACCCAAAATACCCATAAAATTCCAAAAATATCCAAAATCCCAAAAATATTTAAAATGAAATAAAACCATCAATCACTTAAAGCAAAATCCATCCACCCTCCGCAACAGTTTGCCGAGGTGGACAAATTCAAATAAACTCTAGCTCACAAAGAGCCAAATGCCTAGTCGAAAATATCACTAGGATCCATTCTCAAACAATCTCCTGCCAGTAAGGACGTGGTACGTGTCCTCTAACCGGCAGTTTTGCCGCCAAATGGCACTGCAGGTAAACGGTTATGACCCGGGGCCCTCTGAACCGAGTGGTTTTGCCGCCAAATGGCACCACAAATACCGGTTATGGCCAGCGCCGTTACGTTCCTTATTGGCATCAAATCCTTGAGATATGAATCAATAGGATATAATTGACAGGGCACAAAGCCCTCTGTAAGCTAAGGTGGATTCAAATTTGCCCCCTTAGACAAACATCCAACCCAGGTCTACAAGGTCCCCTTGGACGAAGCAACCCATGGCTGCCGACAAGGATCCTTCTATCAGGTTGGGTCGACTACCTCCTCTGACTAAGTAGACCAGGGACCACGATGGCCCGGGACGACGGAACCATGGGATCTTGATCGGGTCTATCATCCATTCCCCCACCATCCGCTTTAAGTGCTAGGTGGTGAAATTTTCTATTTTAAATATCAAATCTTCCAATACTCCGAATTCTCAAATTCTCCAAATTTTCAAATTCAAACCCATTGCTGCTACTATATGCCAGATAACACGTATTCTACTACGTATCTGATTGACGACTAGCCTTAATCGAAAGTTCTCTCTCGTGATCGGGAGGGGTAATTAACTATAGGGGCTTGCGCCTATAGGAAACCAGAACTCAGATCATAAAGTCCTCACAAAATGAGGGCGAAATCTCTGGGTAGTGTCTTATCTACAAACCCATCTGCCTTCCAAAATTTACCTCGGAACTTATTCAGTTAAAACTCCCTCGCCGAATAAGAAAAGCGAGCGGAGGCCGGGGCCGAATTTTCGGAGCCCACAGTAATGCCTCTCTCTCCTTCCCTCGATCCACGTGCCAACCCCGCACAGGTTTAACCCCTTAACCTTAAAACTCCGAGAACTTATTTTCGTTGCTTGCCATGGACTGAAAACTGCCTGTACACACCTTAATTGCATGTGGTGGAATGGGACTCCGATGCGACGCCTACGACTAAGAAGTTAATCACCTTAAACTCCATTATACAAAAAATAAAAAATTAATTTTGATTGGGAGTTTGAAATTAACGGTCAAGGTATTCTCAAGTTTTGAATCATGTCAGAAATTTTTGAGAAGTTGTAACACATATTTTCGGACTCTGTCCGAAAATAGGGGGCAACTGTTATACCATCAAAATATTATCTTGATCGGGTACAAATCTCAAAGCAAAAATCAAGTTGAAAGCTTCAAAAATTAAATCAAAGACCATCTGAGCTCCGATTTTAGCAAACTTATGGTCGAACTGAACGTCTCGGAAATATGAACCCAGCGACACCAAATTCGACTCAATCCGAGCCCAAATGAGTCTAAATAAAAGACCCAAAGCGTTGTTGGAAGGTTAAAACCACAAGGGTGCACCAAACAGTTCCCAAACATTACGAGCTTATAGTCAAATCGAGCGGCTCAACGAGACAAATCCAACAAGCCCAAGATCGCCGATCGCCGAATTATGACAACACTAAGACCTTAAAATGTTTAATGAATGATCCACAATCAAGGGATTCAACATCGACCATCCATCCAACCACTCCTAATTTACTCTTGATCTCTCACCTATTTACCGATCATGCCACTCCAAAAATCTATAAATAGACTTCTCATTTCTCTTGAAAAGGGGGGCTACAAACAAGAGAGCAAGAGAGAGATCGAAGATCGCTCTTACCTCCTCGCTCCTTCTCGACCACCGCCTGACGTATTTCCTCCGCCGAACTACCACTTGAGGCCCTAAACTCCGCCAAACCACCGCTTGACGTTGTTGCTTCGCCCGACCACCATTTGAGGCCCTCACCTCAGCAAGACCATCGCTTGAATCCCTCACCTCCATCGGACCATCGCCAGACGTTGTTGCTCCACCGGACCTTCACTGGAGGCCCTCACCTCCGCCATACCACCGCCTGACGCCGCTGCTCCGTAGGATCACCACTTGAGGCCTATGCTCCACCAGGCCACCACCTGAGGCCCTGTGCTCCACCAGGACACCACATGACGCCTGAAGTTCTGCCGGACCACCACCTGAGTCCCAGACTTCTACCGGACCGCCACCTGAGTCCCGTAATTCTACCGGACCACAACCTGAGACTCGGACTTGTAGTATGCCTAAAATAGTGTGTGTAGAACACGGGTGTTAGTGTGTATAGAACACTAAATCCAATTTAGATTTAGGGTTCGAGGCTACTACATTCGGTCTTGTAGTATGCCTAAAATAGTGGGTAGGTTCCTTCTTCAGGGACTATAAATCCTACTTACATGCGTCACAAGATGACGCCACCTCCATCCTTCTCTCACGCATGTGATTGGATGTTTGGTCTTTTATTTTATGCAGTTTCTCTTTAGTACCCTAGATCCTCCGAATGCTGGTGTGAACCCCGCATGTGGATTTAGCCCTTTTGGACATTTCTTCCTTTTGAGTAGGACTTCTTAGTCTATTCCCTCATGTCAATCCCATTTGGAAAGGGTAATGTATGATCCTTAATCGAGAGTCTTCTCGGGCTCTGGCCTGGGATGTAATTAACCACAGAGGCTTTCGCCCATGGGAAACTTGGCACCACATCTACTAAACCCCACTCGTGCTGTTGTATCGGGTGGGGAAAACCCGTGAATGTGATCGGGTCGTATATATTACTATCCATCGGAGTGCGCTGGCGATTTGACATGAATGTATTAATATATAATGATTTAAAAGATGTTTGCAGTCGGTTTGATTTGTTAATAGAATAAACTTTTTAATTATCAAGAGCATTTTTTTTTAATGTCTAAACTATGGGGTCATTTGATTTGCAGAAAAATAAATGCAAAGTAAAATTGCATTATAAAAGAAAGGCAATATAGTTTAAATGTTTTGAGTTGTTTGGATGTGTAAACAAATGCAGGTGATTATTTTTTCTATTTGACATTAAGTAAAAGCAATGTAGTGTAAAGCCTGACAATGATGGTGGCTCGTGGCTAGTGGAGGTAGACATCGTTGGCTAATGGTGGTTTTGAGCAACTACTACTGCAATGGATGGCGGCTGAGATGGCGTTGGACGATAGGCGTAGTAGGTGGTGGGTAAGGGGCAATGGCAACAATGTCTGGCAGTGTTGATGTCGACGACAAGTTATGGCTAACAACAATAGTGTCTGGCAATGGCAGTGGCGGTGTCTGGTAATGACTAGCAGTAACGAGGGTGGTTGTGGGCTCTGGGCGTACTGTGGGCGACTAATGGCGTGCTTTGGCGGTGAGCTGCGACGATGCTAGCCGAGGTGGCAATGATAGAGAATTTACATTATAGTAGAAAATATGTCAAATCTAACAATTGTTAAATGCACCAAAATTGAACTAGAATGTGAATTTCAAATACTTAAATTTTACTATACTTTTTTACTTTATATCAAATACTAATAATTTCAAACCACAGCATTTGAAATACTTTACAAACATTTTACTTCAAAGAAAACAACCCCTCTATTAGGGAGAAGCTAAAAAAGGATAGCAACTTTAAAGATTAAAGGAATTGAGATTTATAAAAGAAAATTTGAATTTATACTTTACAATTTTAATTAACGTGTACTTTAAAATTATTAGTTCATATTATTGAATGATCACATTATGTCTAAACATGATAAGTATATAAATAATGATATATAAATTATAAAATTAAGATTGAGTTATTAAATTCTCGAATCCCATATATTAACCCAAAATGTCTTATAATGAAGAAATATGTCCTTTTTTCATTCTTTGTTGAAATATACTCGAATGTTTGTTTTAGATCAACTTACCCCTATTTTATATATGATACACATTAAAGCCTGCCTCGAGTCTTGTTCAAATCCTGCATCTTGGCAACAATTTCTGCTCTAAGGGCATCTCCAACCGAAAAGATCATTTTTCACTACAAAAATATAGTAACACATCAATATGCAGTAACTTATCCTCAACCGAACTCCATATTCTAATACTCAAAATAGAATATTCCTAGCATATTCTTTCTCATACTTAAAATTTTAAAATTAATAACCAATTTTTAGAATTTAAAAAATATATATAGTGGGCGTATTGCACTGTTCAGGAGCAAGCAAATAGTGGAAGATTTGACATTCGGCTAGAGCGACCGAACGACACCATACACATGCTTGACGTTCGGTTGGAGATGCTCTGGAGTGCTTTATTAACCTAAGTTCAAATTTGATTCAAACATGTTCAAACCACTTTTATATTAAGACTCAATTTAAGGTTCAAATTTAAGCCAATTCAACCTTTTTTTTTTCTTGAAATCAACTTCAATAAACAATCCACAAGTGCAAAAAAGAGATAACATAATTCAAAATAAACGTAATGTTATGCAGAAAGCGAACTGCTGCATTAAAATCTCACAGAAATAATCAAATATGTACAGCAGAAAGACCAAACATGAAAAAAAAATGCAAAGCCTTGTCTAGCTTCCCAGGATATTCTCCTTCTTTGTAGGCCTAATCTCAATTCCTTGCACAATGAGGCCACTCTTATCGCTCCCCCCTCTCATCTCCGACAATATCATAGTAACAACTCCATCATCCCCTTCTTCATTGAAGAACTCTCCCAGTAAAATCTCCATCCACCCATCCTGCCTTGTTTGAGGTTTTCCAACCATTCCATGATCCCTCTGTGCTTGATCCTCAGGTTCATCCGGCACATTTGGTGCTTCGATTGCTTGATCATTCAAAGGATCTTGTAAATCTTCTAGAAGCTATTGTGGAAAATTCTCACGGTACAAGAGGTTTATCCACCTAAGAAAAAATGGCTCATCCCTGGAAGATTCTTGTCCTTCCATCAAGCACACCGAGGCCCATGAACAATGGGCTCCTACAGTGACAAAAACCTCCTGGAGAGGATGACTTAAGCCCCTTGCATGGTTTGATAGCTTGAATACAAGATAAGCTGAATATCTTGTCCATTTGGAGAGCATCCTAGAGTTAATCTTGCCTTTTATTCCCAATGTATAGACACCCAATAGCTCAGCAACATCAGAAAACCTGGCAAAATAACACTCTTCTCAATCACATATACATGAAAGTTTTAGAAAAAAAAAAAATTGCAAAGAATCCAAAATAAAATTAGTGGTTTAGCAAGAACGCAAGGGCATTTGAAAACTTCTTCAAAGATGCTTTAGAAGTTCTTAAAAAAAAAATCTAAATTCTTACTTCTAAATGATCTGAGTCCTTGCTAGTCAAACCAGTTTTAGAAATTAGAAGTGCATGTTCGATTAGGAAAAAAAAAAAAACTCTAAAGAGCCATAGAAAACTTGTCAGAGTGACATATCATTATGTATCTTAAACAAATATCTGCACTTGCTTACATCCTCAATCCCTTTTTCCTTCCACAACAATTAAACCAATAATTTTCACGGGGTCTATGCAAGGCCGCGAGATATTTCATACCTTGTAAAAAGAAAACAAGACATTTTGTAGCAGTGCCTTAGCCTCCATTGCACATAACGACGTGTATTGTCTTACTAGCAAGGAACACTACTACGATTGGGGTTCAACGTGAGGTATCTATGAAAAGATTATACTAATCATATTTAGCTCGAACAAATTGGTGATTGAGCCGTAATGCAACAATATAAAAAGAACTGGGAAGCAATTTTGTAATACTAGTAAAAATGCCCGTGCATTAAATGCACGTGACTAAAAATTTAAAAATAAAAATTCATATTATAATATTTTAATTATATTATTATTATAAGATAGAATTTTGTATAAATATATATAGATTATTTATATTTCTATTACACTTGAATTAAGATAAATAAAATAAGAAATTATATACATAATAACATCCAATTAAGGTTTAGAATACAATTTCGATTCATTTCATTTATCTTTCCTAAAAAAGTCTTAGCACCTTTTATGCATTTGAGATTTACAAGCATGTTTTGCTATTAACTAAGAATAACCATACGCATTTTTAGGGCAAAAGTTCAACGCCATAAAAGGAGCTAAGAGTGCACTACAAGTTGCAAGTTTGAGGAGAAAGAAACATAATTACAGTTTCAGATTGTGTAATACAATGACTAATTGTTCTTCAGGAATTAACAAAAATAGAGTCCGAGAAGCAACGAAAATATGTCTTAAAAATTAATACTTCAAAGTTCCATCAAACTTCGCGCAATTTAAACCACCAACTTAAAAGAAATGACTTTCATCAACCCCTACATTTCCATAAATTAGTCAAAATGTTGCTTCTAAGCTCAAGACAAGAGTGGCGATTGGAGAAGCCTTCCTCGCAGAAAAACAAATTATTCTTCCGCAGACCCCACCAACACTTTCAGAATAAAATATCAAAGCAAAAAAAAAAAAAAAAAACCTCAAAACAGACAAATTTTACCAACCAAAACGTAACTGTAAGCCGAAAAAAATAGACAATCTATTACCAACATAAAAAATAAAAAAATTTGCCTAAAAAAATGAGTTGGGACTGAAGAAGTCAATTTATGAATTTAGAGCTAAAAATGCTGATGAGACCCATAATTCAATGTGCACTAATAGATAAATAATGAGTGGTGTAATGTTAAACGTAAGATGGAAATTTCTTAGATCTGCCTGCTAAGAGTTGACCGACATAAAAATGTTGATGAGACCCATAAGCAAGGGAGGCTTTGAGTACTAACATGATAGAATATGCAACAAATTAAGAATATTCGACGATACCCATAGGTAAGAGATTTAATGAGAATTTTAAAGGTTGAAATTCAACGCTTTGAAAATCGGACCGGACCGGCCAGTTCAACAGTGAACCGGTCTAGTGGCCGGTCCGATCAAGCTCCAGAACCGGCTCTAGATCGAACCGGCAGTTCAACCGGTGAACCGGTCAAGTTTGGAAAGAACCGGCAGGTTTAAAAAATATATATATTTTTTTGTTTTTATTAAAATTTTAAAAATATTTTTTAATTAATTAAAAATTTTAAAATTTCTTAAAATATTTTTATTAAGTGTGATGATTAATATCACCATATATAATACATGCAAGCTATCTTAAATATCTCATATAGTTTATTTTTGCAAAAAGAGTGCACTTCTTACTTTATAAACGGTTCAAGGAATTAAAAAAGTTGCATGAATAGTTTAGAATGTGAATTTGGGATTATTTGGGCTTCAAATTTTTGCTTAGTTGGGCTACAAATTTGGATAATATATATTATAAATTTGCTATAATATATATTATCAAATATTAATATTATAAATTTCTATATTATATTAAATATTATTCTTATAATTATAAATATATAAATATATTATTTTTAAATGATATTTATATTTATGATTTTGTATTATATATATTTTTAAATTTATAAATATATTAAATGGTCATATATTTAATTATTTATATTATATTAATGATCATAAATTTTTTATATTATAAATTTATATATTATATTAAGTATTATTCTTATAAATATATTATTCTTAAATGATATTTATATGTATAAAATTTTATAAATATTATTAAATACTCATATACTTATATTATATGAATTTTATTTTATTATTTTTTAATAATATTATTATTTATTACATCATCCGGTTCGACCCCGGTTCAACCGGTCGAATCGGTCGAACCGTGAACCTCTCCCTCTTCCGGTTCGTTGTCCGGTCCGGTTTTCACAACCTTGGGTTGAATCAATAATTGACATTAATTGTTTTAAAGTTAGTAGTTAGTGAGATGTAACCAAATTAAATGGCCCCTAATGTAAAAGGCCAATTCATAAAAAGGAGGCGGTTTAAAATTAAATTAGATTAAAGAGCAGATCAGTGAAAAAAATTATGCAGGAGCAAATATGGATAACATTATGCCATATTCATAAACTGGATAATTAAACATGAAACTTAATTATCCGATTTCTATTGAAACCATGACTTTATTATCTGATTTCAAAAGAAACCGATACTCCATTCTCAGAGTAAAAAATAAAAAAAATAAAAAAAAAAATCCCTAGAAAATGGGACACCATTCACTGGTTTCATCAAAAAAAAATAAAAATAAAAGTTCATTTTACCTTTTCTTAATAATACTGATTACGTTTCAAAATTAAATTAATTTTACTTTTTTTTATTTGTTCCAAAGTTTTGACAAAATGAAAAAAAAAATCCATTAAAAATAAATTAAAATAAAATTTATTCATTCTTGATATTATAAATTAAAATATTATTTATATATATCAATAAGATTTAGTTTTATTTATTATGCTATGTCTTCACCGATGAAATTTTTAATTTAATTTAATTAATACAAATTTAATTTATTTTTTAATAAAACCAATGAAAAAAATGTGATAATAAATAAAATATTATTTATTTTTTAAATTCAAATTTTAATTAATAAATAACATTAATTTTATCTAAATTTACTAATCACTTATAATTTAACAGATAACCAAAAAGTGATTTAAATTTTAACCTTTTTAGAAACCTTAATTCACTATGATTTCTAAGATTTTTTGTTTAACCGGTGAATAAAAATCGGAGAAATAAAATATGTTTTACGGTTAATTGAATTCATTTTCTACGCCACAATAGAAAACAAATTAAACTTTATCCACAATTTCATAGATAACAAAAGAATTTCATATAAATATCATAATCAAATAAAAGAGGCAGAAGAAAAAAGTCAGAACAATCTCATTGCCTTGATTCAGGGTGATGAATCCATCTCCAACATTGTGGAGACTCTCCCTGTGTATACATACCTAAGCTCCCACGCCGGCAAGATGAAGCACTTAACCCCGGTCTCTCTATCCAAAAAAAATCCCTGCCAAGTCCCAACAAAAAGCATCAGCACGAGTTAATAGCAACCAAAATCACCTAAATTTATTTAAAAAAAAAAAAAAAAAAAAACGACAGGAACAAACCATCCTTCCGCCATCGATGAGGATTGGATCGCAGAGGCGGAAGTAGAGATGCTTCATCGATCCGAATTCCACCCTATCGACGGCTCGTGCGAGTATCTCAGCGTAATCGGACGGAAGGAAACTCCTCCACACTTTGTCAGAGCTCGCTGCCGATTGAAAGTCTGCCGATACCGCCTCCAATCGGCACGCATCTCGAGGAGATGTTAGCGATATCACATGCGTCACGCACTCTTCCGGAAGCCATTGGATATTGCTGCAAGGGGCGCAACTTCCCCCACCTCCCTCCATCTCTCTCTCTCTGTCGATATCGTCGCTCTTTCGAGGTAAAGGTTAAAGAAGGCAGCGAGTAAATGGAGAGATTATTAGTAAAAATTCCTTTTAATGTGAATCTCTTCGAGTAAAGGAGGAGAGCCTTCTTATAAATTACTATCGGACTCTGGAATGTTACGGATATAACTGCAATATGCCATGATATGTTGTTATAAGTCGACTGGTTCCATCCAGGTGGCTCGTGACCTGCCTCCTATTTTTCGCTATCTCACTCTCCAATTTGACGATTTCGCCGCGGTATTCCCCCGCCCTCTTCATCAGTCCGGATATAGCATCAAAAAATTATTTTGATCGGACACAAATCTCGAGGCAAAAATCAAGTTGAAAAAATTCAGAAATTAATTCGGAGACCATCTGAACTCCGATTTCAGCAAACTTATAGTCGAACTGAACGTCTCGGAAATACAAACCCAATGACACCAAATTCGACTCAATCCGAGCTCAAATGAGTCCAAATCAAAGACTAGAATCACATTCAGAAGGTTCAAACCATAATTTGGATTATCAAACAGTTTCCAAACATGACATGCTTATAGTCGAATCGAGCGGCTCGACGAGACTAATCCAACGAGCCTAAGATCATAAAATTCTTATATCATTAAGGCATTCCAATGCGAGAGAAACGGTCTATGATCAAAGGATTCAACATCGATCATCCATTTAAACCACTCACAATTTCCCCCTGTTCTTCCTCCTATTTACTAGACATGTCACTTTCAGAAAACAATCCTTTCGACTCTGTCGCCCGCCGACTACGGTCCTTCTGACTTACGTCGTCTACCGACTACGGTCCTTCCAACCAAACAAACACATCAACAATGATTCTTTGTAATCCCATCATGTAATGTACTCTATATATATGAAGTACATCAAGCTAAGGCCTTCCCCCAAGGAAGGGCATCATTTATAATCAACTGCAAATACTAGTGGATTCATTCAAATTGGGCTATGCCTCGTGATTTTTCCCACATTTAGGAGTTTTCCACATAAAAAACTTGGTGCCTCCTATAGATGTTGCATCCTCTCTCTTTATATGTATACGTGTTAGATCTTCGTACAAAGCTAAGATGTTAAACTTTATAATTCTCTACCGTCGTGAATACTCCAGGACGCAACAAGTCTTAATTTCTTTCGTCTGCAAATCTCAGGTGAACTCCCATCACGGAATCTTGCATCGTGGCAATAATTTTTGCTCTAAAGAGCTTTATGTCATCTCCAACTAAAAATCCTATTTTCTTTCATCTACAAATCCAGGTGAACTCCTATCACAAAGTCCTGCATCATGGTAACAATTTCTACTCTAAAGAACTTAAGGTCATCTCCAACTAACTGTCCCTAAGAGCTAGATTCAGCGGTATTTTGAGTCGGGTGAACAGTGCGACGCCAACATCAATATTGGCATCCGGTTGGAGAAAGAATATATTCGATATATTCTTTTTTGATGTTATGAAATGGAGTTTTGTTGGAGATGAGTTACTGCAGTTTAGAATTGTGAGAATCTTACTTGAGAGGAAGAAGCACTTCCTCTTCTTGATCTTGGGAGATGATGAGGGAAAGAGGGAAGGGAGAGAGAGAGAGTTGAACTCAAAACTTTATTGCTTGACTATGCAAACCTATTATAGCCTATATCCTATTTATATGAACAAAATAGCTACAACACAGGTTACACAAAAAAGCAATACGAATGATAATACAAGCCATTCAAGAAATTGTTTAAATATTGGACCCATATCCAACAATATCCACCCTGGTCATAAATTTACACAACAAAAGATATCTAATGTCCACAAAGAACAGCTCGGCCGGTTTCCTCCGCCAATTGCGTCCACCGAATGGTTAATAATTTTTTCAAGAACCACTCTATGCCACCATCTGCTTGAGTTTCCTGCTTCAGCTCCACTCCCATGCCTTGCACTCATGCGGTTTGACTCCGACCACTTCCTGCGCGTATCCACCCGCGCACCGCGCCCTGCGCCTTCACCTGCGCCCTGCTCCTCTCAATCCAACGCCCTGCACATTCACATGTGCCCCTACATGTCCTTCGTGCTCCTGTGCGATCTCCTTGTACACTGCACGCCAACGCTTATCCCGAGCGCCACTCCCGACACCTCCTCAATAATAGCCCATTCCATCTCACAAGATCTTTACTGATCTTCTTTCTTAATTGAGAATCATCTTCTTCATCCATAGTTAATCTGCTGCCTGGTATCATTACAAGTACATGACACACATAACCTAACCGTGCAACAACACGTGTCTGCTTCAAAAAATCCTTGAAGTCAAATTTTGCACTCATGATTTTCTTCTGCAGGTTCTCTGCATCTTCCTGCTGCATGACTGCTTAGGCCTTCTCAACAAAAGATAGCACACCACCCATTCCTAAGTTTCATCTAGCCATTCTAATGGGTAGAAAGGCTCAAGATCCTCCAATCATTTTCCTTTTAAGCCACACAGCCGTCCGCGTCAAACAGCCAAAGCCGCCGAACAGGCTTTGTTTCTTGCAATCAAGAAGCACCAGGCCTACCCGAGCAGGTCCACC
The DNA here is from genome assembly GCA_022539455.1 of Dendrobium nobile. Lineage (NCBI taxonomy): Eukaryota > Viridiplantae > Streptophyta > Magnoliopsida > Asparagales > Orchidaceae > Dendrobium > Dendrobium nobile. The sequence continues at coordinate 9,700,324 of CM039726.1, forward strand.
GCGAACAACTCCTCCACGTGTAGCCCTTTTGCTCCGGCCCTGCAAGCGGAACTGCCTGCTTGCGCCTTCATGCGCGAAGCCAGCCTGATCACGGCACCAAGCTGCTTCGCCTTTCCCGCACGAGTCCGCCCGCGTCTGCTTCCGCTTGGTCCGACGCCCATGCACGTCAGCTCGCCTTTTCTTGAATCGTTTTCTTAGACAAGAAAACCTCCCCGTCCACCTCCACCTAGCTAGCTTGGTTGTATCCACATGCTCTGATGCCAGATGTGAGAATCTTACTACTTCCTCTTCTTGATCTTTGGAGGAGGCCAGGAGGGAGAGAGCGAAGGGAGAGAGACAGCTCAACTCAAAATTTTATTGCTTCACTATGCCAACCTATTACAGCGTATAACCTATTTATAGGTACAAAATAACTAAAAAAAAAGTTACACAATAAAGCAATACCAATCACGATACAAGTCATTCAAGAAACTACCTAAATCTTGGATCAATATCCAACAAGAATATTACTGTATCTTGGAGTGCAAAATGAGTATTTCGATTAGAGAAGGCCTTATTAACCTAGGTTCAAATTTGTTTCAAACACATTCAAACAACGTTTATATTAAGACTAGATTTAAGCCAATTCAAATCACTTTATCTTGAAATCTGCTTCAATAAATAATTCACAAATACAAAAGAGCGTCACATGATCCAAGATAAACTTTCGAATATATCTCAAAAATAAAATAAAATAACCACATTCAAGTATTACGGGTAATTGAAAATCAAATCTATAATAATATACTTTATTTTTTTGAAAAATGGGAAAAGATATTAAACAATCAACTATATGAGCAAATTGAACTAACAACATTAAGAGGGACAAGAAGTAAAACCAGTATAAATTGAAACCAATTATGCTAAAAATAATTTGATGGAAGAATACTTTTTTATTTTTTTTTTATGGAAGAATACATAATTGATGAAAAGATTCATTTGCCTCACGATGGACTAAAAGGCTACATACCAACCAACCAGGATGAAATAGCAAAGCTTTATTATGAGAGGTTGAATAAGAAATTTAGCAATCACGATACTAATCTTGGAAGTCAAGAGACTGGGATTAAACTGTTCCCATCTCCCAAACATCTGTGAATTCAACAATCACATAAATGGACCCATTTAATAATTAAAACTTTCTTGATATTATAATTTTGTTACACTAACAAGTAAACATATGAACCATTCTATTATATATATAATGTTATGCAGAAAGAATTTGAAACAAAAGGAAGCTAATCTCATGAAAGTGAACTTCTGTATTAAAATCTCAAAGAAACAATCAAAAGTTTAATTCAAATTTATTAGATTTATTTGTACAGACAAAAGACCGAACATAAAAGAAAATGCAAAGACTTATCTAGCTTCCCATAATGTTCTCCTTACTTCTTTAGGAGGCCTAATCTCGATTCCCTGCACAATGAGGCCACTCTTATAGTTCTCCGCTTTGATCTCCGAAAATGACATAGTAACATCCCCATCATCCCCTTCTTCATTGCAGAACTCCCCCAGCAAAATCTCCATCCACCCATCCCGCCTTGTTTGAGGTTTTCCAACCATTCCACGATCCCTCTGTCCTTGATCCTGAGGTTCCTCCGCCTCATCCGGCACATTTGGAACATTTGGTGCTTCGACTCGTAAATCTTCGAGAGGCTCTTGTGGTAAATTTGCACGACATAGGAAGTTCCACATGTATCTAGGCCTAGAAAAAAATGGCCTGAGGCCTGGGAATTTTTATTCTGTGCAGAGTGCGGCTGTACCACTATATCCGGAGTCGAATTAAATTAATACATATAGATTTCTCAAGACCCGGCGATCCGAGCTAGCCCACATATGAAAATTTTAAATATGCGCTAGCTCACTCATCTTTTATGTTTTTAAAAAATTGAATTGCATAAACTTTCAAATATTTAGGGTTTGCTAAATAGAAATTTTGGTGACCCGATCAACGGCTCATGCAAGCATCTCAGCGTAATCGGACGGAAGGAAACTCCTCCACACTTTGTCAGAGCTCGTTGCCGATCGGAACGCCGCCGATACCGCCTCCGATCGGCATGCATTTCAAGGAGACGTTAGCGATATCGCATGCGCCACGCACTCTTCCGAAAGCCTTTGGATATCGCTGCAGAGGGCACAACTTCCTCCACCTCCCTCCATCTCTCTCTCTCTCTCTCTCTCTCTCTCTCTTTGCTCCTTCGAGGTAAAGGCCAAAGAAGGCAACGAGTCAAGAAGGAGAGCCTTCTTGCCGTCAGATTCGGCAATGGTACGGATATAACGACAATCGACCTACGAGTAGAAATACTTTTTTTTATTTAAATTTATTAATTTTATTATAATTGTATTAAATGCACATAAATAAAATTAATAGTATAAATATTTTAATTATTTAATCACTATTCAAATCAAAATATTATTAAAATTTATTAATATAAATAATTATAATTATTAATATTTATTTGTTTGTGCAGAAAATGTATGTGAATAAACAAATAAAATTAAAAAGAAAATAAAAATTTTATAAATAATATCTTTTTATTTAAATTTTATAAATAAGTATTAGAAAAAACTCAAATTTTAATTTATTATAAAAATAAGTATTGTGCAAAAATTAAAATATAATCTAATATTAAAATAAAATTACGATGGTTAAACAAATTTAATTTAAGTTGTCATCACTAAGTAAATTCAATCTAAAAATCACACATATTTGAGATATTTTTGATCATTTGTGGCCTAAAAATGCTAATCAACAACCCAAAGAAACTCATCCTATGTTAAATCAACAAACTGATTTGATATAATCTTTGTCTTTTTTATCAATAGCTTTATCCTGCCTTTTTTGAAGCTTTTTTTTTTACCACTAAGTTGATTTTCTAGTAGATGTAGGGCTGTCAATTCAGGTTGACGGGTCGGGTTCAGGTCAACCTGACCCAGGCTAAACACGGATTGGATAAACCCGACCCACCAACCCGAAATTTGTTATTATTATTATTTTTTAAATAAAACAGAGGAATTAGATAAATTAGAAAATTCAAAATGCAATGAAATAATAAACAATAAAAGAATTTATTATCACGAAATACACGGGTTGGATATTATGAATAATAAACAATACAAGAATTTATTATTTCATTGCATTTTGCATTTTGATAAACAATAAAAGCTTCTCACTCATTCATCTCATCTGGATTCTGAACAATGAACATCTCAACAATCAGCATAATCAATGAACCTGCAACAAAAATTAATTAAAAGCCACAAGCTTAAGGAGTCAAGGTCCTCAATGCGTTAGGGCTCACCGGCTCAGGCCTTAGGGCCTCAGGCTCATAATGAACCTAGGAAAAAATTAATGAAGAAACATCTGCAAGCCTGTAACAATTTTAAAATTTTGTCCTCCAAGATTACAATTTGAGAATACAAATTTTATAATTTTAGTATATATTCAGTAAAATAGTGTATGTCCAAACCAAATAAATCTCATTTCCTCAATTTGTAATCTGGTTGCATAACATTTTTATTATTTATTGTCACTGTTCTATAAATTTACAAGGTTCTTCATCATTGTCATATTATAATAAAAGCCACAGCTGCTAACATGACAGCAGCAACAGCAACCATCTTACCATTAGAAGTCCAAAAAAATACTTGTAACAAGACAAGAAAAGAACGGCCACAACTAGAAGCAGCTGATGCACATCAGCTGTTCATTACAGTAATTATAAATACAAACTTGTACTGACATTAGTATTTAGGCTGCTAAATTTCCTGACACATTCACATATCCCATTTGGTTTCCCTCAAAATCCAAGCTAATAATGTTTTCTGTCATGGCATCAAGCTTCCGAGTCCCGACCTGCAGACGACATGCTGACATATTAGATGTCAAAAGACACAAAACTCAAGAACATTATAAACAACAAGACATCAACAGTGCTAAACACAAAAACAACAAATCATAATCTACAAATACATTTCAACTTCACTTTAAAATCCCAAAATCAACATGGATAAAGTGTGAAAAAAAGAAAGAGTAGAACATAAATTGAAACTCACCAAAATACTTCAAAAAGAAACCAAAACCAAAGTTATTCATGCGTATACTGATTACAGACCATGGTCGACTAGCGTAGGGTAAGGCAGGAAGGTGGAGACTAGAGGAAATCTGAAATCCAAATTCCAAATGGTGCGAACTGTGAACCTGTGAGGCTGCGAGCTGCGGCCTTGAGGAAGCAAGAACGGAGAAAGAGAAACCCTAACTCAAAAATCCCTAAAACGACAGCCCTCTGCTCGACTGAAAGTGAACGAGTCGCTATTCGCATTTCTCAAAATCCAAAAAGGCTTATTAAAGACGATTAACGCTGGTCGGTTTCAAGTCTTCATCGGAATAACAATATGACCCGAATTCGAACCGATGACTATATGGGTCTAGAATTTACACCCGAACCCGACCCGTTTCTTTAACATGTTGACCCGAACCTAAATTTTTTTAGTCGAGTTTTCGGGTCGGGTCAGTTATTGACACCCCTAAGTGGGTGCATACTTGAGCCTATTTCATTACCTTCTACAAGAAAAAAATATAAAAGAAAGTTTCATTCCTCTTACATATCCCGAATAACATTGGAATTCCTGAACTGAGATTGAGTCATAATATTTTATGGAGTCTGGTATAAGTTCTGAAGCTCCAATTCTGCAATTGAAATTCTCTTGCATGATATTGAATTCATGTATGAATCCATGGGATATAATTAGAATAAGGAAATAATATACTCATGTATAAGCATCATTCGAGACCTTAGTAACACTTTCGACCTTTTCCGTCATTTTCATCTTTATCTCTCTTATAACAATCTCCATAACTTCTTCCACGAAAATTAATTCCATCATTTTCATCTTTATCTTTCTCTTACAAGAATCTCCACAACTTCTTCTGCAATCCAGCAGAATTATTCATAAAGTATCATACAACTGAAACAAAAGTTTGAAATGCATCAATTATATATGTTTAGTAAGTGTCCAATTAATTGTCTGAGCGCGCGTGTATCTTTTTACAAAAATTCTATTCTCGTATGAACCAACCTCTATTATAAAAATTCTAAGCCCCTTAGACATTTATATATGCAATATTCTTTGTATTGATCTATCCAACAATGAGAAATCACATCAACAGTCAAATATGCTCAACATAGAAGGAAATTTAAAAACCGAAGAAATTGATGAATATAATGGCTTACATTGCTTGCATTGATTAGATAAGTCTCCACATAATTGAACACCTTATATTCTCTCAATAGCCAAATATTCAGAAACTGTAAACAAAACAATGATGCTTTTTATTAGTAGAATAAAAGACTATGGCTTTGTATGCATGGATGATGGACCAGAAATGAACCTGATAATGCTTCTTATTGAATCTTCTATTACCAATTGTTTCAGGCTTTCTGAACCACTCCATTGATTAAAAAATTATAAGATCTTTCTGAGAAGAATCATCCACAAAAGTTGACAAAGAAATTAATGGACCGTTAAGGCCAACTGTCAATAAAGCACGATTCAGATTAGGGGTGTCAATATTTGACACGACACGAAAATCCGACCCGGAAAATTCGGGTTGGACCCGATCCGATTTCAAAACGGGTCGGGTTCGGGTTCCAGAAATTGACCCGTTTCAAAAAACGGGTCGGGTTCGGGTTAACCCGATGGGTTGCCGGCTCAACCCACGAACCCGTTTAATTCAAAAAAATTCGAATCCTGCCGCTGCCTGCCCGCGCGCGCTGCCCACCCGCGTTGCCCGCCTTGCTACCACCCGCGCCACCCGCCCTCGCTGCCCGCCCCGCTGCCTGCCCGCGCTGCCCCCGCGCCAGCGCACGCGTGCTCTGCTCGCTCCCGCTGCAGCGCTACCCAGCGCGCCCGCCCGCGCTGCTGCCACCGCTCGCGTCCGCCCCCGCCGTTCCGGCGCCGGCATAACCCAAAACCGGGTCGGGTCGGGTTAACCCGGCAACCCATCGGGTGGGGTCCGGGTTCGGATTTCCGACCCATTTGTCTTCCCGGGTCGGGTTAGGGTCGACCTGTTTGAACCCGGGTCAGTTCCGGGTTCAACCCGAACCCGACCCGTGACCCAAAATTGACACCCTTAATTTAGACTCTTTGGCATATGCGATTGGAATTTATGGTCTGCATGAAACTACTGTACCGTTTAGACAAACAGTCAATCAAGCACGCTATGTTGAAACCAATCAACAACATGATGATAAACCAAGCAATATCTACGACATCACATATTAATCTATTAAAAATATATATAAAATGTAGCAAATCGTAGTACATGGTAACTATGAGATTCTTTCACTTTGTCTATGTTAATTTTGATCATATATTTTATTAAAAAATAATATTATAAAAGTTGAAAGTAAATACAAAATCTCAAAAAAATCTGAATAATAATTTTTCTTTTTAAAATTTTAATATATCATAATCAGTATTTATCTGAGTTATAAATAATTTATAAAGTATTGGACAAATTAATTATGGCTAGGATTTGTTTTTTTTTTTTTTTTGCTTTGCTTTAAAATTGTTTATGCTAATCCAAATCTAAATGAAAAAAGTTGATAAAAAATTTGTCAAAATAGATTTATGCCCCCGCTAAAAAAATTTTCTAGCTCTGCCACTGGATCCAGGAGTGATGACATTCGAATTAGAGACTTCATAATACTCTAATTTTGGAGGAAGCTATTTTCACTCTCTCAAACTGCCTCTTTAATTTATCCTCCTCGCTTTGCTAATTAAAAGAAAATTCAAAAGAAAATAATTAATAAACACTTAAGTTCCATAATCAAGTAAGGTGAAATAAATAATACAAATTGCTAGTGAATAAAATGTTGACGGCAATTGCAGCATCTTTTGATGTTTTATATTTACTTGCTCGCTGCTTATTCATTTTGGCCCTTGGAGCTACTCCATATGTACAAATAGATAAGGATTGCATGAGATGCATAAATTAATTTCAAAGTTCATTTGAAATAAAGCTCCAAGCAGCGTAATCATATATAGAATAAGAGTAATCTGTTTAAAACTTGATTGATTTTAACTTGAATCTTCCTCGGATTAACATCAAACTGGCATATAAAATAAATGTGGATCAAATTAAACTTGAAATATGTTATAGATTTAGCTCGAATCCATTAATCACATGGTTCTATCAAATTAATGATTAACCTAAATCTAATCTGAGTTATATTGAAAAAACAAAAAAACCTTAAAGTTTCACAGTTATAAAAAAAAAATCAGAAAAGAGAAAAAATGCTGGAGAACATACCTACTGCCAGGTAGAGAAGTTTTCTAGGCCTAACAATCTGAAACAGACGATCATTGAACTTGAATATGGCAGCAGAAACCTCATCGAGGGTGCTTGGTAGAAAAAAATGGTAAATCATATTAGCGGGAGATGAATTCAACAACTTCATATAACTCTTGTACTCAAACCATTCTCATATAATACCGAATTTTCTTTATAAAGGAACCATACCAACAAAGAAAAATGGAGAGAGAGAGAGAGAGAGAGAGAGAGAGATCATACCAGGAACTAAAAAGACTATTCAGGCTCTCTAGCGCCTAGCGGTAAAAGCCTGTCATTCGTCTTCGCCAGGGCAAATTATTGGGTTAGGAGACCAAACTTATCTCAGCGTTCGGACGACAATAGAAAGCAGACACATGGCTGCAATTTTTTTATTATAATCTCTTTGCTTTATGTCTTGTCAGCCCGATCAACCCGATCCAGTCCACTTTATTTTCATTTTAAGTGTTTGCCGCCCTATTTTTGAAACCCGCGAAAGATCTAAATATTTATTGCTTTAGAAGAAAAAACGAGCTAGAAAATTGCAGAAAAGAGATGGAATGCTCAGCGAAGAGGGAGGTGGAAGAGGGAGTGCATGAATCGAAAGGATGCATGAATCGGAAGGGGTGGTGCATGAATCAGAAGCTAACTTAGTTGGAAATTCCTCTGGTTTCAACATATCGGTAAGTTTCAATCTCATCGCAAGTTGGAAAAACGAGCTAGAAAGTTGTAAACAGTTTCAATCTCATCACCGTAGAAAAAAGGCGTAGGTTTCAGCTCATTAGAGTCTTAGGATCTTAGATGTTGCGATTTTTAGGAAGAACATTAATATTTTTTGTTTTGGCGGAGAAGTAAAAAAAGCTCTAATGTTGTTGTTTAGCTTTCATTATTATTTTTAGGATGAAGAACATCATTATTTTAAAGATTGGTAAACAAAAGATGATAAATAAATCTGGAGATTTACTTGCGCTTTAATTGCGCTTTACTTGTACTTTTGTTACGCTTTTGTTATGTTTTACTTGCGCTTTTGTTGCCCTTTACCTGCATTTTTAGTTAATTTTTTTTATCATTTCAGGCTGTTTATCATTTCAGCCCATGATAATGGCTTTAGTGTTCGAAAGGATCATCTCAATTTTTGGTCAAATTCCAGGAAGATAAAATCGAAGGACTTTGTCTGTTGAAAAGTTGGTTTCAAGAAAAGTATTGATCTCAATTCAAGAAAGAGATTCACTAGACCAGATATTAGAACTGGTTGTCCATGCATTGTGAGGTTTGCAGTAGATGATGATGATTATTGGCATGTCAAAAAATTTATTGAATCCCAAAACCATGAATTGGCTAGCCCAGCCGACCGACATCTTTTGAGATCATGTAGGAATGTTGTTGAGGAAAAAACTTCCATCCTAAAATCAATGACAAATGCAGGGATTAGAACCGTTGATGCATATACCTACCTTGCAGAGGAAATTGGAGGATGTGAGAATGTTGGATTTTCTAAGAGGGATGCCTACAATTTTATTCAGAAGGAGAAAAAGAGCAAGGATTAAAATTGGTGACACTAATTCTTTGATTCAATTATTTAAAGATCAACAAGTTGAGGACCAAGCTATGACGAGGGCCATAGAAGTTGCATTACCTCATACTCTTCATAGATTATGCCAATGGCACATCTTTAAAAAGATTCCATCAAAAGTTTGTATCTACAATAATAATAATAAAGTTAAAGGACTCTTCTATAAGTGTATGAGGTGGTGTGATTCTGAGGAAGTGTTTAAGGAGGCATGGGATAAAATGATTAAGGGAACCTCCATAACCATGAATGGTTGCAGGATCTTTATAAGATAAGGAGAAAGTGGTCAACATCTTTCAACAAAGATTGTTTTAGCATGAGCATTTTATAAACGCAGCGTAGCGTGTATTAATAATGTGTGTCATGGCATTTCAAAGCCAACAAGTTCATTAACTGATTGTTTTCTTGGGTTGGAAAAGGTATTGATTAATTGGCGGCGAAATGAGCAGGATGAGGAGTACAAATACAGTCAGTCTGAAATTATCCCTGTGATAAAGAATAGCTCAATATTAAAATAAGTTGCTCGATTTTACTCAAGAAAAATATATTCATTTTTTGAGAAAGAATTTATAAAGGCTGTGGGACAAATGAGTATAAACTTAGTTTCGACTGATTCTTCAAAATTTCTAGTCAACTACATAGAGAAAAAAAACCAATATCATCCTTGGGTGGTTGACTTTAATGCAACAGAAGGTAACATTCAATACAGCTGTAAGAAATATGAAATAATGGGATTATTGTGTCTCACTGTTTAAGGGTTTTTAAACAGTTGTATATGACTAAATTCCCTGAGAAGTACTTACTACGTCGTTGGTCAGCAAGGGCTCGACAAGATTTTTATTCAGATAACTTAGTTAATTCTCAAAGAAGTAATAACTTTTAAAGTGGTAGGGGATTCATATTCAAAAATCAACTTTGCAGATTTACATATTAAATGAGCACATAAGCTCAAGGGAATGAGGTAGCAGAGGAGTTTATTCTTTCCTCAATGAAAAACATGGCTCAAGACTTGTACTTAATTCTTGGTGGCAAGAAAAGAAATCAAAAGAATGTTGCTAGATCTCAAGGTGAAAGTGCTAATTTGAAAGATCTTCTAAAGCGTAGACCTAAAGTCATATCAAATGCAAGAATGAAAAGCCATTGAGAAAAGAAAAAATGGCCTAAGAGTAAGTTTTTAATAACATGTTAATTATTTAATTCCTTACCTAAGACTAAACCTCTAGTTTCTAACAGATAAGAAACCTTTGGTGGGGGAAAAACCAATGGATGATCCTTTTTCAACACAGATGAACTTTTCAAGCATGCGTGAATGTTTTAATGAGGAATTTATAACCGGCCTACCAACAAGCCAACCTGGTGCTGAATACACCAAATTGATGATGGATTTCATTTCTTCGGAGTTGGAATTTAATGAATTTGCATTGTAATAATATTTATTGGTAATTAATGATTTTTTGTTTGTTGGTGGAATTTTGAAATCATATTTTTTAAAGCTTGATTTTCTTTGGGAGTTAAAATTAAATTCTAATTCTAAAATTGAATCATCCCATTAGAAAGAGTATATCACCTCGAAAGGTGAAAATAAAATTTCATAACAATGTTCAAATTTAGAATTATGAAATTCATCTTGAATATTATGACTGGATGCTAAAGAGAACTTCATATGACCCCGAAGGGTCAAAATGAGGTTCAACTTAATATCCAGCTATAATGTTCAAGAAGTGTGATCATTAAGTTCACATCTAAAGCCTTATCAAAGAAAGATGTATCTCCCCAAAGGGAGATAACGTCATTCAATGATAATTCTTTAAATGTGATAATAAGATCATCTTTTTAATCTTTCCCAAAGGAATCTAGTATAAATTATGAAAAATCAGTTTTTAAAATCAGGTGTGTGTGGTTCTAAAGCTCCTATGAGAGCAAGCCCTCGTAGTTAATTACATCGTAGGGAGACAAAATCCCTTACGAAAACTCTCAATTGAAATATTGACAAAATTTTGTTAGATTTTCTAAGAGTGATATCAAAAAAAGGTGAATTTTGGAAACTCAAAAGGGAATGGATCAAAATTGAGCAGTTATTAACAGAATCGAGGGAAGAAAAGTAGGGGACACTTTGAGATTCTAGAACCATCCGGAAGTGTCTCAACTTAATCTAAGTGTTGGGCTTTATGTTTTGGATTTAAATGATATTTAAATAGAGTTGAGCATTTTATTAAAAATTTAGGATTAGATTTTTGAAATTTAGGGTTCTATAATCAAAGATCTGTCCCGAATCCTAAATCTAATTTTGGACACTGGACCACAGTCGTCCGAACCTAACTAATGCAGTGCAAGATCTGGACTTACCTCGGCCTGGATTGAGGAGCCAGCTAACCACTTAATCGATTTAAAATAGATGAGTCCGGACTTTTATGAAAGAGTGATGGGAATGTTTTATTTAATGGTTTTGGAGAGTTGGGGCCGACATCTAGAGATTTCCCTAATTATCCCCTTTGACTTATATTGGGTGTAAAATATTAAAGACTAATGCAATTAAAATTTTGACTCTTTTAATTTGTTTCTAATGCAATGCATGCTAGTTAACAACTTCAAATCAAGTATGTTTGAAAGTTAAAAATAGTCTTAGAAAATAATTTTTTAAAAGACTGGACTTCTCTAGGTCCGGCACCTCGTCCTCATAGGCCAGACTCTACCCATAGGCGGGTAAGGGTCTAAAGCAAAAAGAGAGTAGTGCAGAAATATGCATGCGACCCCGGGGTCGATCCCCAGCTAATTTCCTAAATTCGTTAGCTTTTTATGTTATTTAGACTCACTAAAATTTTAAACTTTAAGATTATGAGTATAAAAATTTTCATAACCTTACGAGTCACGTATCCAGACAAAAACAAAAGTGGCACATAAACGTCAAGAAATTAGAAAAAACAGGCAATCCTAAAGGCAATCATCTTAACACATAAAATATAAATGAATTAATTAATAAATGTTCATAGGCAAAATTGTCTTGCTTATTACAAACCAGAATTTACAGAAAATAAAGTGGTCAGACACCATTTACAACAACCCGTATTCTAAACTTAGTAGATACGCAAGTGGTTTTGAGTGGGATACTCTTTGTCTTTAATTCTTCAATCTTGTTTTCCTTTGGACTCCTTTCCTTCAGCCTCCTTGGATTCTTCATTGTAGGCTACCCAAATGGATAAGAGGGCACTTTCTTTGAGGGGAAGGCCACTCTTTTCTTTTTGGGTAGGAAAGAAGTGATACAAATTTGAATCTCTAAATAGAAAAGGGCTACTCCCCTAAGGGGTGTCCTTTTCTCTTTGGAGCCCAAGCTTTGGACCTACGTATCCCAACTCACAATCCCACTTTCACAACACTTTATATTTGCACAAATTACATTTAATATGAAATAAAATTCTTAACTCTCCTGCAGGGTTATCCTAAGTAGTTAATAAATCAAAATATTCCCAAGCAGTTATATATATGCAAAAAAGTAAATAAATACACTGGCCACGCTCTTTTTATTATTTTGGAGCTTTAGCAGCTGAAGCACCTGTACAAGCATTATTATAATTGAAATATTTTTTTATTTAGCCCCCTTTTTATCGCCCTGCATGAGCGTGGCCACCTGCAGAAAATTATGTGAACATCCAGATCGCTCATATCCTAAGGGTAATCTAGTCGCCAAACATACCAATTATCCACAGAGTACAATAAAAAATAAGCATACACAGCAAAGCAATTTCATTCACAATATGCAGTAAAATCATGAAAAATCCGGCACACAACAATAAAGTAAACACCGGCCTAACCTAAATCTAAAGTTGGTTGTCCTAGCAAACCAACTAAAGTGTGTGTAAAAGGTCGTGTGGTTGGGGTAGATCCTAGGTTGGGTGATTTATTAAAGTTATCTAAAAATTTGAGTTTGTTGAGGCATAAGGGAAATTTATGCTAGAATTTAAATATTAATATATTAATAATTTTATTTAAATATATTTTAGAGATTAATTGATTATTATCTTTGTTTCATACCGAGGCCGTGAAGTTTATTTCACCTTCATTAGGGCTAAGCTAATAGCCTTGTAGGCCTGAGTTAACCAATAGTAATCGGGGTTGATTAAGTTAATTTAAGTTGGTTGAAATTAAGAGAAGTGGATTAATGTTAAAAAGAATTAATTACTAATTTTAAAAGTTTTTTTGAGAATTTTATTAATCAAGCTGGAAAATTCTGGAGTTTGAAAGAGTTAATGGGTTTTAAGAGATTATCTATATATGTTAACTAAGGGGTCAAAAGTTAATTTTTCAAATTAGAGGTAGTTTAAGGGGTTTCAAATTTTTAATAATTTCTAGACCTAATTATGAGTTGTTAGACATGTGGCATACTCAATTTGAAGTTTTTTATGAAAAGTTATGAATTATCGAAGTTTTGACCGAATTTTGACCTGAGATTGACCAAAATGTTGAGTTTTTGACTTTGACCAGATTTTGGGGGTTTAACACTTTTACAAAATACTAGATTTTAATAAGAGTCATTAGCCACTGAGTTTGATTGATTTGGAATTTTCTACAATTAATAATGAATTTTAGAAGTTTGGGTATTTATAGGAATTTTCTAATTACCTTAATCAGAGAGCTTATTTTATAATTTGAAACCAAATAAATCCCAAACTCCTTGAAATTACCCCGAAAGGTCAGGAATGACCTTTGGGGATATCAGCAAGGGTTTAAGGATTTTTTTTTTTGTATTTTTTTAATAAATTTTAATTAATTAAAATTGATTAAACATTAATTTTAATTTAAAATTAAATTAAGGTTGAATTGGAAGTTCAGTCAAGGGGATTTTATTTTTACTAGGTAGAGGAATATGTTCGGATTAATTTGAGATATTATTTATATTTTTTGGAGTTAATATGGATTTATTATAGTTTTTTGAATTTTCTGGGTCCTTAAAAGGGCTGAACTTTGATAAGGCTAGTTTTCTAACCTAATGATCTCCAAAATTAGTTAGAATTAAACCTAAGGTTCAAAATGTCATTATGCTTACTGAGTATAAGTTTCACTCCTATTGGGTGTGTGTACAATGCCCTAGGAATTTTTTAATTTATATATATATTTTCCTAATAATTTTTTCTAGGTGTCTCTACTATTTAAATAGGCTTGAAACTTAATGTGTCTGACCTTGGTACACATGCATTCATATCACAGAAATTTCACAGCAAAATACAGAAAATTTAGGGAGTTATGAATTTTCAAAGTTTAGGGTCCAAAATGGACCCTTTACCTTAAAAATTCACATCACAGAAATCTATTGAGTATGTGACCCTAGAAAAAATATTGAACATGCCTAAGATACCTAATAATCTTCCACCAAAATTTGGATTTCATTTGATCACTGTATTGTGAGAAAATTATAAAAAATGAAATTTGAATAAACTCAAATATCTCATAATACAAAAATCAAATCAACTCAATTTTAATTTTAATAAATATTATATTAGATTATCTTTCCAACGAGCCTAAGAATGCCTCATTTGATGGAAAACTTGATTTTTTATTTATTTTGGAAGATTATGGTATTAAAATTGATTATTTTAATCAACCATGGTCAAATCAGCTCCAGCGCCAATCATTAGCAATGATTGGCGCTGAAACGACGGGGAATGGTTGCGCGACACGTGGCACAGCGAGACCCGCCACTTAAATGACTCAGCGATCGATCTGGACCACTGATCCGGCCACGAATTGAACCGACGGCTATGATTGATCACCAGTTTTAGTTAAAAAAATGAACTAAAACTTCAAATGGCCATATCTCTCAAAATACTCAAACAAAATTTAACAAAATTTGAAATGTAGCTAGAGGGCAATATAATATTGCAATACATGGAGTTTGGAGGCTCCATGCATTGCAAAATTGATATAGTTTCAAATTTAAATTTAAACTTAAAATGAGCATAACTTACAATCCAACCGTCGGATTTTGAGATCTTACGCTAGTTGGATAGCTGCAGTGATCCTCTACAACTCTTATGAATACACCAAGAGCTGGATCTCGTCGAATCGAAAGTTATATTTGAAACTCTTTTTTCTCTCTCTAGAATGCTCTCTCTTCACTAAAATAGTGATTTGAGGCTTGGAAATGGTTGGGAAAAGCTTGGGAAGGCCTTGGGGAGTGCTGTAATGTATGGGAGGAGCTCTTGGAAGGTTGGAGGCTGCTGGATATTTGGGACTTAGATGATATGAGAGGAATCCTTCCCTTAGGTCAAGTTTCCCCTCTCCTAAATCCCTTGATTTTGAATGGTTGGTTTTTATTCAATTAAGGGAGCCTTGGATACATGACATGTGTCCCCTAAGCTGCATAAAGCTAGGGAATAGGGTTGGTGGTGAGTGTGACTTCTCTTGGTCCATGGGAAAGGGGATCACACCTTTTTCCCCATTTGGATGAACCAATGCCGAGCCTTGTTTAAGGGGCTGGTTTAAGCTCTATTAAGGGAGGAAAAATGTCACATCATCAGCATGTTTGAGTAGGTTTTAGACTAACCCATGGATTGCCAAGGTGTCTTGATGATGTGGCCTTGATTTGGTCTCTTTCTATGTGCTTAAAAAGAGTTTGTTGACTCATTGACCTTTTGACTAGTCAATGATGACTGGGATAGACTTGGAGAAGGATAAGAGAGCTGTAGAAAACTATCCTAAGGAGTTTGAAATCAAAGGATTGAAGCTTTGAGCAAATACATGAAGTTGGAGAGGATTTTGACCTATCCAAATGGGTTGACCAAGTCAACCCAAGAGAAGGATTGACTTGAAAGTTTTTGGACATGTCATGGGTGTCCAATTGAATGATTTTGAAGGATTGATTTGATTCAAATGGGTTGAATGATTGAATTTGACAAGGGTGTATGTGAAAGATTGATTGGGTCAACTATGATTGACTTAGTCAACATGGTCAAACCATGAGTCAAGTTTGGGTCAAACAAGTTCAATGAGTGGTTTGAGATCAATAGAAGTGATCCCATACATTGGGTTGGTCATTTGGGTTGAAAATGGATGTTTAAATCTATTAAGGGTATTTTGGTCAACCATGGTTGACTTGGTCTACTAGGTCAAACCAAAGAGTAAGTTTGGGTTCAATGTATTCTTAAAGTCATTTAGGATATATTAGAATGACATTTGGAGAAAATTTCAAAGGTTGATAAGTCAAATCAAGTTGAGTTTAGGCCAAAAGTTCAAAAATCTCCCTTTAAGGGCATTTTGGTCTCGAGTCAATTTTGGGTCAAATTGAATCTAAAAAGATATAGATTATTGCTTAACAAGTCAATATCAAGATATCAGGAGTGATCACAAGATTTGGAGGGGTTCTAAAGTCAAATTCTACTAGGTGAAAAGCCTAGTGGCATTGATTATAAATATTTGAAGGTTTTGCAATCCTTCGAGTTAAATTAAGTTTATGGGGTTAAAGTCCTCCAAATGAGCTCAAATTTGGAGAGTTGACACTACATACATGTCACATCAATATGGAATTGACAAACTCTGAATCAAATGCCAATTGATTGGGTTTCAAGGTGATGGAAAAATCACCTAAAAAGGGTTTTAGAACCTAAGCCTTTAACCCTGGATTCTGGGTTTGGATTGAGTTGAGATCTAGATTGGGCCTAAGGGCTAGGAACTAGAAAGATCCTAGGATCTAGAGCTCAGGGAAGAGTTAAAAGTGATCTCATACAAAAATGAGATCAACATTATTGTAATTATTATGGAATCTAAGTATTTTATTAGTAAAATTTTATTGTATGAATCATGTATTGATTAATTATAAATTTAAAAATATGTGCTTTACTTGTGCTATACTTGTGCTTTACTTGCGTTATAGTTGCGCTTTACTTGCGCATTGATTACGCTTTACTTGTGCTATTGTTACGCTTTGGTTAAGCTTTACATGCGCTTTGGTTATGCTTTACTTATACTTTGGTTGTGCTTTACTTACGCTTTGGTTGCGCTTTGGTATATACAAATATTATTATAAATTTATAACTCTTATAATTTTCAAATGTACACAAATTACACCATCAAATTTACACAAGTTACATAACAATAAAAAACTATATATTAACATAATAAAATGTACATTTAAATTTATGGACAAAATTTACAATATGTTATAGTAAATTTACTTCTTCGTTGTAAGATAAAGAAAACATACTAACTCTGCCCTAAATTTTGGCATATACTTTTGCCAATCTTTATAAGCAGTTCAGTCTACTTTCTTTCGTTGCACAACTTTCTCCATGTATTTAGAAACGAACATTCCACAATCAAAATCGTTTGATTGAGTTGAAAGTCCACAAATCATTTGTAAGTTCCATTTTGTTATATCGCTTGAAAAGCATCTTTGAGTGTCCTCTTGCAAATATTTTATCTGAACAAATAAAACTTTTATAAGTACATTAGATATGGAAGCATAGTTTTTTGGATTTAACTTAAAATATGGTTTTAACTTACAACTATATGACATTTATCCTTGTGTTCTGGATTTGGTAAGGAATCATACATTTTCCTGACTTTCTCTTTCAACCTGCCTATAATAAGAACTCAATGCTTACCGAAAATTATGGGTTGAACAATATGACTGTATTCTTTAACAAAAATTGGATTAACGTGTTGAAGAAATATTTGATAATCTTGCTTGTAAAACTTGTATACCTGCAATAATTCAACAACATAAGAAAAGTAATGTGAAAAATAGGATATAAATAATAATTATGCTTACCAGGTACAATGGAGAAATGTACAAGAACATGGAAATTTGTCTGTCATTACCCTACTCTTCTCCAATAAAAAATAAGCAAAAGCATTTACATGGTTATCAGCTAACCATTGATCTGTGAGCAGATCGTCAATATCTCTTCTTTTTATTTCTATGTAATTTGTATGTATTATCATTATCTATTATCATGTTACACTTCGATCCTTATCTATTATCATGCCGCATTTGTAGCTTCGATCCGCGCTGCACCAGGCCTTCCGTGTCGTGCACTTGGCTCCCCGCCTCCAAATCAAGCACGTCCCGACACAAGTCCAACGGTCGCACTCATCTACGCCCGCACCTGACCCAATCGTGATCAATTCTACATCTGAATTTTCCACCCCCCAGCTCTTGCCTTTAAATCCCGTAGCCTAACATCTCTTTCTTGGACAAGAAACTTTCATCAACCTCGAGATCGACTCCACCTTGCTATGATACCAATTTGTTGTGTCATTTTTTAGAGGAGGAAGATGGATCTTGAACTTCTTGGGAGAGAAAGAGACAGGGAAGGAAGAGAGAATATACTTTTGGGGGAAAACTATCTAAAGTTTTATTTCATTTTCTACAAATTATACATCAACCTATAGCATCTATGTATAGGTATTTAGATAGGTGTGATGTCTTGCAGAACGACTTTGCCTAAATCTGAACCAATCCCAATGATATTCTATTTTGAGAGATTTTGAAAAAGAATTGTCTTGTTGAAAGGTTATACGTGTCTAATTTGTATGTATTATCCTAATCTATTATCATGTTACAGTTGAATCATTATAAACTCATGATATAAAAGTTGTATTTCTTATTCTCATTTTGGATAAGCTAAAGCTCTGCATACAACTCAACTAACTTGAGTTATATGTAGTAGATCCTAATCTTAATATTACAAAGTTGCTTCCCAGTTCTTTTTATATTGCAGCATTATGACTCATGCTTCATTTGAGACGACTTTTTTTGTTGCTTCTTAAAGCAGTTTTCTAGTATAAAAATTTTAATTTTTATGTTAAAAAACTACTTTAAAAAACAAATAAAAAGCCATCCCAAATGAAATATCAATCATCAGCTTGTTCAAGCTAAATATGATTGCTATAAGCTTTTTATATATACCTCATGTTGAACCCCAATCGTAGTAGTGTTCCTTTTTATAGATACCTCATGTTAAAGTGGAATTTCTTCATTTATATTCTTTGTCTATAAATTGAAATACTTGAAATCATCTTTCCATTGATTGTTTTAATAACTTGTTGTTGTACTGTGCATGATGCTTTCTCATGGGCCTCTACTATCTAATTTTTTGGTTCAAATTAATATTGCATACCATCAAAGCAGATTAATTGATCCTTTGCAAATTTATTTTGGACAGTTAGAACATCAAATTTTATTTTGGATTCTTTGCAAATTTTTTTCTAAAACTTTCATGTATGATGTTATGATATACTGTGGTGGTTATTGAATTTTTTATATGTGATTGAGAAGAGTGTTATTCTGCAAGGTTTTTGGAAGTTACTAAGTTATTGGGTGTCTGGTGGTTGGACATAAAAGACAATATTAACTCTAGGATGCTCTCCAAATGGTCAAACTATTCAGCTTATCTTGTATTCAAACTATCAAATAGTGCAAGGGGCTTAAGTCATCCTCTCCAAAAGGTTTCTGTCACTGTAAGAGCCCATGTTTCAGGGTTCTCGGTGTGCTTAATGGAAGAATAAGAATCCTCTAAGCTTGGGCCAAATTTTCTTAGGCGGATTAACCTCTTGCGCCGTGTGATTTTTGCACGAGAGCTTCTACAAAATTTACGAGATCCTTTGAATGATCAAGCAGTCGAAGCACCTAATGTGCCGGACGAGGCGGATGAACCTCAGGATCAAGCACAGAGGGATCATGGAATGATTTGAAATCTCAAATAAGGTAGGATGGGTGGATGGAAATTTTGCTGGGCGAGTTCTACAATGAAGAAGGAGAAGATGGGGATGTTGCTATGTCATTTTCAGAGATCAAAGGCCGGAACTATAAGAGTGGCCTCATTGTGCATGGAATTGAGATTAGGCCTCCTAAGAATTAAGGAGAACATTCTGGTAAGATAGATAAGTCTTTGCATTTTCTTTTATGTTTGGTCTTTCTGCTGCATTGATAATTTTAATAATTTTAATTGTACTTTTATTATTTCTGTGAAATTTTAATACAGAAGTTCCTTTTCATGAGATCAGCTTCCTTTTGTTTGAAATTATTTTTGCATAACATTATATATAAAAAGGAACACATAAACAATCAATTCATTTGTTTGAAATTCTGTATTCCTTTTTATATATAATGTTATGCATAAAGAATTTCAAACAAAAGAAAACTGATCTCAAGAAAGGGAACTTCTGTATTAAAATCTCACAGAAATAATCAAAAGTACAATTAAAATTATTAGAATTATCTGTACAACAGAAAAATCAAACATAAAAAAATGCAGACTTATCTAGCTTACCAGAATGTTCTCCTTACTTCTTAGGAGGCCTAATCTCGATTCCTTGCACAATAAGGCCACTTTTATAGTCCCCCCCCCCTTTGATCTCCGACAATGATATAGTAACATTCCCATCACCCCCTTCTTCATTGAAGAACTCCCCCAGCAAAATCTCCATCCACCCATCCTGCCTTATTTGAAGTTTTCTAACCATTCCACGATCCCTCTGTGCTTGATCCTAAGGTTCCTCCACCTCGTCTGACATATTTGGTGCTTTGACTGCTTGATCATTCAAAGGATCTCATAAAATTTCTTGAAGCTCTTATCAAAAATTCGCACGGCGCAAGAGGTTAATCCACTTAGGAAAATTTGGACCAAGCTTGGAAGATTCTTGTTCTTCCATCAAGCACACTTAGAACCCTGAAACATGGGCTACTACAGTGAAAAAAACCTCCTGGAGAGGATTACTTAAGCCCGTTGCAGCATTTGATAGTTTGAATACAAGATAAGCTGAATAGTTTGACCATTTGGAGAGCATCCTAGAGTTAATATTGCCTTTTATGTCAAACCACCAGACACCCAATAGCCCAACAACTTTCGAAAACTTTGCTGAATAACACTCTTCTCAATCACATATAAAAAATTTAGTAACCAAAGTAGTATATCATAACATAATACATGAAAGTTTTAGAAAAAATTTGCAAAGAATCCAAAATAAAATTTGATGTGCTAACTGTCCAAAATAAAATTTGCAAAGGATCCATTAATCTGCTTTGATGGTATGCAAGATTAATTAGAACCAAAATATTTAGCTATTAGTAGAGGCCCAAGAGAAAGTATCATGCACACCACAGTAACATATTACTAAAACAATCAATGGAAAGATAATTCAAGTATTTAAATTTAAAGAAAAAGAAAATAAAGTAAGAAATTTCACTTTATGGTATTAAATACTGATGAGGACATCAGATTTGACACGTGTACCATTGCCAGAGACGCAGATCGACAGTTACGATCCAGAGTCTCTATTTCTGATTTATTTGCATTTTATTTATACTTGTATTTCTTGTTTTCTAGTTTGCCCCTGTGGGCATTGAGTTGCTTATGTAACCCTGAGGGCATTTGTGTCATTTCAATTTTTTTTTACTTTATTTTGGCCTACTTATATGAGGCCTCATGCATTGTAATAGCTAGTTGATGAATTATTGAATGAATTTCTCTTTTGATCTCTTTATGAGTTTGTGAACCTTCGAAGGTCTCTTTCTGAGTTCTTGAGGAGGAGGCGCTTGTAGATCTCTTTGTAAGTTCTATTGGAGGTGTTGTGCAAGGTTGGTAGATTTGACAACTTCTCTCTCTCCCGGAACTCAAATCTTTCTTCCCCACCTAGCCGAAATTCTCCTCCTCCCCAAAATCCCCTTGCTGCCGCCCCTACTAGACCATCCAGACCGCCGCCCCCCTGGCAGCCACCTCTAGCTGGCCATCCTCCCTGCCCCCTTTCCCCACTCCCTTCCCCTAGCCGCCGACCTCCCTCCTTGAGATTTCAAATTTTAAATTTCAAATTTTTCCAAAGCCATAAAGGGTTAGCTCCTTGATTTTAGGCAATCATCTTAATTGAATTTCAATTCAAATCTCAAATTCAAACCTTCCCTAATTGATTACTAATATATTAGGAAACTTTTCTTTCTTACAAAATTTGAGATTTAATTCAGATTTTAATTAAATCCTTGATTAGTGTTTTGGGCCCTACTCTACTTATGACAATAGTGCTCTTCCCTATCTCTATGTGGTCGCCACCCTTTATTGGGCTTCTCTCTCTACTAAATTCATTCCTATTCTCCACCAAGTCAGCCCCATTAATTCCCCATTGCCGCCCCCTCATCCTCTATTAGAATTAATTTGAAATCTTTAAATTAATCCCCTCCCACCCACTAAAACTTGAAATAATTTTAGATTTTTCTATTTTTATTTCTTGGTGCCTCTCTCTAGCCAATCCCCTAAAGCACCCAAGCTGTGAAAGCCATTTTTCCTTCCAGGTTCGTCCAGACGAAGTTGTCTCGTCCGGGGACGATCGGTACAGGTTGTAGAGGAATTTTTGGACAGAGAATTTTGTCCCAAGACGAACTGGGGTTCGTCCGTACGAAATATTTCCCGAGAGCAACTCGTCATGGTACGATTACTGTACACATCTAGACGATTTTTTTCCAGAGGGCAAATCATCCCGGGACGATCAATTTGGATATATATGGGTTTGAGATCTTTTTGAAGAGGGAGAAAGCCCAGGAGAGAGAAAATTGAAGGAAAAAGAAGAAGAAGTGATTTTTTGGCGACTTTTGTCCGTTTTCGTCCCTAGCTGCAGTTAAGAAAGTTGACCGACTTGAGATAAGGCACATTCAGCCTTTCTCAATTTTCAGAAACAAGGATTTTGATGATTTTTCTGTTCCAAATTTTTGTTTCCGTTAGCGAATAATTGATTTCATTTTGTACTGATAAAAGTTTTACCGTGTAACTTTTGGTATGTCTCTAAGATGATGTTTTTGCACGTTTTGAGTAAATTCTGGAAGATTTTCTCTTGGTATTTTGAATTCTGCAGTGTTTTAAACGAATAACAAATTATCAAGATATTGAAAAAATGTTACTTCAGTACAATGAAAGTTTTATAATGATGTTGCGTATTATCTATGGTAATTTGATAAATTTTTGGATCTGTGAATTTTGTGTAAATTTCGTATACTGCCGTTATGCCGCTGACGATTTTTCTAACGTAATTCGATTTTCTGAATTGAATGTTTTGATGTGCTGTGATATTAGAAGGGAACTATAAGGGGCCAGAATCCTTTGAGATTCTATCTGTGTTAGGGAATCTGAGAAATCTAAAAATAAGTTATGTTCTAGAAATTCCGTATTTATTTTATTCTGGTACTATAAGCACAAAGGGAGACATAAGGGGTTAGAATCTGAGATTCTGTCAGTGTCAGGAAAGGGAGGCATAAGGGGCCAGAATCTATCGAGATTCTGTCAGGGTCAGGAATATGTGATATGTGATATCTGAAATGTGATTCTATCTGATTTGACATCTGTTATGTACGATTCTGTCTGTTCTGTGAAATCTGACGTGAATGTTCTATGAATTCAGTTTTTCTGTATCAGTGGTTTAATTTCTGTTTGATCAAGTATCTATATGATTTTAGATGTATTTTTCTGATGTGAATTTTTGGAGATTTTGATTGGTGAATGTAGTCTTACTGAGCTGTTAGCTCGTCCTTGTTTTCTGTATGGTTTTCAGGTTCTGGGAAAGGGAAGGAGATCTTGGACTAGGAGTTCAGTGTCTGATCAGTGATTAGATATTTTTTGTACTTTTGATTTTGTACAATCATGGCTTTTCTGTTCTGTTCTTTCCGTCTGTAGCCATGCACTGTATTGTACATGATTAATTTGGTGAAAAAAAAGAAAAAGAAAAGAAAGAAGAAAATAGTGGATACATTTCTATATATTTGGATATTTTTAGTAGCTCTATGTTTTCTGTTGTTTGAATATCTAGAAGAAAGTTCTGAAACAAATTCCAAAACTAGATCCTGCATTTTCTATCCGTCACGACCCGACGCGAAAGGATTCGTTCCGGTCGGGTTGGGTCGTCACACAAGCCGACCCAACCCTCCCTCCTCCAAGCCGCCACCTCCTCTTTCCCTCTTCCCCCTTTGGGTGCTCCTTCAACTCCCGAGGATGATTCATGGCGGATCCAAAAGTTGATCACGGCTTTGTGTACAACGAACGAGGAGAGATCGACATCTTTCTCTCCCCCTTCTACGAGCCGGATTGTGAGTACAAAATTATAGTAGAACAATACGTCAATCGTATCGTTTATTGCCTTGCCAGAACCATCGACCTTCAACGACCAAGAACTCCGTGGATTCTTCTTGGCCGACCACCGGCTTCCCCAACTCCCGTTTCTTCCCCGGTGACTAGTCCTCTTGGCATCACTTGGGTAATAGTGGCATCTGTAAGTGTGCTTACGATCCTCTTCCGCTAGCCCCCACTTTCAAGAGTTGATTAAAGGATCTCAAGGTGAAGGATCTAGATTTTAACTGTGAGGCTTTGTTTTAGTTGGCTATTTGCATTACCTAAATTTTTGGTTATTAATTTTGCAAGTTCTCGTAAATCTCTATTGTGATATATTGCTATTGCGTTATCTTCCATGCTATTTTCTAAAACCACTACTTGAGGAAGCTAGTTTTATGGGTAGTACGCAAAGTTCATAACCTTTATTAATCTCTTAAATTTCAATTCTTACATCCGCATCTAAATTCACAACATTTTGGTATCATAGCATGGTTAGCATAGGCTATGCATGCTAGAACTCATCCTAAGCATTACATCAACTATGTAATTTTTTTCCTAGTGTGTTATTGCTGTCCAGAATTTTTATGCACTGTTTAGTGACCTTTAGGTGACCCTAAACTTGTATTAAGTTGCTGTCCTCACTCTAGTTATCACCCGTAACACCTAGGGAACTTTATATGTTGTTATTGTTTGTTATACTACTCATTCATGCATCATACAACAGCATTTCAGTAAGCATATCATCACATTTAAGTGTTGTCTTTCAAACCTTGACACTTCTAAGTACTCCCTAGTGTTTACTCATAGATCAGGAACATCTTCAAGCAATTCTAGACCTCATATGGGCCAACTTGGAATTGTTACGCAGCAAATCCGAAACACCCATACAGACTTTGCAGACTTTAGGCGCCAAATAAGTGATCGACTAGACAACATCGAGCGTAGAGGGAACCCCGCTATTTATACCCCTTCTAGGCAGCACTCACCCTATGGTGATGACAACCAAACCGATCATGGCCATCCTCGAGATCACTACCGCAATAACCCTAGACCAATCATGACACCGTAGGAAATGAACCCACTTAGAGAGATAATGACGCTAAGTTGTTAAAGAACATCCGCATAGACGCTCCTTCCTACGATGGTACCCTTGACCCTCATATTTTCTTAGATTGGATCAAAGGAATGGATAGTTACTTCAAATGGTATAGTTTCTCCGAGGAACGAAAAGTTAGGTTCACGAAAATGAAACTTAGGGGCCGAGCCAACCACTATTGGACGAACTTGGAGAGCATGCATGAAGCCCAAGGAGAACACCCTATCACTGATTGGAGAACGATGAAACAGAAGCTCAAAAGAAAATATCTCCCCTCTTCCTACTACCCTAAGTTCTTAGATAAGTGGAATAGATTGACCCAAGGGGAATAGATTGACCCAAGGGAGTAGACCTGTTAAGGAGTATATCTCTGATGACTACCTAATTCGTTGCAGTGGTGAGGAGACCACTACCCCAGCCCAAATCCTTTCAATGTTTAGAGCTAGCTTAAGAGAGAATCTCCGTAATGAGCTTTTTGTGAGAGGAATTAAAAATTTGGAAGCAGCATGTAGTTTAGTTCTCGACTTAGAAGAATCCAAGAATCACTCTAACTCTAGGCATCCACACTCCCGTCCTGGCCCATATAGAGCTTCTTCCAATCAAACTCAAACTAGACCTGCTGGTCCTGTAGTTAACCGACCAACTGCGAGCCAACCACAATCCCATCCCGACTTTAAAGGCAAGACTCCCGAGCGTGACACTCCGAAAGCCACTTCTGGAACCAAGTGTTATAGGTGCCACGGTTATGAACACATCCCTTCGCAGTGTTCTAGTTCGTACAAGGTCACCATTATCAAAGAAGTAGATGAAGAAGAGGAAGAACCTGAGACTGAATTGACCCATCATGTGGACGATGAAGAAGATTTCTTTGATAAGGACGACCCAATTGGCCTGCACGTTGTTCGTGGGAAAAATTATATGTATCACCACACAGATTTTGATTTCTCCTATTTTGTTATTGTACACTGCATTGAGAATAAAGTACAATCTTGAGAGATTGACACAGTATTATATAATGGATTTAATATCAAAATAGAGTTTTTTTTAAGATATATTTATATGATCAAACACAGTTCAAAGAATAACATATAATCTCGAAAGATGAATATGAAATTCTATAGAATGCGTTTAAAAATAGAAATATTTTTTTTGAAAAGTTTTATTTAAATATAATTAGGAGAAGACGAACATAACATTCTTCAAGACATCCAAAAATAAGAAGGGATTTTATTAAATTCATCATTTCAAAAATTAAATATAACAAGTAGGATATTATTATCTCTGAAAAGATAATAATAACATCATACAAGTATATTTAAAATTAGAAATGAAGTTTTAAAGACATCTGCATTTCCAAAGATTTTTTTCTTATTTTATATGATTGAAATAAGATTTATTTTAGTCTGGGGTTCTCAAATCCCTATAGGGGCAAGCGACTAAAGTTAATTACATCCTATGAGAGATGCTCCTAAGAAAACTCTCAATTAAAGTAGTGATTTCATACCATTTGATTACAAAGTAGAAGACGAGGAACAAAAGTAGGGATTTTCCAAGGTGAAAGCTCAATGTTGAACATTTATTAGCGAGTTAAAGGAGGAAAAGTAGAAGGTGCTGGATTCTGAGAAGCTCATAAGCGACCTCAGTCTATCCTATGTTGGGCTTTACATTTTAAGAGAGAGATTTTATATTTAGGTTGATATTTTATTAGAAAGTTGGGATTATATTCCCGGAGGGCGAGGACTTAAGATTTTAAAAAGAATCTACCTTAGAACTTAAATCTAATTTGGGTACTATGAAGTAGTGACCCGAACCTAACTAATGAAGTGCAAATATGGACTTACCCCGGCCTGGATTGGGGAGTCAGCTAACCACCTAGGCGCTTTAAAACCATGTGTCCAGTCTCTTTATAAAAGATGGGTAGGGATATTGCTTAAGTTTTAAGGAATTAGGGGCCAACATCCCGGCATGCATATTTTACTTCTCAACACACACTATAATCACTTATCACATACGCACAATCTCTTTCACTTTTCCAAAACACAAGCAAATTACCTTTCAATACACATTTTCAAAACATACATTTCATCTTTCAAACTTACACCCAAGACTCAGTTCATCATCTCTCTTTCTTAAAGTGTATTATGCAACACTCCAAATTTCTTTATACAAGCTTCTATCACAAGGAAGGCTAGCAATGCATATAATAGCATTTTGCGAAAAGGCTTCAAATTTCCTTCCAACCAACTCAAGATACCCTTCAACAATCATAAACCAAACTTTGTAATTTTTTTTTTTTTGAATACTCATGACTTTGACAAAAGAAAATACATGAAAATTCACCCATAAGGCTATCGATTCTTCCACCTCATGACTTTAAACAGATGATGTTTCTAGATTTCAAGAATGCATATAACTTATGCCACCAATTAGATTGAACAAAACAATTACAAAACACCTCTTCTCAAAACTCATAATGCCATTTGACAGGGACAAAACAACATTTTATTGAAACTATGAAAACCTCCACATTTTGTCACGCTCCAAAGTAGAAAGTACGTTTGAACTCAAAAGGGTCGTTTTATTATCATAAACTTTACTATGAGAAATCCCAACATGTATGTATGAAGTATATTCATTTCTAAAAATAAAATAAAATACACTTGTCTTTCAATCTTCTCATTAAAATAAATGCTAATACCACAAGTGATCATAACCAATAAAATTGGATTTATTGAAGGTTTATTGGAAAGAATACTTGTAAACATATATTCACCTTTTTATTACGAATAAACTCTTCATGCATAACACAACTCCTATACACATATATCTTCTCTTAAAACTGACTAATCATTCGACAAAATTCAGAAAGCGTTCTCATGTAAGGAAAACCTCATTAGGCTTATGCAAACATTTTAAAATCGAATAAATGTGATGTTCAGGAAATGTTTAACTTACAAAATTTACAAAGCATATAGGTTTATTCCTTTTCTTTTCTTGATAAGGTTGCTCATGCATAAATCCCAACATGTAAATCATAGCATAAGGGCAAACCCTCAATTGGTCTCAAGCAATATGAAAATTATATGAATGTATTAAAATTTATGAATACCAAAATCATGTATAAACTGAGTTGTAATCAATTCATACAGAAACAACAATCCCTTCAGTATTTCATCACTCCTCTAATTATCAAGAGAGATAGAAGACAAGATTTGCTTCAAATTTTAATAAGAAAACATCACATTATAACTTTCAATGCTTCATTTAAATATAAAAAGAAA
This sequence comes from Dendrobium nobile, assembly GCA_022539455.1. Taxonomy (NCBI): domain Eukaryota; kingdom Viridiplantae; phylum Streptophyta; class Magnoliopsida; order Asparagales; family Orchidaceae; genus Dendrobium; species Dendrobium nobile. Next base: position 9,728,723 of record CM039726.1, read on the forward strand.
AATCTAGAATGAAAGGAGGAGAAGATTGGAAGAAAAAGAATAAAGGAATGATGAAGATGATGATAAGAGATGGAAAAAAGGAAAATGGCGAAGCAAATGATATAGAAGAAATACCTATAGCAACAGAGGGCCGATGACTAGGCAAATCGGCCAGAGAAAGGAGTGAATGAACTAGGGTAGACGACGGCTAGGGCGACATCAACTAGGGCAGCGTTCGGCCTTGGCGTCGCACGAAGAAGAGAGGCGATGGGGGCTTGGGCTTTCATGAATCAGAGGGAGATGGAGAGGGGTTCATTTCTTGCTTTGCAAATGAAGAGCCTGGGAGCCTTAAGTTTTTTGTGAACTGCAGTGGACGGGAGAATTAGGGATTTTGGAACTGCAGAGAGGAGAGCCAATGGGAGCCTGGGAGTTTTGTTCTGTGTGTGCGAATGCGAGAGATAGTCGTGAATGCAAGAGAAAGAAAGCAGTTGTGCGAATGGGGCTGGGCTTCGTGCGAACTGCATGGGAGATAGGGAATTTTGGAACTGCAGAGAGGGAGAGCAGGCTGTTCATTTGAATAAAGGGGTAGTGGGGTTAGGGTGGTATTGGTTAGAACCAGCTTTTACACACTTGATTTGAATTTTAAATTTAGAGCTGATGATATATTTTAATTATAATTAAAAAATGACATTTTATTTTAAAATATAGGTAATTTATTTTAATAAAATTGATATATTTAAACTAAATGAAGTTAGTGAACATTTTAAATTAAATTAATTTACATTTATTTCTTTAATTTAACTAATGTCATTAGCTCGCGACGAGTCAATCCGGGCTAACTGGGGCTATTATCATAAAAAAAATTTTTGATTTCACTTCGATTGTTGTAAAAAATTTTGATTTTAAACAGTCGATTTGAGTTTTATTTGGAGTTTAATTAAATCTAGATTGAATTGATTTTGATTTGGTTTATACAAAAAGGTCGAGTCAACGCTATGTCAGTGGGCGGATAAGAGGAGTCCTAAAAGTGACGTCAACATTAGGCTACGAAAACCTATGTGCTAATGATTGAATCAAGGAAATTAACCTCGAATAATGAGGTCAACAATTGTTAGATGCTCATTGTCCCAATCCAAACTAAATGACGATTGGCGAAGAACTTCGATTTTCCATACCTTTACCAAGATTGGAGAAAAGAGTTGCAAAGTTATTATCGATAGCGGAAGTTGTATCAACGCAGTCTCTTCAGCTATGATATCCAAACTTAACCTCAAGATGACACCCCACCCAAATTCGTATAAGGTCGCTTGGATAAATTTGACTACCATATAGATTAAAGAGCAGAGCCTTATTCCTATAGAGTTTGTTGGATATCAAGAGAAGATTTGGTGCGATGTGTTGACTATGGATGTAAGTCAGATTATTCTTGGTCGCCCGTAGTTATTTGATAATGACGTCCATATTTATGGGAGAACTAACACCTACGTGTTTAAGCATGACAGGAAAAAAAATCAAGTTAATACCTTCACAACCTAAGCCCCATAAGACTGAAACCAAGCCTACCCCGGCCAAACAAAGCAAAGGACTACACCTTTTGACTGCAAAGGAAGTGGAACACGAGATTAACCAAGGAACCACCATGTACGCCCTAGTGGATCGTGAAACAAATGAGGAATTAGGAGAACCCATTCCTAAAGAGGTCCAACCACTCCTTGAAACATTTTCTGATGTTTTCCCTGAAGACTTACCTAACCAACTGCCCCCTCTGCGAGACATACAACACGCGATAGACTTGGTACCCAGAGCCTCGCTTCCAAATCTTCCCCACTACCGTATGAACCCAGAGGAGCACGCCAAGTTAAAAGAGCAAGTGGATGATCTGCTAGCAAATGGATTTATAAAGGAAAGCTTAAGCCCATGCGCGGTCCCCGCCCTTCTAACCCCTAAAAAGGATGGCTCCTAGATGATGTGTGTTGACAGTCGTGCCATCAATAAGATTACTATGAAGTATTTTTTCCCCATACCCCGCTTGGATGACATGTTGGACATGATGACCGGGGCAACCCTATTTTCTAAGATCGAGCTTAAGAGTGGCAACCATCAAATCAGAATCCGCCCTGGGGACAAATGAAAAATGGCTTTCAAGACTAAAGATGGACTGTGTTAGTGGATAGTTATGCCATTTGGCCTTAGTAATGCTCCTAACACATTCATGAGAGTTATGACTCAGGTTTTGCGACCGTTCTTAGGAAAATTCGTTGTGGTATATTTTGATGACATCCTAATCTACAGTAGCTCGGTGGATCTACACTTAAATCATCGGAATCAAATATGTGAGGCTTTAAGGAAAGAACAATTATATGCCAACCCTAAGAAGTGTATGTTCCTCACAGACCATGTCACTTTGCTCGGATTTATCATATCCTCTCATGGGATTTCAGCCAACTCCGAAAAGGTTCAAGCAATTAACGAGTGGCCTGAACCTAAAAATATTAGAGATGTTCGGAGTTTTCATGGATTGGCCACTTTCTATAGGAGGTTCATCAGAAATTTTAGCATGATAGTGGCACCCATAACTGATTGTTTGAAGAAAGGAGAATTCCATTGGACGGTAAATGCCAGCAAGGCCTTTGAGGAGATTAAAAAGAAAATGGTGGAATCACCTGTGATGTGTGTTCCTGGTTTTTCCAAAGTTTTTGAAGTAACCTGTGACGCATCAGGCCTTGGTATAGGAGGAGTTTTATTGCAAGAAGGACACCCCGTTTCCTATTTCAGTTAAAAATTAAATGACATTCGTCAGCGATACTCTACCTAGGATAAGGAGTTTTATGCGATTATACAATCCCATGATATTGGAGACATTACCTTTTGCCTTAAGAATTTATAATCTTTTCAGACCTAGAGGCCATGCGCTACATTAATTCACAGAAAAAACTAAATGCTCGTCACGGCCGTTGGGTTGAATTCCTGTAAGAATATACTTACACGATTAGACATAAAGCAGGAATTGAGAATAAAGCCACATATGCTCTAATTTGAGTCAATGGGAGCCTGGGAGTTTTGTTCTGTGTGTGCGAATGTGAGAGATAGTCGTGAATGCAAGAGAAAGAAAGCAGTTGTGCGAATGGGGCTGGGCTTCGTGCGAACTGCATGGGAGATAGGGAATTTCGGAACTGCAGAGAGGGAGAGCAGGCTGTTCGTTCGAATAAAGGGGTAGTGGGGTTAGGGTGGTATTGGTTAGAACCGGCTTTTACACACTTGATTTGAATTTTAAATTTAGAGCTCATTATATATTTTAATTATAATTAAAAAATGACATTTTATTTTAAAATATAGGTAATTTATTTTAATAAAATTGATATATTTAAACTAATTGAAGTTAGGGAACATTTTAAATTAAATTAATTTACATTTATTTATTTAATTTAACTAATGTCATTAGCTCGCGAAGAGTCAATCTGGGCTAACAGGGGCTATTATCATAAAAAAATGAACTTAACTTGAGTCAATTTGATTTGATTTCACTTCGATTGTTGTAGCAAATTTTGATTTTAAACAGTCGATTTGAGTTTTGTTTGGAGTTTAATTAAATCAAGATTGAATTGATTTTGATTTGGTTTGAACAAAAGGGTCGAGTCAACGCTACATCAGTGGGCGTCCACCTAAGGGGAGTCCTAAAGGTGATGTCTACACTAGGCTATGAAAACCTATGTGCTAAAGATTGAATCAAGGAAATTAACCTTGAATAATGAGGTCAACAATTATTAGATGCGCATTGTCCCAATCTAAACTAAATGACGATTGGCGAAGAACTTCGATTTTTCATACCTTTACCAAGATTGGACAAAAGAGTTGCAAAGTTATCATCGATAGCGGAAGTTGTATCAACGCAGTCTCTTCAGCTATGGTATCCAAACTTAACCTCAAGATGACACCCCACCCAAATTCGTATAAGGTCACTTGGATAAATTCGACTACCATATAGATTAAAGAGCGAAGCCTTATTCCTATAGAGTTTGTTGGATATCAAGAGAAAATTTGGTGCGATGTGTCGACTATGGATGTAGGTCAGATTATCCTTGGTCGCCCGTAGTTATTTGATAACGACATCCATACTTATGGGAGAACTAACACCTGCGTGTTTAAGCATGACGGGAAGATAATCAAGTTAATACCTTCACAACCTAAGCCCCATAAGACTAAACCCAAGCCTACCCCTGCCAAACAAAGCAAAGGACTACACCTTTTGACTGGAAAGGAAGTGGAAGACGAGATTAACCAAGGAACCACCATGTACGCCCTAGTGGCTCGTGAAACAAATGAGGAATTTGGAGAACTCATTCCTGAAGAGGTCCAACCACTCCTTGAAACATTTTCTGATGTTTTCCCTGAAGACTTATCTAACCAACTGCCCCCCTCTGCTAGACATACAACACGCGAAAGACTTGGTACCCAGAGCCTCGCTTCCAAATCTTCCCCACTACCGTATGAACCCAGGGGAGCACACCAAGTTAAAAGAGCAGGTGGATGATCTGCTAGCAAAGGGATTAATAAAGGAAAGCTTAAGCCCATGTGCGATTCCTGCCCTTCTAACCCCTAAAAAGGATGGCTCCTGGAGGATGTGTGTTGACAGTCGTGACATCAATAAGATTACTATTATGTATTGTTTCCACATACCCCGCTGGATGACATGTTGGACATGATGACCAGGCCAACCCTATTTTCTAAGATTGATCTTAAGAGTGGCTACCATCAAATTAGAATCCGCCCTGGGGATAAATGAAAAATGGCTTTCAAGACTAAAGATGGGTTCTATTAGTGGATAGTTATGCCATTTAGCCTTAGTAATGCTCCTAACACATTCATGAGAGTTATGACTCAGGTTTTGCGACCGTTCTTAGGAAAATTCGTTGTGGTATATTTTGATGACATCCTAATCTACAGTAGCTCGGTGGATCTACACTTAAATCATCGGAATCAAGTATGTGAGGCTTTAAGGAAAGAACAATTATATGCCAACCCTAAGAAGTGTATGTTCCTCACAGACCATGTCACTTTGCTCGGATTTATCATATCCTCTCATGGGATTTCAGCCAACTCCGAAAAGGTTCAAGCAATTAACGAGTGGCCTGAACCTAAAAATATTAGAGATGTTCGGAGTTTTCATGGATTGGCCACTTTCTATAGGAGGTTCATCAGAAATTTTAGCATGATAGTGGCACCCATAACTGATTGTTTGAAGAAAGGAGAATTCCATTGGACGGTAAATGCCAGCAAGGCCTTTGAGGAGATTAAAAAGAAAATGGTGGAATCACCTGTGATGCGTGTTCCTGGTTTTTCCAAAGTTTTTGAAGTAACCTGTGACGCATCAGGCCTTGGTATAGGAGGAGTTTTATTGCAAGAAGGACACCCCGTTTCCTATTTCAGTTAAAAATTAAATGACATTCGTCAGCGATACTCTACCTAGGATAAGGAGTTTTATGCGATTATACAATCCCTTGATATTGGAGACATCACCTTTTGCCTTAAGAATTTATAATCTTTTCAGACCTAGAGGCCATGCGCTACATTAATTCACAGAAAAAACTAAATGCTCGTCACGGCCGTTGGGTTGAATTCCTGTAAGAATATACTTACACGATTAGACATAAAGCAGGAATTGAGAATAAAGCCACATATGCTCTAATTTGAGCCAATGGGAGCCTGGGAGTTTTGTTCTGTGTGTGCGAATGCGAGAGATAGTCGTGAATGCAAGAGAAAGAAAGCAGTTGTGCGAATGGGGCTGGGCTTCGTGCGAACTGCATGGGAGATAGAGAATTTCGGAACTGCAGAGAGGGAGAGCAGGCTGTTCGTTCGATTAAAGGGGTAGTGGGGTTAGGGTGGTATTGGTTAGAACCGGCTTTTACACACTTGATTTGAATTTTAAATTTAGAGCTCATTATATATTTTAATTATAATTAAAAAATGACATTTTATTTTAAAATATAGGTAATTTATTTTAATAAAATTGATATATTTAAACTAATTGAAGTTAGTGAACATTTTAAATTAAATTAATTTACATTTATTTATTTAATTTAACTAATGTCATTAGCTCGCGAAGAGTCAATCTGGGCTAACAGGGGCTATTATCATAAAAAAATGAACTTAACTTGAGTCAATTTGATTTGATTTCACTTCGATTGTTGTAGCAAATTTTGATTTTAAACAGTCGATTTGAGTTTTGTTTGGAGTTTATTAGTGGATGGTTATGCCATTTGACCTTAGTAATGCTCCTAGCAAGTTCATGAGAGTTATGACTCAAGTTTTGTGATCGTTCTTAGGAAAATTTGTTGTGATATATTTTGATGACATCCTAATCTACAGTAGCTTGGTGGACCTACACTTAAATCATCTGAATCAAGTATGTGAGGTTTTGAGGAAAGAGTAATTATATGCCAACCCTAAGAAGTGTATGTTCCTCACAGACCGTGTCACTTTTCTCTGATTTATCATATCCTCTCAAGGGATTTCAGCCAACCTCGAAAAGGTTCGAGCAATTAACGAGTGACATGAACCTAAAAATATTAGAAATGTTCGGAGTTTTCATGGATTGGCCACTTTCTATAGGAGGTTCATTATAAACTTTAGCACAATAGTGGCACCCATAACTGATTGTTTGAAGAAAGGAGAATTCCTTTGGACGGTAAATGCCAGCAAGGCCTTTGAGGAGATTAAAAAGAAAATGGTGGAATCACCTGTGATGCGTGTTCCTGGTTTTTCCAAAGTTTTTGAAGTAACCTGTACGCATCAGGCCTTGGTATAGGAGGAGTTTAATCGCAAGAAGGACACCCCGTTGCCTATTTCAGTGAAAAATTAAATGACATTCGTCAGCGATACTCTACATACGATAAGGAGTTTTATACGATTATCCAATCCCTTAGATATTGGAGACATTACCTTTTGCCTTAAGAATTTGTAATCTTTCAGACCATGAGGCCTTGCGCTACATTAATTCACAGAAAAAACTAAATGCTCGTCACGAACGTTGGGTTTAATTCCTGCAAGAATATACTTACACGATTAGACATAAAGCAGGAATTGAGAATAAAGCCACATATGCTCTAAGCCGTTGGATGATGGTTACCCGAGAAATGAGGACGGAAGTAGTTGGTTTCGAGCGACTTAAGGAAGATTACTTAGACTACCTTGATTTTATATAAACTTATTCCCTACTGACAAACGAAGATGAGCATATAATAAATGATTTTCTTGTGGAAGATGGATACTTGTTCAAGTCATAAAAACTTTGTATTCCCGACACTTCTCTCCGGGAATTTCTAGTATGGGAATTACATGCAGTAGGTTTAGCTGGCCACTTCGGTGAATCCAAAACTATTGCCGCACTAGAGAATCGATTCTATTGGCACAGCCTTAAGCGCGACATTAGCAAACTTTTAAGGAGATGTCACACCTGCCAGCTTGCCAAACAACGCAAGCAAAACACGGGCCTTTACACTCCACTCCCCGTGCCCAATTTCCCTTGGCAGGATGTAAGTATGGATTTTGTACTAGGATTGCCCAAGACTGTTAGGAAACACGATTATGTTTGTGTAGTCATTGATCGGTTCTCGAAGATGGCTCACTTCCTCCCATGTTCTAAAACTTTTGATGCCTCCCGGGTGCTAAGCTTTACTTTGATGATATTGTTAGACGTCATGGTCTACTTAAAACCATCGTTTCTGATAGAGATGTTAAGTTTACGAGTTATTTTTGGTAAATACTATGGCACAAGATGGGTACGAAGTTACAGTTTTCCACAGCCTTCCACCACCAGACCGATAGGCAAATCGAAGTTGTTAACAGAAGCTTAGGAAACCTCTTAAGAACTTTGGTAGGTGAAAACCATAGGGACTGAAATTCTAAGTTGCCCATTGCTTAATTTGCCTATAACAATTCTGTCAACCGAACAACGAGTCTGAGTCCAACTGAGATTGTGTACGGATATCAACCTAAGCAACCTATAGATCTAATCCCCATGGATCCTAAGTCTAGAGCATATGAGTCAGCATCTACATTTACATCAAATTTATAAGAATTTCATAAAGACATTAATAAAAGAATTGAACTGAGCAATGCTAACTATAAACTCACTACGAACCTCAAGAAAAGGTTTAAAGAATTTGAAGTGGGAGATTCTGTAATGGTTCGGATTCGTCTGGAGCGATTCCCTCAAGGGACCGTTAAAAAGTTACATGTGAGATGCGCGGGACCATTCAAAATAATTTGCAAAATAAACAGTAATACTTATGTGCTAGACCATCATAAAGGTTTTAAATTTGGCCCCACATTTAACATTGAAGATCTTGTAACCTATGATGGTCAAGAGTTTAACCCTACCAATCCATTACATGATGAGCCTTGTGTGTCCCTACCTGGTGAGATCCCCAGCCTACCTCCACTCCCAAACATTCCCACTTTACCTAATGCAGAGAGGATTGAAGCAATACTTAGCGATGAGATCATTTCCACTAAAGACGATGGTCGCCGAAGGTATCTGGTTCAATGGGCAGGAAAATCGAAGACAGAGAACATGTGGATCGACCAAGAAGAGCTGCTGAGATTGGACCCTGACCTACTGTAGTGGTATGAGACTATTAGAGATGCTCACTTGATGGGGTCGAGCTTTCTCCCATCTGGAGAGAATGATAAGGACATCAGATTTCGACACGTGTACCATCACTAAAGATGCAGATCGACGACTACGATCCAGAGCCTTTATTTCTGATTTATTTTCATTTTATTTATGCTTGTATTTCTTGTTTCCTAGTTTTCCCCTGTGGGCATTGAGTCGCTTATGTAGCCTTGAGGGCATTTGTGTCATTTCAGTTTTTTTACTTTATTTTGGCCTACTTATATGAGGCCTCATGCAATGTAATAGTTAGTTGATGAATTATTGAATGAATTTCTCTTTTGATCTATTTGTGAGTTCGTGAACCATCCAAGCTCTTTTTATGAGTTCTTGAGGAGGAGGCGCTTATAGATCTCTTTATGAGTTCTTTTAGACGTGTTGTGCAAGGTTGGTAGATTCGGCAACTTCTCTCTCTCTCTCTTGGAACTCAAATCTTTCTTCCCCACCTAGCCGAAATTCTCCTCCTCCACAAAATTCCCTTGCCGCCGCCCCTACTGGACCGTCCAGACCATCACCCGCCCCCCTGGCAGCCACCTCCCGCCGGCCATCCTCCCCGCCCCTTTCCCCACTCCCTTCCCCTAACCGCCGGAATCCCTCCTTGAGATTTCAAATTTGAAATTTCAAAAATTTCCAAGAGCCATAAAGGGTTTCCAAAATTAGCTCCTTGATTTTAGGCAATCATCGTAATTGAATTTTAATTCAAATCTGTAATTCAAACATTCCCCAATTGATTGCTCATCTATTAGGAAACTTTCCTATCTTACAAAATCTGAAATTTAATTCAGATTTTATTTAAATCCTTGATTAGTATAGTGGGCCCCACTCTACTTATGACAATAGTGCTCTTCCCTATCTATATGTGGCCGGCCCCCTTACTGGGCTTCTCTCTCTACTAAATTAATTCCTATTCTCCACCAAGTCAGCCCCATTAATTCCCCATTGCCGCCCCCTCATCCTCTATTGGAATTAATTTGAAATCTTCAAATTAATCCCCTCCCACCCACTAAAACTTGAAATAATTTCAGACTTTTCTATTTTTATTTCTTGGTGCCTCTCTCTAGCCAATCCCCTCAAGCACCCAAGCTGACCCAACCCTCCCTCCTCCAAGCCGCCACCTCCTCTTTCCCTCTTCCCCCTTTGGGTGCTCCTTCAACTCCCGACGATGATGCATGGCGGATCCAGAAGTTGATCACGACTTTGCGTACAACGAACGAGGAGAGATCTACATCTTTCTCTCCCCCTTCTACGAGCCGAATTGGAAGTACGAAATTATAGTAGAAAAAAATGTCAATCGTATCATTTATTGCCTTGCCGGAACCATCGACCTACAACGAACAAGAACTCCGTGGATTCTTCTTGTCCTGCCCTCGCTTCACCAACTCCCGTTTCTTCTCCGGCGACTAGTCCTCTTGGCATCACTTGCGTAATAGTGGTATCTCTAGGTGTGCTTACGATCCTCTTCCGCTAGCCCACACTTTCATGAGTTGATTAAAGGATCTCAAGGTGAAGGATCTAGATTTTAACTGTGAGGCTTTGTTTTAGTTGGCTATTTGCATTACCTAAATTTTTTGTTATTAATTTTGCAAGTTCCCGTAAATCTCAATTGTGATCTATTGCTATTGCGTTATCTTCCATGCTATTTTCTAAAACCACTACTTGAGGAAGCTAGTTTTATGGGTAGTACACAAAGTTCATAACCTTTATTAATCTCTTAAATTTCAATTCTTGCATCCGCATCTAGATTCACATCATTTTGGTATCATAGCATGGTTAGCATAGGCTATGCATGCTAGAACTCATCCTAAGCATTACATCAACTAAGCAATTTTTTTCCGAGTGTTATTGCTGTCCATAATTTTTCTGCACTTTTTAGTGACCTTTAGGTGACCCTAAACTTGTATTAAGTTGTTGTCCTCACTCTAGTTATCACCCCAAACACCTAGGGCACTCTATATGTTGTTATTGTTTGTTGTACTAATCATTCCTGCATCGTACAATAGCATTTTAGTAAGCATATCACATTTAAGTGTTGTCTTTCAAACCTTGACACCTCTAAGTACTACCTAGTGTTTACTCATGGATCCGGAATATATTCAAGCAAATCTAGACCTCATAGTGGGCCAACTTGGAACTGTTACGCAGCAAATCTGAAACACCCATACGGACTTAGCAGATTTTAGGCGCCAAACAAGTGATAGATGAGACAACATCGAGCGTATAGGGAACCCCGCTATTTATACCCCTTCTAGGCCGCACTCATCTTATGGTGATGACAACCAGACCGATCATGGCCATCCTCGAGATCACTACCGTCATAACCCTAGACCAATCATGACACCGTAGGAAATGAACCCACTTGGAGAGATAACGATGCTCAGTTGTTAAAGAACATCCGCATAGATGCTCCTTCCTACGATGGTACCCTTGCCCCTCATATTTTCTTGGATTGGATCAAAGGAATGGATAGTTACTTCAAATGGTACAATATCTCTAAGGAACGAAAAGTTAGGTTCGCAAAAATGAAACTTAGGGGCCGAGCCAACCACTATTGGACGAACTTGGAGAACATGCGTGAAACCCGAGGAGAACACCCCATCACTGATTGGAGAACGATGAAACAGAAGCTCAAAAGAAAATATCTCCCCTCTTCCTACTCCCCTAAGCTCTTAGATAAGTGGAATAGATTGACCTAAGGGAGTAGACCTGTTAAGGAGTATATCTCTTCCTTTGATGACTACCTAATTTGTTGCAGTGGTGAGGAGACCACTACCCCAGCCCAAATCCTTTCAATGTTTAGAGCTGGCTTAAGAGAGGATCTCAGTAATGAGCCTTTTGCGAGAGGAATTGAAAATTTGGAAGCAGCCTGTAGTTTAGTACTCGACTTAGAAGAATCCAAGAACCACTCTAACTCTAGGCATCCAGACTCCCGTCCTGGCCCATATAGAGCTTCTTCCAATCAAATTCAAACTAGACCTGCTGGTCCTGTAGTTAATCGACCAACTGCGAGCCAACCACAATCCCGTCACGACTTTAAAGGCAAGACTCCCGAGCATGACACTCCCAAAGCCACTTTTGGAACCAAGTGTTATAGGTGCCACGGTTATGGACACATTGCTTCGCAGTGTTCTAATTCGTACAAGGTCACCATCATCGAAGAAGTAGAAGAAGAAGACAAAGAACCTGAGACTGAATTGACCCATCTTGTGGACGATGAAGAAGATTTCTTTGACAAGGACGACCCTGTTGGCCTGCACGTTATTTGTGGGAAAAATTATATGTATCCCCACACAGATTTTGATTTCTCCTATTTTGTAATTGAACACTGCATTTAGAATATAGTACACTCTTGAGAGATTGACACAATATTCTATAATTAATTCAATATCAAAATAGGGCTTTTTTTAAGATATATTTCTATGATCAAATACAGTTCAAAGAATAACATATCATCTCGAGAGATGAATATGAAATTCTATAGAATGCGTTTAAAAATAGAAATAATTTTTTAAAAGTTTTATTTAGATATAACAAGGAGAATATTATATCATCTTGAAAGACGAACATAACATTCTTCAAGACATCCAAAAACAAGAATGGATTTTATTAAATTCATAATTTCCAAAATTAAATATAATAAGTAGGATATTATATTGTCTAAAAAGATAATAATAACATCATACAAGTATATTTAAAATTAAAAAAGAAGTTTTAAAGACATCTGCATTCCCAAAGATTTTTCTCTTATTTTATATGACTAAAACAAGGTTTATTTTAGTCTGGGGTTCTCAAATCCCTATAGGGGTAAGTCACTATAGTTAATTACATCCTAGAAGAGATGCTCCTAAGAAAACTCTCGATTAAAGCAGTAATTTCATACCATTTGATTAATAAGTAGAAGACAAGGAACATAAGTAGGGATTTTCTAAGGTGAAAGCTCAATGCTGAACATTTATTAGCGAGTTAAAGGAGGAAAAGTAGAAGGTGCCGGATTCTGAGAAGCTCATAGGCGACCTCAGTCTATCCTATATTGGGCTTCACATTTTAAGAGAGAGATTTTATGTTTAGGTTGATATTTTATTAGAAAGTTGGGATTCTATTCCCGGAGGGCGAGAACATAAGATTTTAAAAAGAATCTACCTTAGAACCTAAATCTAATTTGGATACTATGAAGTAGTGACCCGAACCTAACTAATGAAGTGCAAATATGGACTTACCCCGGCCTGGATTGGAGAGTTAGCTAACCACCTAGGCACTTTAAAATCATGTGTCCAGTCTCTTTATAAAAGATGGGTAGGGACATTGCTTAAGTTTTAAGGAATTAGGGGCCGACATCTAAGACAGATCCTAATTTGACACTCAACTTATGCAGGGTGAATAATGCCTAGAAATAAAATACAATAAATATTTTATACTCCTTTTTTATTTGTATCTATTGCAATGCATGCTAATTGACTCGAATGCATAAAATGAATATGAAGCAGTTTTTAAATTAGGCTTAGAAAATAGGTTTTTCCCTAGAGATTGCACAAATGACAGAACTGCACCCTCTTAGGTCAAGTAGTCTGCCAGAACCTACAGGCAGGGAGGTGCCTAACAAGGAAGAGAAGTAATAATATGCTTATGCTGACTCTCGACGGTCCCGAGCTTATTTCTTATATCGTTAGAGTTACTAAATGAGTATAAAAATTTTATTATAATTACAAGTAGAAGAATTTGGATTATAAGCCTAAAATTTTATTATATTCATTTCATTTTTTCTTCTTCTATGAGCTTGTTGGATTTGTCGGGTCTGGATATCCAAATGAAAAAGAAACTCATCTCTAAAGGGGTATTTTCTTTTGTATTTGGATATTAAAATGATCCTAATTTGGCTTTCCAAATAAAAAAGAATAATCTTTTAAGGAATATTCTCATTTCTTTGGATTCCAAATTGGATGTGATATCCCACTTTCAAGATCACTTTCATATTTATAATAATTTTCAAATACATTTACATTACATTTCACATAAAAAAAATCTAGACCACCTGCAGGGTTATCCTAAGCAGTTTATAATAAAAATCATCCCAAGCAATTATATATCTGCATTTTAAATTAAATCCATCAGTCACACTTAGTCACACTCTTTTTTTTTATTTGGGGGATAAGCAGTTGCATTCATATAATTATTAATCAATTAGCCCCCCTTTTAACTGTCATGCACGAGTGTGGCCACCTGCAAGAAATATTATTAACAACTAGATCGCTCCTAACCTATGGGCAATATAATCGTCAATCAAATCATATCACAGAGTATAGTAAAAGTAAGTAAACAAATACACCAATAATTTTACAACCAACATGCAGTAAAAATCGAGAAAGCCCGTCACACAGCATTAGGAAAGTAAATACCGGCTTAACCTAAAACTAGAGTCGGTTGTCCTCACAAACAAATCTAAGTGTGTGCAATAAGCTGTGTGGTTTTGATATGTCCTTGGTAAATTATTAGTTGGAGTTTTCTAATTTATTGAATTTAGTTTGTTGAGGTCAAAGGAGGATGTCACTTAGTTTTATATGTTCTATGCTATCATAAAGTGTGCATGCATCCTAAGTTTAAGTTTTCTAAGACTCAGTCCTTAATTTTTATTCTTAAATATCACTAATGTTATATGGGGTAAAATTTTTGTTATTACTAACCCTTAGGACTTTGCGTACGTGTAAAAGGGGTTTAGGGATCTAAAATCAAATAAAAGTAAACCTAATAAAACTGAATTTCTACAGGGACCTAAAGGAGAAGGGTTCGTACAAACCACATCAAGGGCCCCTAAAGATTTTCTAAGTTTAGAATACTTACAATCACCGGGGGCTACAACCCGGTGGTTCCGCCCGTAGCACCCCTACCCGGCTGGATAGAGGCGACTGACGCCGTTAGTCCCTTATCTTTTTGTTCACTCGACCAGTACCATTTCCTCATAGTTTATGCAAATAAAGAAAAGAAAACAGGGGAGTATAAAGCACATTTAATAATTAATAATAAAATAATTGAAATTTACTAAAAATAAAGACATACCTTTTTTCGGGCTTGAACACCGATTTAGTCGATTGTCTTTTGAACTTTTCACTTTTGAAAGTATACTTTATATCTTTCCAACATTCATTTCCACTCTTCCAAACTTACACAATTTTTTTACAAAACAAACACATTACCTCTCACACTTGCACACTTCTCCTTTCCCAAAATCATATTCTACACTTTTCCTTATCAAAATACTTTTAAACACATCAATATTCAATACAACTTTCAATACACACAAATTTCACCTTTCAAGTCAAACTTGACACCCTTCCCGACACGCATATTTTACTTCTCAACACACACTGTAATCACTTATCACATACGCAAGATCTCTTTCACTTTTCCAAAACACAAGCAAATTACCTTTCAATACACATTTTCAAAACATACATTTCATCTTTCAAACTTACACACAATGCACCTTTCTTACTAATACATGCAATTCTTCTTTCAAGACATGCACTTTACTTTCAATTTCAACTCATGCAATATCTTTTTAAGATATATTTCTCACATAAAACACTTTTTCAACACACTTTTCACCTTACTTCCCAAAACAAATACCCTTTTTTCCAATATTTACAAAATGCCTCAAGCAAACATTCATCCCTTTATATAAATGCTAAGACTCGGTTCATCATCTCTCTTTCTTAAAGTGTATTATGCAACACTCCAAATTTCTTTATACAAGCTTCTATCACAAGGAAGGCTACCAATGCATATAATAGTATTTCGCAAAAAGACTTCAAATTTCCTTCCAACCAACTCAAGCTACCCTTCAACAATCATAAAGCAAACTTTGCAAAAAAAAAAATTTTTGAATACTCATGACTTTGACAAAAGAAAATACATGAAAATTCACCCATAAGGCTATCGATTCTTCCACCTCATGACTTTAAACATATGATGTTTCTAGATTTCAAGAATGCATATAACTTATGCCACCAATTAGATTGAACAAAACAATTACAAAACACCTCTTCTCAAAACTCATAATGCCATTTAACAGGGACAAAACAACATTTTATTGAAACTATGAAAACCTCCACATTTTGTCACGCTCCAAAGTAGAAAGTATGTTGGAACTCAAAAGGGTCATTTTATTATCATAAACTTTACTATGAGAAATCCCAACATGTATGTATGAAGTATATTCATTTCTAAAAATAAAATAAAATACACTTGTCTTTCAATCTTCTCATTAAAACAAATGCTAATACCACAAGTGATCAGAACCAATAAAATTGGATTTATTGAAGGTTTATTAGAAAGAATACTTGTAAACATATATTCACCTTTTTATTACGAAAAAACTCTTCATGCATAACACAACTCCTATACACATATATCTTCTCTTAAAACTGACTAATCATTCGACAAAATCCAGAAAGCGTTCTCATGTAAGGAAAACCTCATTAGGCTTATGCAAACATTTTAAAATCAAATAAATGTGATAATCAGGAAATGTTTAACTTACAAAATTTACAAAGCATATAGGTTTATTCCTTTTCTTTTCTTGATGAGGTTGCTCATGCATAAATCCCAACATGTAAATCATAGCATAAGGGCAAACCCTCAATGGGTCTCAAGCAATAAGAAAATTATATGAATGTATTAAAATTTATGAATACCAAAATCATGTATAAACTGAGTTGTAATCAATTCATATAGAAACAATAATCCCTTCAGATTTTCATCACTCCTCTAATTATCAAGAGAGATAGAACACAAGATTTGCTTCAGATTTTAATAAGAAAACATCACATTATAACTTTCAATGCTTCATTTAAATATAAAAAGAAAAATCTAGAATGAAAGGAGGAGGAGAAGATTGGAAGAAAAAGAATAAAGGAATGAAGAAGAAGATGATAAGAGATGGAAAAAAGGAAAATGGTGAAGAAAATGATGTAGAAGAAATACCTATAGCAACAGAGGGCCGATGACTAGGCAAATCGGCTAGAGAAAGGAGTGAACGAACTAGGGTAGATGACGGCTAGGGTGACATCAACTAGGGCAGTGTTCGGCCTAGGCGTCGTACGAAGCAGAGAGGCGATGGGGGCTTGGGCTTTTGCGAATTAGAGGGAGACGGAGAGAGGGTTCGTTTGTTGCTTTGTGAATGAAGAGCCTGGGAGCCTTCAGTTTTTTGCGAACTGCAGTGGACGGGAGACTTAAGGATTTTGGAACTACATAGAGGAGAGCTAATGGGAGCCTGGAAGTTTTGTTCTGTGTGTGCGAATGCGAGAGATAGTCGTGAATGCAAGAGAAAGAAAGCAGTTGTGCGAATGGGGCTGGGCTTCGTGCGAACTGCAAGGGAGATAGGGTATTTCGGAACTACAGAGAGGGAGAGCGGGTGGTTCCTCCGAATAAAGGGGTAGTGGGGTTAGGGTGGTATTGGTTAGAACCGGCTTTTACACACTTGATTTGAATTTTAAATTTAGAGCTGATGATATATTTTAATTATAATTAAAAAAAATGACATTTTATTTTAAAATAAAGCTAATTTATTTTAACAAAATTGATATATTTAAACTAAATGAAGTTAGTGAACATTTTAAATTAATTTAATTTACATTTATTTATTTAATTTAACTAATGTCATTAGCTCGCAACGAGTTAATCCGGGCTAACTCGGGCTATTGTCATAAAAAAATGAACTTGACTTGAGTCAATTTGATTTGATTTTACTTCGATTGGTGTAAAAACTTTTGATTTTAAACAGTCGATTTGAAATTTGTTTGGAGTTTAATTAAATCTAGATTGAATTGATTTTGATTTTGTTTGAACAAAAGGGTCGAGTCAATGCTACGTCAGTGGTCGTCCACCTAAGGGGAGTCCTAAAAGTGATGTCTACACTAGGCTACGAAAACCTATGTGCTAAAGATTGAATCAGTGAAATTAACCTCGAATAATGAGGTCAACAATTATTAGATGTGCATTGTCCCAATCCAAACTAAAAGACAATTGGAGAAGAACTTCAATTTTCCATACCTTTACCAAGATTGGAGAAAAGAGTTGCAAAGTTATCATTGACAGTAGAAGTTGTATCAACGCAGTCACTTCAGCTATGATATACAAACTTAACCTCAAGATGACACCCCACCCAAATTTGTATAAGGTCACTTGGATAAATTCGACTACCATATAGATTAAAGAGTGGAGCCTTATTCCTATAGAGTTTGTTAGATATCAAGAGAAGATTTGGTGCGATGTTTTGGTAATGGATGTAGGTCAGATTATCCTTGGTCGCCTGTAGTTATTTGATAACGACGTCCATTTTTATGGGAGAACTAACACTGCATGTTTAAGCATGATGGGAAGAAAATCAAGTTAATACCTTCACAACCTAAGCCCCATAAGACCGAAGCCAAGCCTACCCCTTCCAAACAAAGCAAAGGACTACACCTTTTGACTGCAAAGGAAGTGGAAGATGAGATTAACCAAGGAACCACCATGTACGCCCTAGTGGCTCGTGAAGCAAATGAGGAATTAGGAGAACCCATTCCTGAAGAGGTCCAACCACTCCTTAAAACATTTTTTGATATTTTCCCTAATGACTTACCTAACCAACTGCCCCCTCTGCGAGACATACAACACATGATAGACTTGGTACCCAAAGCCTCACTTCCAAATCTTCCCCACTACCATATGAACCCAGAGGAGCATGCCAAGTTAAAAGAGCAGGTAGATGATCTGCTAGCAAAGGGATTTATAAAGGAAAGCTTAAGCCCATGTGCGGTCCCCGCCCTTCTAACCCTTAAAAAGGATGGCTTCTGGAGGATGTGTGTTGACAGTCATGCCATCAATAAGATTACTATGAAGTATTATTTTCCCATACCCCACTTGGATGACATGTTTGACATGATGACCGGGGCAACCCTATTTTCTAAGATCGGTCTTAAGAGTGGCTACCATCAAATCAGAATCCGCCCCGGGGACAAATGAAAAATGGCTTTCAAGACTAAAGATGGGCTGTATTAGTGGATGGCTATGCCATTTGGCCTTAGTAATGCTCCTAGCACGTTCATGAGAGTTTTGACTCAAGTTTTGCGACTGTTCTTAGGAAAATTTGTTGTGGTATATTGTGATGACATCCTAATCTACAGTAGCTTGGTGGGCCTACACTTAATTCATCTGAATCAAGTATGTGAGGTTTTGAGGAAAGAATAATTGTATGCCAACCCTAAGAAGTGTATGTTCCTCACAGACCGTGTCACTTTTCTCGGATTTATCATATCCTCTCAAGGGATTTCAGCTAACCCCGAAAAGGTTCGAGCAATTAACGAGTGGCTTGAACATAAAAATATTAGAGATGTTCGAAGTTTTCATGGATTGGCCACTTTCTATAGGAGATTCATCAGAAATTTTAGCATGATAGTGGCACCCATAACTGATTGTTTGAAAAAAAGAGAATTCCATTGGAAGGTAAATGCCTGCAAGGCCTTTGAGGAGATTAAAAAGAAAATGGTGGAATCACCTGTGATGCATGTTCCTGGTTTTTCCAAAGTTTTTGAAGTAACATGTACGCATCAGGCCTTGGTATAGGAGGAGTTTAATCGCAAGAAGGACACCCCGTTGCCTATTTCAGTGAAACATTAAATGACATTCGTCAGCGATACTCTGCCTACGATAAGGAGTTTTATGCGATTATCCAATCCCTTAGATATTGGAGACATTACCTTTTGCCTTAAGAATTTGTAATCTTTTAAGACCATGAGGCATTGCGCTTAATTCACAAAAAAAAGTAAATGCTTGTCACGGTCGTTGGGTTGAATTCCTACAAGAATATACTTACACGATTAGATATAAAGCAGGAATTGAGAATGAAGCCATATATGCTCTAAGCCGTTGGATGATGGTTACCCGAGAAATGAGGACGGAAGTAGTTGGTTTCGAGCAACTTAAGGAAGATTACTTGGACTGCCCTGGTTTTAAATAAACTTATTCCCTACTGACAAATGAAGACAAGCGTATAATAAATGATTTTCTTGTGGAAGATGGATACTTGTTCAAGTCATAAAAACTTTATATTCCCGACACTTCTCTCCGGGAATTTATAGTATGGGAATTACATGCATGAGGTTTAGCTGGCCACTTCGGTCAATCCAAATCTATTGACGCACTAGAGAATCGATTCTATTAGCCCAGCCTTAAGCGCGATGTTAGCAAACTTTTAAGGAGATGTCACACTTGCCAGCTTGCCAAACAACGCAAGCAAAACACGGGCCTCTACACTCCTCTCCCCGTGCCCAATTGCCCTTGGCAGGATGTAAGTATGGATTTCGTACTAGGATTGCCCAAGACTGTTAGGAAACACGATTGTGTTTGTGTAGTTGTTGATCGGTTCTCGAAGATGACTCACTTTCTTCCATGTTCTAAAACTTTTGATGCCTCCCGGGTGCTAAGCTTTACTTTGATGATATTGTTAGACTTCATGGTCTACTTAAAACCATCGTTTCTGATAGAGATGTTAAGTTTACGAATTATTTTTGGAAAATACTGTGGCTCAAGACGGGTACGAAGTTACAGTTTTCCATAGCCTTCCACCCCCATATCGATGGGCAAACCGAAGTTGTTAACAGAAGCTTAGGAAACCTCTTAAGAAGTTTGGTAGGTGAAAACCTTAGAGACTGGGATTCTAAGTTGCCCATTGCTGAATTTTCCTATAACAATTCTATCAACCGAACCACGGGTCTGAGTCCAGCTGAGATTATGTACGGATACGAACCTAAGCAACCTATAGATCTAATCCTCATGGGTCCTAAGTCTAGAGCAACTGAGTCAGCATCTGCATTTACATCACATTTATAAGAATTTCACAAAGACATTAATAAAAGAATTGAACTGAGCAATGCTAACTATAAACTCACTACGAACCTCAAGAAAAGGTTTAAAGAATTTGAAGTGGGAGATTCTGTAATGGTTCGAATTCGTCCAGAGCGATTACCGCAAGGGACCGTTAAAAAGTTACATGCGAGATGCGCGGGACCATTCAAAATAATTTTCAAAATAAATAGTAATACTTATGTGCTAGACCATCCTGAAGGTTTTAACTTTAGCCCTACATTTAACATTGAAGATCTTGTAACCTATGAGGGTCCAGAGTTTAACCCTACCAATCCATTACATGATGAACCTTGTGTGCCCCTACCTGGTGAGATCCCCAGCCAACATCCACTCCCAAACATTCCCACTTTACCTAATGAGGAGAGGATTGAGACAGTACTTAGCGATGAGATCATTTCATCTAAAGACGATGGTCGCCGAAGGTATATGGTTCAATGGGCAAGAAAATCGGAGATGGAGAACGTGTGGATCGACCGAGAAGAGATGCAGAGATTGGACTCTGACCTACTGGAGTGGTACGAGACTACCAGAGATGCTCACTCGACGGGGTCGAGCTTTCTCCAACATGGGGAGAATGATGAGGACATTAGATTTTGACACATGTACCATCGCTGGAGATGTAGATCGACGGCTATGATCTAGAGCCTCTATTTCTGATTTATTTGCATTTTATTTATGCTTGTATTTCTTATTTCCTAGTTTTTCCCTATGGGCATTGAGTCGCTTATGTAGCCCTGACAGCATTTATGTCATTTCAATTTTTTTAATTTATTTTGGCCTACTTATATGAGGCCTCATGCAATGTAATAGTTAGTTGATGAATTATTGAATGAATTTCTCTTTTGATCTCTTTGTGAGTTCGTGAACCTTCCAAGCTCTCTTTATGAGTTCTTGAGTAGGAGGCGCTTGTAGATCTCTTTGTGAGTTCTATTGGAGGTGTTGTGCAAGGTTGGTAGATTCGGCAACTTCTCTCTCTCTCACGGAACTCAAATCTTTCTTCCCCACCTAGCCGAAATTCTCATCCTCCCCAAAATCCCCTTGCCGCCGCCCTTACTGGACCGTCCAGACAATCCCCCCCCCCCCCCCCCTGGCAGCCACCTCCTGCCGCCATCCTCTCCGCCCCCTTGCCCCACTCCGTTCCCCTAGCCACCAGCCTCCCTCCTTGAGATTTCAAATTTGAAATTTCAAAATTTTCCAAGAGCCATAAAGGGTTTCAAAAATTAGCTCCTTGATTTTAGGCAATCATCTTAATTGAATTTTAATTCAAATCTGAAATTCAAACATTCCCCAATTGATTACTCATCTATTAGGAAACTTTCCTATCTTACAAAATCTGAAATTTAATTCAGATTTTATTTAAATCCTTGATTAGTGTTGTGGGCACCACTCTACTTCTAACAATAGTGCTCTTCCCTATCTCTATGTGGCCGGGCCCCATTACTGGGCTTCTCTCTCTACTAAATTAATTCATATTCTCCACCAAGTCAGCCCCATTAATTCCCCATTGCCGTCCCTCTCATCCTCTATTGGAATTAATTTGAAATTTTCAAATTAATTCCCTCCCACCCACTAAAACTTGAAATAATTTCAGAATTTTCTATTTTTATTTCTTGGTGCCTCTCTCTAGCCAATCCCCTCAAGCACCCAAGCTGACCCAACCCTCCCTCCTCCAAGCCGCCACCTCCTCTTTCCCTCTTCCCCCTTTGGGTGCTCCTTCAACTCCCAATGATGATGCATGGCGGATCCAGAAGTTGATCACGACTTTGCGTACAACGAACGACGAGAGATCGACATCTTTCTCTCCCCCTTCTACAAGCCAGATTGGGAGTATGAAATTATAATAGAATAATACATCAATCATATCATTTATTGCCTTGTCGAAACCATCGACCTTCAACGACCAAGAACTCCGTGGATTCTTCTTGGCCAGCCACCCGCTTCCCCAACTCCCGTTTCTTCCCCGGCGACTAGTCCTCTTGGAATCACTTGCGCAATAGTGGTATCTCTAAGTGTGCTTACGATCCTCTGCCGCTAGCCCCCACTTTCAAGAGTTGATTAAAGGATCTCAAGGTGAAGGATCTAGATTTTAACTGTGAGGCTTTGTTTTAGTTGTCTATTTGCATTACTTAATTTTTTTGTTATTAATTTTGCAAGCTCTCGTAAATCTCAATTGTGATCTATTGCTATTGCGTTATCTTCCATGCTATTTTCTAAAACCACTACTTGAGGAAGCTAGTTTAATGGGTGGTACGCAAAGTTCATAACCTTTATTAATCTCTTAAATTGCAATTCTTACATCCGCATCTAGATTCACATCAAATACCTAATTTTTTCTAATGTTGTTAACGATTTAAAAAACAAGTTGAACGCGCCAAATTTTGTATCATGGCCTTCTAAAAGGATTCCATGTCATGATTATTTGATAAGTTTTATGCTGATTGTCGACTACCTGACACGCAACCCTCCACTTTTCTCATCAAGGACTTGGAGTAGCTCCAGTGGAAGATAAGATTAGAGAGAGTCATCATAGATGGTTTGGTCACATTAAACGGAGGCCTTCTGATTACCCGATTAGAAAAGTTGAGGTATTAGATTTGACTTATGTTAAGAAAAATAGAGGTAGACCTAAAAAGACTTGGTTAAAAAATATTAGAAATGATATTTCTTTATTAGATTTAAATGAGAATTTGATTTTGTAACAGGACAAAATGGCGAAAAAAGATTCATGTAGCCGACCCCAAATAGTGGGGCAAAGGTTTGATGTTATTGATGTTGTTGTTGGCCTTCTAAAAAAAACTCCTTAAGCTAAAATTTTTGAAACTCTCATTATATTCCATTTACTTTTAACTTCATCCACTTGATTACATCCTCAATCACTTTTTCCTTCCACAACAAACTAATAATTTTCAATGGGGCTATACAAGGCCACGAGGTCTTTCATACTTTGTAAAAAGAAAACAAGGCATTTTGTGTCAGTGCCTTTGCTGACATTGCACATAACGACATGTATTGCCTTACTAGCAAGGAATGCTACTACAATTGGGGTTCAACATGAGGTATCTATAAAAAGATTATACCAATCATATTTAGCTTGAACAAACTGGTGATTGAGCCGTAATGCTGCAATATAACAAGAATTGGGAAGCAATTTTGTAATGTTAAGATCAGGGTCTACTACATGTTACTCAAGCTAGTTGAGTTGTATGCAAAGCTTCTGCTTATCCAAAAAGATAATAAGAAATACAACTTTAGATATCATGAGACTATAATGATTCAAGTGTAACATGATAATAGATTAGGATAATAAATACAAATTAGACACGTATAACCTTTCAACAAGACAATTCTTTTTCAAAATCTCTCAAAATAGAATATCGTTAGGATTGGTCCAGATTTAGGTGAAGTTGTTCCGCAAGACATCACACGTATCTAAATACCTATACATAGATGCTATAGGTTGATGTATAATTTGTGGAAAATGAAATAAAGCTTTAGATAGTTTTCCCCCTAAAGTATGTTCTCTCTTCCTTCCCTATCTCTTTCTCTCTCAAGAAGTTCAAGATACATCTTCCTCCTCCAAGGAATGACACAACAAATTGGTATCAGAGCAAGGTGGAGTTGATATCAAGGTGGATGAAGGTTTCTTGTCCAAGAAAGAGAGGCTAGGCTATGGGATTCAAAGGCGAGAGCCACGAGCATGGAAAATTTAGATGTAGACTCGATCACGATTGGGCCAGGTGCGGGCGTAGACGAGTGCAACCGTTGGACTTGTGTCGGGAAGTGCTTGGTTTGGAGGTGGGGAGCCAAGTCGGAATGTGCGACACGCAACTCCTGGTGCAGCGCGGATCGAAGCTACAAATGTGGCAAGATAATAGATAAGGATCAAAGTGTAACATGATAATAGATAAGGATAATACATACAAACTACATAGATACATCAACACTTAGACACACAACCTTTCAAAAAGCCAGTTCTTTTTCAAAATCTCACAAAATAGAATATATTCTAAAATTAATTGAAATATCAATTTGATTAAGCAAAATAAATTGATTCATCAACATTAGAGGATTAAAAAAAAAGATAAAAAAAGGCTAGCAAAGTAAACTAAGAATACAATTTCAAGAAAAGGAAACTGGGTATTTTTTTGGGTATCCCAAAAAATGAGAAACACTAAATGCATTTGAGATTTAGGAGCATGCTTTGCTATTAACTAAGAATAAACTTATAAACATATGCATTTTTAGGGCAAAAGTTCAAAGTCGCAGAAGGGGCTAAGAGTGCACTACAAATGGCAAGTTAGAGGAGAAAGAAACATAATTAAAGTTTTAGATTGTGTAATAACATGACTAACTGTTCTCCGGGAATTAACAAAAACAGAGTCCGAGAAGCAACAAAAATATGTCTTAAAATTAATCCTTTGAAGTTACATCAAGTTAGGCACTATTTAAACCACCAACATAAAATATATTTTTTTTTTTTTGGAACTGGGGTATCTACCCGCTGTCACACCAAAGGGAGCGCTTGGTAGCATAACTAATCCCTCAGCAAAACCTGGCGAGGCCACCCACTGGCATTGGGCCCACCCCTTATTTGTCCCACTGAAGAAGCGAGGTCGTAGAGGGAATTCGAACCCGGGATGTGATTTCCCAATCGTGGCCTCCAACTTAAAAGAAATGACTTTCATCAACTCCTACATTTCCATAAATAATCAAATGTTGCTTCTAAGCTCAAGACAAGAGTGGAGATTGGAGAAGCCTTCCTCAGAGCAAAACACATCATTCTTCCACATACCCCACCAAGACTTTCATAAAAACACATCAAAGCAAACAAAACTCAAAATAGACAAATTTTAATAGCCAAAACGTAACTATAAGCCGAAAAAAATAGACAAACTATTACCAACATAAAAAAATTTGACTAAAAAAATGAGTTGGGATGGGAGGAGTCAATTTATGAATTCTCTACGCCACTACAAAAAACAAATCAAATTTTATCCATAACTTCATCGATAACAAAAGAATTTCATATAAATATCATAATCAAATAAAAGATGCAGAAGAAAAAATTCATAACAAGCTTATTGCCTTGATTCAGGGTGATGAATCCATCTCCAATATTGTGGAGTATCTCCCTGTGCCCAGACAATCCTAAGTCCCCTCGCCAGAAAGATGAAGCACTTAACCCCGGTATCTCTATCCACAAAGAATTTGTTGCAATCGCCAACTCCTTGTGTAGCCTTCGGACACCTGCAAGGAAAAACAAAGCAAACCAAGAACAAATCCAACGCCGGAAGTAGCCTGAAACCTGTATATTCAGGTATCTGTATTCTCAGTTTTGCAGAGAAGTATATAAAATGATCAATGTTTTTTCTCCCCCGGCCATACCCGGCTATATCTACTTTCTATAATACCGGAAAATAAAAATTACTGTAATTGAAATAGGCTAAAATAAGAGCTAGTAGTAACGTGGTTACTCAAATGAGTAAAAGCATCATGGTTGTTAGAAATCGTTAGAGCAGCTTATGATGTTCCGCGTCTCCTCTGCACTAACGTGCACTTCATCAGTCTTCCCCTGCTTCAGAATGGCTCAACTCCGACGAGCTTATGGTGATGATGGCATCATCCGGCGAAGAATACGCCCAAATGTCAGAGACATTAAAGGTTGGAGACATTTAAGTCTGCAGGTAGGGCGACAGTATAAGCATTGTCGTTGATCTTTGCAATGATAGGTATTGGTCCAACCTTTCGGCACATGAGTTTCGAATGGGTTCCAGGTGGGAACCTCTCTTTTCGAAGACGCACCATGACTAAGTCCCCAACGTTGAATAGGCGGCGGCGATCAACAGTTGCTTTATAATGCTGATTTGCCTTTATAATTTGTTGTTGAACCTCTAATAACATCTCAGCATAGTTTTCGGTAAAAGATGCAACAGCTGGGGCTTTGCACTTGGGCAAGATGGCTACATCCAAGGCTATGTTTGGTGCTTTAGTGTACACAATATTAAATGGAGATTTACCTGTTGAACGATTTGTCATTGAGTTGAAGTCAAATTCAGCTCTAGTAAGCACCTCTTCCCATTGTGTGGGATGGTCTTGTATAAGGCAATGTAGCATGTTGCCTAGGGTGCGGTTGACGACCTCTGTCTGTCCGTCCGATTGTGGATGATACGCCGAGCTAAGGCGGATGTTGGTGCCCAAACGCTTCCAAAGTTTGCGCCAAAAATGACTTATGAATTTTACGCCGCGATCTAAAGTAAGGCTTCTAGGGACACCATGTAAATGAACAATCTCGTTAAAGAAAAGGTGAGCAATGTTCATGGCGTTCGAGGTTTTCTTACATGGAAGGAAATGAGCCATCTTGGAGAATCTATCGATGACGACCATAATTGAGTCGTTACCTCGCCGAGTCTTGGGTAGTCCCAGAATAAAATCCAAACTTAGATCTTCCCAAATTGAGTCGAAAACCGAAAGGGGGCATATAAAGACCGGTATTTTGGGATCCTCCCTTGTACGTTTAGCAAATAGGACAACCATCAACCAAGCGAATTACATCGCGACGCAGCCTAGGCCAAAAAAATTGAGATTGTACCTACTTCAAGGTCTTATCCCGCCCCATGTGTGCAGCCAGACCGCCTCCATGAGCTTCCCTAATCAGAAATTGGCGCCACGATGACACTGGGATGCATAACAAGTTTTGTTCAAATAAGAACCCATGCCTCACAGAATATCCTTCAGCTGGCTATTGTCGTTGGCAAGAGTCCCAAGCATCTTTAAAATCAAGATCTGTTTCATACAGCTCTTTGAGGCACTCAAGGCCGGCCACCTCGGTTTGCAGACGTGACAGCAGTAAATTTTTTCTACTGAGGGCATCAGCTACGCGATTGTTCACTCTGGGCTTGTGTTGGAACGTGAAAGAGAATCGTTGAATGAACTGGAGCCACCTAGCATGCATTCGATTCACTGATTTCTGGCTGTTGAGAAACTGTAAGGCTTTATTGTCGCTGCACAACACAAAGTC
Organism: Dendrobium nobile; assembly: GCA_022539455.1. Classification (NCBI taxonomy): domain Eukaryota; kingdom Viridiplantae; phylum Streptophyta; class Magnoliopsida; order Asparagales; family Orchidaceae; genus Dendrobium; species Dendrobium nobile. Next base: position 9,756,289 of record CM039726.1, read on the forward strand.
TTGGTGTAATAAATATAATTCCCGCTACTTTAAGGAGCGGATGATGGCGTAGAGCTCTTGCTCATTGGCAGACCATTTCTGCCGTGCCTCGCTCAATTTTTCACTGAAAAACGCTACCGATCTTCCTTCTTGATAGAGCACAGCCCTAATCCCAATAGCTGAAGCGTCTGTTTCTACCGTAAACACCTTGTCAAAACTAGGGAGTACTAGAACAGGGGCTGAAATTAAGGCTTGTTTGATGGATTCAAAACTTCGTTGTTGGGTCTCGCCCCATTGGAACGATTTTTCCTTCAAGCAATCCGTCACGGGTGCCATGATGACACTAAAGCCTATGATAATTTTTCGATAATAATTCGCCATTCCATGGAAGCTTCTTATTTCAAAAAAAGAGGTGGAAGGTGGCCAATCACGTACAGCAGCGATTTTTTGTTGATCCATGTGAACACCATCGACCGATATAATAAACCCAAGAAAATGCACCTTATGAGCGGCTATCTCACATTTTGGAAGATTAAGGAATAATCTTTGCTGTCTTAGAACTTCAAAGAGGGTTTGCAAATGTTTCAATTGACTGTCCCAACAGTTACTGTAAACTAGAATATCATCAAAGTAGATAATGCAGAATTTTCCCAAACAAGGTTTCAAAATCTCATTCATCATCCGCATAAAGGTGGAAGATGCATTACAAAGGCCAAAGGGCATGACCTTCCACTCGTACAATCCTTGAGGAGTTTTGAATGCAGTCTTCCATTCATCCCCGGGGCGTATTCGAATCTGGTGATAGCCATTTCGCAAAACGAGCTTGGAAAAAAATGGAAGAACCCGAAAGTCTATCCAACAGTTCTTCAATATGGGGTACTGGAAACCCGTATTTAACTGTGATTTTATTGATGGATCGACTGTTGACACACATTCGCCATGTTCCGTCTTTCTTGGGCACCAATAGCGCTGGTACAGCGCAGGGGCTCAAGCTCGTCTGTATGAACTGTCGTCTTAACAAATCATCAATTATCTCCTAAAGAATGAGCTGCTCCTTGGGACTAAGCCTATAATGAGGCATATTCGACAAAGTGGCACCGGGTACAAGATCAATTTGATGTTGTATGCTCCTAAGAGGAGGCAATTCTTCGAGTAGATTATCAGGAACAATGTCGCCATATTGCTGAAGTAAGTTCTGACTTTCACCGTGCCTTGGAGCTATGAGAGAACACGTATTTTGTTCAATTACCAGCAAAGCATATAAGGGGGCCGGTTCCTTCCAACAGTGAAGAAGCCCTGCTCCAGTGAGGATCTGCACAACAGGCTGTCGAGAAGGACTAGGTAACTGAGACTGGACGTCAGTTGAGCTGGGCAGCAACCGGAGACGGCATCCTTTCCAATCAAAAGAATATGCATTAGTTCGGCAGTCATACACCGCCCCAACATCAAACTGCCATGGTCTCCCCAAGATCAAATGACAGACATCCATGTCTAGGACGTCTCACAATACTTCACATACGTATTGCTTGCCTATTGAAAAAGTTACAAGACATGATTCAGACACCATAATTTCCATCCCCCTTTTGACCCAACTTATTTTATAAGGGTGTGAGTTTTTGAGAGTACTTAGCTTTAAACTCTGCACAACAGCTTTAGATCAGAAGATCACATACCTTGCCGCCTATAGTGCAGCGAGTTTTAAAGATTGAGTGACGTTGGGAATTTACATGATGTCGAGGGGCCAGTAACAACTTCTCCAATACACATACCAGTGCTTCGCCATCATCAGCGGGAACATCCTCCGAATCACAATCTTGGTTTAATTCTTTAGTGGTAGGTTCTCCTCCGTCTTCGCATTCGGCCACATTGATTTGCTGTCTCTGAGGACACTCATTCGACTTATGTCCCGGTTGGAAACAACTGAAGCATTTGAGTGTCGAAGGCTTGGCGTAAGGATTTTCTTTGGCCACAAACTTCGGTTTTGATTGACCCCGGGTGTCCGCGAGATTGGGATTGGGTGTTTGGGTCTGAGCCGAAGGTCCAGCAGCTTTTGGAGCTTTGACTGTTGTATTGCTGCCTTTACCGGACGTAACAGGTTCCTGCCAATAGCGTCGGTTGTAAGGTGCTTGAATTTTCTGCTCTGCTGCATTTCTATTTTCATAGAAAGATTCACAGCTTGAGCCATAGACCAGACGGAATTTAGTTCCAATCGATTTTGAAGGCTATCCTTCAACCCACCGATGTACCGAGCCACTAAATGATTAGTAGATTCATTTAGATTATTCCTAGCCGACAGCCTATTGAATTCTTTTGTGTAGTCACTCACGGACCTCGCACCTTGGGTGCAATGTTGATATCTCATGTATAGGATCTGCTCGTAGTCAGTCGGCAGAAATTGATCTCGCATTAGCTGCTTCATGCGATTCCAGCTTCGCACTTTCCCTTTACCTTCTCTTTGTCTCGTCTGCAAAATTTGTGCCCACCAGACGCTAGCTTCGCCCTTTAATCGACAAGCAACATATCTCACCTGTTTATCCGACATAACTTCCATGTATTCAAAGAAGTTTTCCACGGCCTTCTCCCAATCTAAATAATCTTCAATATGCAGACGGCCATCAAAATACGGAATATCAAGCTTAGCCTTGAATTCACCAGGTTGAAATCGGGGAGGTAAAGGTCTCCGATGCCTCTGAACATTCCCGCGTTGCAGATTGAAATCTTCATCATCTTCTGATTCTATCAATTATGTATCCCGCTGGAATTGAAATTCATCCTCAGAATCGGAAAAGTCCTGCATATCTGCCGGAGTGTGACGGAGATGTCCGGCCACAGCCAAACCCCGTCGCCGCATTGGCCTAACCCCTTGTGGTTCCGCTTGCGGTGGTAAATGCTGCGGTTATCTCACCCAAATGAGATTGAACTCTCGGTGAATCTCCACTGTAAGCTTATGTATGTCAGCTGATAGATCATCTATCCGGAGATTAACGTCCTCCTAGTTTGCCCAGAGCACGTCAAGACTTCGCGCTCCATCGATGATGGGTTCTTTGCCGCGGTCTGCCATTTCCTTTCCAAGCAATGCTCTGATACCAACTTGTTGCAATTGCCAACTCCTTGTGTAGCCTTCGGACACCTGCAAGGAAAAACAATGCAAACCAAGAACAAATCCAACACCGGAAGTAGCCTGAAACCTGTACATTCAGGTATCTGTATTCTTAGTTCTGTAGAGAAGTATATAAAATGATCAATGTTTTTCTCCCCCGGCCATACCCGGCTATATCTACTTTCTATAATATTGGAAAATAAAAATTACTGTAATTGAAATAGGCTAAAATAAGAGCTAGTAGTAACGTGGTTACTCAAATGAGTAAAAGCATCATGGTTGTCAGAAACCGTTAGAGTAGCTTATGATGTCTCGCGTCTCCTCTGCACTAACGTGCACTGCATCAGAATCCCTTACCAACAAAGAGAATCAGCTCGGCTTAATAGCAACCACAATCACATAAATTAAAAAAAAAACGTCAGAAACAAACCATCCTTCCGCCATCGACAGGGGCGGAACCGGCTTTAACTTTGAGGGGGGGCAAAAATACAGCACAAAAATAATTAAATATTAAAAAAATAATATTATATATCTATATATTACGAAAAGTTTTTAAAAAAAAATTAATCAAGAAAAATTAAGAAAAAATGTGTAATTAAACTGTTATTAAAAGCATGAATGAGAATATTAGACCTAAATATGAAGAAATATATAGATATTTTAGGGCAAGTTAGGACAAAAGAATTTTTTAGGGGGGGCAAAAAAAAATTTAAGGAGGGGCAAAAAAATTTTTTACTCTCTTATAATTTTATTTTTAATTTTTACTCCTATAAAAAAAAATTTTTTTTTTTTTTGAGGGGGGGGGGCAACTAAGCTCTTAATAGTTCCGCCCCCCTGGCCATCGATGAGGATTGGATCGCAGAGGAGGAAGTATAGATGCTTCATCGATCCGAATTCCACGCGATCGACGGCTCATGCGAGCATCTCAGCATAATCGGACGGAAGGAAACTCCTCCACACTTTGTCAGAGCTCGCTGCCGACCGAAACGCCGCCGATACCGCCTCCGATCAGCATGCATCTCCAGGAGACGTTAGCGATATCGCATGCGCCACGCACTCTTCCGGAATCCTTTGGATATCGCTGCAGAGGGCGTAACTTCCTCCAACTCCCTCCATCTCTCTCTCTCTCTCTCTCTCTCTCTCTCTCCCCGCTCTTTCAAGAAGGAGAGCCTTCTTGCCACGGACTCTGGAATGGTACGGATATATTCGCAGCCGACCAAAAGTAGAAATACTTTCTTTTTGAAAATTTTAAATTTATTAATTTTATTATACTTGTATTAAATTCACATAAATAAAAATTATTATTATAAATATTTTAATTATATAATCATTATAAAAATCAAAATATTTTTTAAATTTATTAATATAAAATAATTATAATTATTAATATTTATCTGTATGTGCACAAAATGTATGTGAAAAAAAAATTATAAAATTTTTATAAATAATATCATTTTATTTAAATTTTTAAATAAATATTAGAAAAAACTCAAATTTTATTTTATGATAAAAATAAGTATTGTGCAAAAATTAAAAAATAATATAATAATAAAATAAAATTATCATGACTAAACAAATTTAATTTAAGTTGTCATCGATTCAATCTAAAAATCACACATATTTGAAATATTCTTGATCGTCTGTGGCCTAAAAAAGCTAAGCAACAACCCAAAGAAGCTCATCCTATATTAAATCAACAAACCGATTTCATATCATCATTGTCTTTTTTATCAATAGCTTTATCCTACCTTTTTTAGAAGTTTTTTTTTACTACTAAATTTATTTTTTTCATTCCTATTTGCATAAAATATTTTGGAATAATGTACTCATTTTTCACCCATTAATTTTGTAAACTAATTTTATTCATTTTCCAGTGGGTTCAAACTTGAGCCTCTCCCATTATGTTCTAAAAGGAAAAAAAAGATAAAAGAAAATTTCATTCCTCTTACATAATATCCTGAATAACAATGGAATTTCTGAACTGAGATTGAGTCATCATATTTTGAGGAGTCTGATATATGTTCTGAAGTTCCAATTCTGCAATTGAATTTCTCTTGCATGATAGTGAACTCCTGTATGAATCAATGGGTCATAATTATAATAAGGAAAGAATATACTCATGTATAAGCATCATTCAATACCTTAGTAACACTATCAATCTTTTCTAGGGGTGTCAATTCGGGTCAGCGGGTCGGGTTCGGGTCGAACCCGAATTGACCCGGCTTTAAACGGGTCAACCCAAACCCGACCCATTTTTGTAAACGGGTCGAATTTTTCAACCCGGACCCGACCCGCTCGGGTTGACACGACTCGACCCGGACTTCCGGCGCCACTGCAGCAGCAGCGGCAGCACACGTCGCAGCCTCGCAGGCGGAGAAACAGCAGCACGCGCGCGGGACAGGTTCGCCGCTTCGGGTTCGCCATTTGAGGGACGCGCGCGGGACGTGCACGGGACGGGTTCACCATCCGCCACTTCGCCGCTTCGGGACGCGCACGGGACGGGTGACGCTTCGGGCAGAGCGGGCAGCAGACCGGGCAGAGGATTTCCGGGTCAATTTCAGGTCATTTTTGGATTGCCGGGTCAACCCGAACCCGACCCGTTTTTTGAAACGGGTCAGTTTATTGAACCCGAACCCGACCCATTTCATAAACGGGTCGACCCGAACCCCAATTTTTCCGGGTCGGGTCAAAAATTGACACCCCTAAATTCTTTTCCGTCATTTTCATTTTTATCTCTCTTGCAAGAATCTCCGTAACTTCTTCTACGAAAATTAATTCCATCATTTTCATCTTTATCTCTCTCTCTTACAACTTCTTCTGCAATCTAGCAGAATTATCCATAAAGTATCATACAACTGAAACAAAAGTTTGAAATGCTTCAATTATCTATGTTTTGTAAGCGTCCAATTAAATGTCTGAGCGTGTATCTTTTTACAAAAATTCTATTCTCGTATGAACCAGCCTTTATTATAAAAATTCTAAGCCTCTTGACATTTATATATGCAATATTCTTTGTATTGATGTATCCGACAATGTCAATGAGAAACCACATCAACACTCAAATATGCTCACAATACAAAGAAATTCTAAAATCAAAGAAATTGATGAGTATAATGGCTTACATTGCTTGCATTGATTAGATAGTCTCCACAGAATTGAACACCTTTTGTACACAACGATAGACAAATCTATTCCACTCTAGAGAAATTCAGCAAAGCACATATTCATTAATAGCATCTTATTTGTCCTAGAAACACAATAAAGATTTCATGGATCAACAAATCACTCATGCTACATTTACCTCATGGGTTTCAATTAAGAAAAGATGGGAACAAAAATCATTTCTAATGAAAAAATAGATGAAAGTAAAATCATCTACAATCAGGGGCGGAACTCCCATATGTTCAGGGAAGCAATTGCCCCCCCCCCCCCCCCCCAAAAAAAAAAGGTTTATTATATGGCATTTTAGGTAGTTTATAGGAGTTTTTAGGCAATTGTCAGCCTAAAAGTTTTAGAATACTATGATTTTTAGGCAATTGCCAATTACAAAGAGAAGTAGTAAAGAGAATAAAAACATATCCTTACAACCAAAATTTGTTCCGGGGGCACTGCCCCCGAAAACCCCAGCAGGGGGGGCTACCCCTTGACCCCATGACCTAACAGGGCAGGTCAAACCCCGTCAAGGGGTGCTGCCCCCTTAGACTCCTGACATATCTGTGAAGTGTACAACGATTAAGGATATGAAAAATAGGGGTTGAGCCAAATTCAAGGCAACTCCAACATACATTTTGTAGAAATTGAATGATTAATCAATTACACATTTTAATTTTTTTTGCAAACAAATCATCCATATTTCAATCTAATTTTGTTTAAGAATAACTCTCATTATATAAAATGTTGATAATATTTTTAAAATGTATTATGTATTTGGTGGGAAAAATTATGTGTCACCACGTAAATTTTGATTTCTCCTATTTTATAATTAAATATTACATTGAGAATTTAAAAAAAAAAACCCTAATAAAATTGAAGTTACTACAGGGACCTAAAGGTGAAGGGTTCGCACAAACCACACCAAGGGCCCCTAAGGGTTTTCTAAGTTTTAGAATACTTACAATCACCGGGGGTTATGACCTGGTGGTTCCGCCCGTAGCACCTTCACCCGGTTGGATGGAGGCGACTGACGTCTTTAGTCCCTCATCCTTTTTTTCGATCGACCGGTACCATTCCTCACAGTTTATACAAGTAAAGAAAAGAAAACAGGGATTAGAAACATATTTAATAATTAATAATTAAATAATTAAAATTTACTAAAAATAAAAAAAATGTACCTTTCTTCGGGCTTGCACATCGGTTTGGTTTATCACCTTTTGAAACTTTTACTTTTAGAAGCATACTTTATATATTTCCAACATTCACTTCCACTCTTCCAAACTTACACAATTTCCACAAAACAAACACTTTACCTCTCACATTTGCACACTTCTCCCTTCCCAAAATCATACTCTACATTTTCCTTTTCAAAACACTTTTATACATTTCAATATTCAAAGCACCTTTCTACACATTTCAAATTTCAACACATACATTTATCATTTCCAAAATAATACCTTTCATTTTCCAAAATCACAAAATTCACTTTTCAAACCAAACACACACTTTTCAAAATGCACATGCTTTATTTCCAAAATCTACACATCTCACCCTTCCAAAGTTCACACTTATACTTTTCAAAACATACACTTTTCATTCTTCCAAAATCTCAAAACTTACTTCTCAAATCATACATACACTTTACCTTTAAAACATACCGCTTTCTTTACACATACACAATTTCACATTTCCAAATCAAACATAAACCACTCTTCAAAATTACTTAATCTACTTTTCAAAATGCACATCTTCCAATTTACCAAACCATACACTTTATAGAACTCAAATACTTCTCCTTTTCCCAAATCACAGCCCAAGATAACACAATATACTTTGCAAATCTCCACTTACTCATAAGCTTAATTTCAGCAAGCCTTTCAAAACAATGGGGGTCAAAACAAAGTTTCATTCTCATCACTAACAACTATTGCTAACAGAGGTATTTCCAAAGCATGCATTTCAATTTGATATAACTAAATAAATCACATCAAATTTTCCTCTTAACATGTATATTTGTAAAGCTAAGACCGTTTGATAAAATATAAGAAAACACGATTCTCCACTGAAATAGATTTTGATTAACGGATCATATTGAAGAACAATCTGGGATGCAAACCATCCCCAAATTAAACATATAAACTTCACAACCATATATTTCAAATTTGTATTAAAATTAATCTCGCAGTAACAAAAACCTAACTCAATTATTTGCATACAATTGAGAGAGAAATGTTTAGTGCAAATTTATTTTTCCTAAGAACTCACAGTTTATTAGTGAGACAAAATACATGGCATGCAAGCGGGCAAAAAGAAAAGTTTCTCATTCAGATTTTTGTAGATTTATATATAATAAACCAAGTCATAGTAAACATAGGAATAATTTCAACACAAACGAGTCAACAAATTTTGCAAGCAAAGCTGTAGAATATATATATATATATATATATACCAGTAAATAACTCCATTACAAATACCCAATCAGCTTTCAATAGAAAAATAGAGAACAGAACATCCAAAACCCATGGTCATGCAAGAGTAGTGAACCAATCTTTGTTCTATAAACAGGAAGAATATACACATTCAACCATATCTTTGAGGAGATATGATAGAAAAAAGAGCATGGTTTTTTTTTTTTTGAATCTCTCGAAGGATCATTAAATCTCAACAATGAAGGAAGTAAATCCTTCATTTCTTTCTGATAATCTTGAAATTCTATCTATTGAAAACATAAAAAAAAAACAGGAAGTAGAAGAAATTAATGAAAGGAAATGAGTAGAGATTACCCAAACTAAAATTCCTCTTGAATCTCACGCACAGATCGTATGAAAGAAAGGTCAGCCGAATGGGAGGTGGACGGCTAGAGCAGAGGAATTAAAGACTTCGGCCAAGGCTGCTGTCCACACGAGCAGGGAAGGCAGACGGGACCTAGGGCCTGCGAACCTGGAGGATTTGCGAACTGCAAAGGGGCGACGAGTTCTGGTTTTGCGAATGGAGAGGGAGATGGAGCCTTGGGGATTTCGGTTTTGCGAATTAGAGGGAAATGGGCTGGGCGGTTCGTCCGAAATAAGAGGGAGAGAGAGAGATCGTGTGGGGCTGATTTGAACCGGCCTTACTGCACCTAAATCTCATATTCACATCTATTCCACTTCAAATCGAACGGCTCAGATTAATCACAACTTAAAATGAATTCAAGATTAATTTATAATTCAAATTGATTTAGAATATTATTGATAATTTAAAATAATTATTGTGAGTTAATTTTAAAATCAAAATAATTTTTTTTTTTTGGGACATTTAGGCCATTTAAGGCAAACTCACACACACAATGCATACACATGGACTCGAACCTTGGACCTCTTAGTTGGAAGCCTAAGCTCTCAACCAATAGACCAAGGAGATTCTTTCATTAAAAAATAAAAAATGTTTTAGAAGATGAAAGTAAATACAGAATCTCAAAAAAGTCTGAATAATAATTTGTTTTTTTAAAACTTTAATATATCATAATCAGTGTTTATCTAATTTATAAAAAAAAAAAATTCTGGCTCTGCCACTAATTCCAAAAGTGATGACATTCGAATTAGAGACTTCAAAATACTCTAATTTAGGAGGAAGCTATTTTCACTCACTCTCAAACTGCCTCCTTGATTTATCCTCCTCGCTTTGCTAATTCAAAAGAAAACAATAAACACTTAATTTCCTTAATCAAGTAAGGTTAAATAAATAATACATATTGCTAGTGAATAAAATGTTGACGGCAATTACAAAATCTTTTGCTGTTTTATATCTTACTTGCTCTTTGTTGATTCATTTTGGCCCTTGGAGCTACTCCATCCGTACAAATAGATAAGGATTGCACGAGATACATAAATTAATTTCAAAGTTCATTTGAAATAAAGCTCCAAGCAGCTTAATCATAGATAGAATAAGAGTACTCTGTTTAAAATTGGATTGGTTTTAACTTGAATCTTCCTCGGATTAAAATCAAACTGGCATATAAAATAAATGTGGATCAAACTAAACACCAACCAACCAGGAAGAAATAGAAAAGCTTTATTAGGAGAGGTTGAATAAGAAATTTAGCAATCAAGATACTAATCTTGGAAGTCAGAGACTGTGATTAAACTGTTCCCATCTCCTAAACATCTGTGAATTCAACATTCGGACCAATTTAACAAAACTTTCTGGATATTATAACTTTGTTACACTACTAAGTAAATATATAATGTTATGCAGAACAATTTGAAACAAAGCGAAGCTGATCTCATGAAAACAATCAAAAACACAATTCAAAATTATTAGAATTCTGTAAAGCTGAAATACCAAACATGAACGATAATGCAAAGGGTATCTAGCTTCCCATGATGTGATTTCTTACTTCTTAGGCCTAATCTCGATTCCCTGCACAATGAGGCCATTCTTCCAGTTCCCACCTAGCGCCAAAAATGACATAGCAACATCCCCATCATCCCCTTCTTCATTGTAGAACTCCCCCAGCAAAATTTCCATCCACCCATCCTGCCTTGTTTGAGGTTTTAGAACCATTCCACGATCCCTCCGTGCTTGCTCATTTGGGTCTGGCAATTGATCATGCTGAGGTTCATCGGCATCATCGGGCACATCTGGTGCCTCGACTGGTGGATCATTCAGAGGCTCCCGTAAATCTTCCATCAAGCGAACCGAGAACTTTGAGACATGGGCTCCTATGGCGACCGACACCTCCTGCAAAGGAAACCCGAAGCCCCATGCACTATCTGATAATTTGAATATAAGATAAGCTGAATAGTTTGAACATTTGGAAAGCATCCTACAGTTAATCTTGCCGCGGATCTCCAACCAACAGACATTCAATAGCTCAGCAACTTCCGAAAACCTTGCAGAATAACACTCTTCTCAATCGCATATAAAAATTCAATAGCTACCACAGTATATCATAATATCAAACATGAAAGTTTTATAAAAAAATTTGCAAAGAATCCAAAATAAAATTAGAGGCTTAACAAGATCACAATGACAATTGAAAACTTCTGCAAGGAAGCTTCAGGAGTTTAAAAAATGAAAATTATTACTTCTAAATAACCCGAGTCCTTGTTTGTAAAACCAGTTTTCGATATTAGAAAGGTAAGTTTGAGCAGAAAACAAGCAAACTCTAAAGAGCCATGGAAAAACTAGTCAGGATGGTCTTCTACAAATATCTGGAAGGTGCAACTCAAGAGCAGTTTCAACGAAAGAACTGTAAGCATTGCATAAATTCGGGTGGGGAGCAATATATATACATATATTGTAACCACATATCTGCATACTAGCGTATGTAACGTGAACAGAAATGGCCCATATTTCTAAAGATGCTTTGATGATATGCAAGATTAATTAGATCTCTTTGGTTCTAAAAGTCGCATTATTTCCTCATAAAGTGATAGAGGATTGTAAGAGTTATCTTATCAATAAGGAGAAAAAGGCTTACTATAAATAAACCACATGTGAATAAAGCAATATAAAGCAACAAATTTAGCTAGTAGTAGAGGCCCAATGGAAAGCATCAAGCACAGCACAGCAACATGTCATTAAAACAATCAATGGAAAGATGATCCAAGTTTTTCAAATTATAGACAAAGAAAATAAATGAAAAAATTTCACTTTATAGCATTAAATACAAAATATTTGGCAACGCTGCTAACGATTTAAAAAACATGCCAAAATTTTTATTATGACCTTTTAAAAAAAACCCTTTTGTTAAAAATATTGGAAACTCTCATTATATTCCTACATCCTCAATCCCTGTCTCCTTCCACAACAAACCAGAGATTTTCAAGGGGCTACGCAAGGCCGCAAGATCTTTCATACCTTGTACAAAGAATACAAGGCATTTTGTACCAGTGCCTTTGCTGCCATTGCACAGAACTACAGGTATTTCCTTAATAGCAAAGAACACTACTAAGAGTTCGTTTGGAACGGCTTTCTTACTACTTCTTAAAACAGTTTTTAAGATAAAAAAAAAAAATTTTACTAGAAAGCTACTTTAAGTAGTAGTAAGAAAGCCGTCCCAAACGATGCCTAAGATTGGGGTTTAATAAAAAGATTACACTAATCATATTTAGCTTGAACAAACTGGTAATTGAGCGTTAATGCTGCAATATAACAAGAACTGGGAAGCAATTTTGTAATATTAAGATTTCGGTCTACTATATGTAACTCAAACTAGTTGAGTTGTATGCAAAGTTTCAGCTTAATCCAAAAAGACAATAAGAAATACAACATTTGATATCATGAGACTATAATGATTCAAATGAAAACATGATAATAGATTAGGATAATACATACAAACTACATAGATACATCAACACATAGACATAACCTTTCAACAAGATAGTTCTTTTTCAAATCTCTACAAATAGAATATATTCTAAAAATAAATTGATTCATCAACATTAGAAGATTAAAAAAAAAACTAGCAAAGTAAACTAATAATACAGAAACAAGAAAAAGGAAACTGGGTTTGGGTATCCCAAAAAATGAGAAATACTAAATGATGAGGACATTAGATTTCGACACGTGTACCATCGCCGGAGACGCAGATCGACGGCTACGATCCAGAGCCTTTATTTCTGATTTATTTGTATTTTATTTATGCTTGTTTTTTTTTTTCCTAGTTTGTACTTGTGGGCATTGAGTCACTTAATTAGCCCTGAGAGCCATTTGTGTCATTTTAGTTTTATTCTATCTTGGCCTATTTAAAGGAGGCCTCATGCATTATAATGGATGATGAATTATTGAATGAAAAAGAGTTGTTCTTGTTTGATCTCTGAGTGAGTTCATGAGAGGAGAAGCCCAAGGAGGGTGACTTGCAATATCCGTCAATCTTTGGAAGAGTTCAAGGTTCGTGGTTTTTACGATCTCTTTGTGAGTTCGTTAATTTACTTTATCTTATTTGTATTTTCTTTCATCTCCTTTTTCCCCCACTCCATCCACCACCCCTTCCTCCCCGCCGCCGGTTGTTTAACTTCATCCACCCAAGTCCTCCCTTAGCTCCATCACCCCAAACCGAACCACCATCCAAGCCCGTCTCCTCCCACCCGACCACAACTTCCACCATAATCTTCCTTTGTCGCCGCCCCTCACACAAATCCACACCATCATGATGAATCCAAACATCATGATGACGCCCGAGATTGAGCCAAACGAGAAAGGAAAGTTATCTATCATTTGAAATTCAAATTTGAATTTCAAAAACTTGCCTAATTTGCCAAGTTCCAAATAAGAAAAGTTTTAATTCAAATCCGATTTAATTTTAAATTAAAGAGGATTGATTATTCTCTTTCTTACGTGGCAAATCTAACTTGGAAACTTTGTAAAACCTTTCCCACAACCCCTCACCCCCTCATAGTGCCGCCGGCCTCACCCCTTAATTGGCTCTCCCCCATTTAATTCTCATTTAAACCCCTTCTGAAATTTGAATTTAATTTCAAGGCTTCCCTCCAAATTCACTTAAGCTGAAATTAAAATCAAATTACTCCAAACCTCTCTTTCTTCATGTCGCCGGTCCAACATGGGCTTTGCCCCATAAAATCCCATTAAAGCCCTCTCTCTCTAATTAGTTTGAATTCAAAATTCAAATTAGTTTCCCTCCTATTTTACTCAAAACCTAAAATTAATTTCAGATTTGGAATAACAATTTTTTTCCTCTCCCGGATCTAACCTAATTCCCCCTCCAACCGCCACTTCCTCTACCTCTTCTTTCCATTGGTACTCCTTCACCTCCTGACAAGAATGCATGGCGGATCCGGAGCGTGATCACGGATTTGCGTATGACTTTCAAGGAGACATCGACGTCGTCCGTTCGCCATTCTTTGACGTTGGGTTCGGCTTCGTCCACACCGTCGAGGATTACTTGAATTGAATTCTTCCCCATCTCGTGGACATCCTCGACGAGCAACTTCCGACAGACGAGTGGATCATCAACGGGCGTCCAACATCTTCCCCAAATCCGACTTCTTCCCCGGCGACTAGTCCTCTCGGCATCACTTGTGTGATAGTGGCATCCTTAAGTGTGCTTGCAATCCTCCTCCGCTAGCCTCCAGTTTCAAGAGTTAAGTGAAGGATCTCTAGGTGAGGGATCTAGATTTTAAACTAGAGGCTTTTGTTATATTTACAATTTGCATTACCTATTAATCATTGGTTGTTATTTTGCAAGTCCTACTAATCTCAAAGTGTAACCTATTGCTATTGCTTAATCACTCATGTCATCTTCTTAAACTTTCATTTGAGTAAACAAGAGTTTATTGGCGGCAAAGAAAAGTTCTTCACCTTTATTAATATCTTAAGTGCAATTCTTGTATTTCGCACTTAGTATCACATCACTGAATGTGATGGGGGCATCGACAGGAGATTCCGGCGCATCTACCAGAGACGACACCGGAGATCGACGGCTATGATGGATAGCCTTTACTACTGATGAGTTGTTGTATCCGCAGTTCTTACATTACTTGTTACTTTTCAGTTTTTCCTATTTTACCCTTGTGGGTATTAGTTTTATCTTGTAGCCCGAGGGGGATTTTAGAGCATTTGCTTTCTTTTGGAGCCTATTTATATGGCCCCTTGTATCATGTATGAGCTAATGAATTATTGGATAAAATTTTCTACTTTGATCTCTTTGTGAGTTCACCGTTTCCCTAGTTCTCTTTGTGAGTTCTTGAGGGGAATGTCTTGGATCTCTTTGTGAGTTCCGACGTTGTCAAGATCTCCCTTTGAGATCTTGAGGAAAGGTGCGCGAGGTTAGGAAATTCCAAGTTTTTTCCACAGTCTTCATTCTATTTCCAAGACCTGGAATTCTCTCCCCACATCCCTCTTGCCATCGGCCCTGTAGCCCAGCCAGAAAAATTGGCCGCTGGCCAATTACTCCTTCCACTACCTAGCCCTTTGCCGATCCCCTTCCCCTCTTCTAGCAGCCACCCGTGGCCTCACCCCCAGCCCACCGCCCAGCCTACAATCTGCTGCCGAATCTTCCCCTTGGACCTAACGTGCTTGGATTTGAAATTACCCTGATTGAATTAATTTCCTAATTGGTCTTCAACCAATTAAGAAAGACATTAAGGGGATAAATGCTTATTTTGAAATTCAAATTCTCTTCCCTCTTAATAACTCAAATTTGGGAGTTACTTAAACATAAGCAAAATCTGAAATTACAATTTCAGATTTGATTGGGGGATTTATTTCTTCACACGTGGGCCCCACCTTCCAAATTCCTAAGCCTCTCTCCTTGCTATATGGCCGGCCACCCTTGTCCCTTAATTCTCTCCCTAATTGCCACCTAATTACCTCTTAAATATATCATTAATTCCTTTTCCCCATAATCCAAATCAGAATTTAAAATCTGAGCCAAAAAAATTAACACCCGTTACTTTCTTCCCTAATCAAAACTGAATTTAGAATTTAGATTTTCCCCTCACCAAATCAGCCACCTCTTCTCTCTTCTCTCCCTCCCAACCGAGATCCCACATCTCCTTTGAACCCACGGCTCACTTCCTCTCCCCTCTCCAAGCCGCCGCCCCTCTCTCCCTCCCATTGGAGATCCTCTTGCGGCGATCACCCGTTCTCACGTGCAAGAATGCAAGGAAGAACCCGAATAGAATTTCGGGTTTGAGTACGACAACAACGGATGGGTCAACATCCTCAGATCACAGTTCTTCGACGTCGGCTTTGACTTCGACGACACCGTCGAAGAATACTTGGACCGGATCCTACCAACGCTAGTGGATTCCATCGACGACCACTTCTCCGTCTACACGTGGATCATCAAAGGTCGATCTACCGTGCCCCCTCCACCTCCGAGATCCTTCCCCATGGCGACGTTCCTTGGCTCCTCCCTCCTCGTGGCAACCTCAATACTAGTCTGGACGATCTTCCGCCGCTCAACCTAGTCTTCGTAGGAAAGAGAGAAAAATGTCTCAATGTGTGAACAACTCTTTATTACTTGTGGGATTCAAGTTACTAGTTTTTAACGTTATTATTTTCCTTGTATTAGATTAAATCGTTCGGCTATCTTCTTTATTGTAATTCTTTGGCCTAAGCAAAGAGGAACTCTACGAGCTCTTGTAACCGATTTGAATTTGACGTATGAAATTATAAATGGTTAAGCTTTAATTAATTTTCTTTTCTTAACTCAAGTGTAACTCAAACCATGCATCACATCATTTTGGTATCAGAGCATGGTTACCATGCTTGACATGTTTAGAAAGCATCCTAGGGTTTAGTTCTTGTGGTTGTTCAAAACTTTCATGCATATCATTGCTTAGATAAAATTAATTTCACTGTTTTTCTTACTGTTTTGTATTTCCTGCAAGCATGAAGCATCTAGTTGAATAAGGTCATATTAGCTAGCATCATAGTGTTGGCCTTTTGATTGGAAGATTCCTAAGTGTTTAGAACAACTACGGCTTGATTTATCCCTGCTGTCCTCACATTCCTGCAGCTGTTAATCACTGTTTAGGGAGTTTAAACACTTGTTTTGGCCGCTGCCTTTTAATTCCTGCAGTGTCTATAGGCCGTTGGGAGTTTCTAACTTAAGTCCTAGGTGCTGTCCACACATTAGGAGTCACTTTCAACACTGAGAATAAGTTTCCTAGTCGTGTACTTTTGCTGTCCACTCAAAATCTGCACTTGTTAGAGACTTATAATTGACCGGAAAGTTGTCCTAGTTGCTGTCCACACTTAGCTTCCAACCTTAAACTTGCTAGACACGTGCCACCTTGTGTTAGGTTGCTGTCCCGAGTCTTCCAGCAGTATTTAGGAGCTTTAGGAGCCAACTAACTGCGAGTATAGGTGCTGTCCACCGCCCCTAAACCTTCCCTAACCAGCCCCAACCCGAACCAATGGACCCCGAACACTTGCAAGCGACATTAGACCTCATAGTTGGACAATTGGGATCGGTTACGCAACAGATCCGCAACACCCAAACGGATTTAGCTGACTTTAGACGCCATACAAGTGACCGTCTAGATAATATTGAGCGTATGAGAAACCCTGCGATATACACGCCTTCGAGACCTCACTCACCTTATGGCGACGACAACAGACCCGATCATGAACAACCTCGCGATCCCGGACAATTCCAAGACCATTATCGTCATAACCTAAGACCCCATCAAGAGCCCATAGGAAACGACAATCCTTGGAGAGACAACGACGCTCAATTACTGAAAAACATTAGGATTGATGCCCCAACATACGACGGGACCCTTGACCCTCAAGTTTTCCTGGATTGGCTCAAATCAATGGATAGCTACTTTAAATGGTACAACATCTCTGAAGCGAAGAAAGTCAGATTCGCTGAAATGAAACTCACTGGTCGAGCCAACCTTTACTGGACCAACTTGGAAAACATGCGTGAATCTCGAGGAGAACATCCGATAAACGATTGGAGGACTATGAAACAGGAACTTAGGAGAAAATACTTACCACCTTCATACTACCCTAAGCTTTTAGATAAGTGGAATCGACTAACCCAGGGGAGCAAGTCAGTCAAAGATTACATCTCCGCCTTCGACGATTTCCTGATTCGTTGCAAGGGCGAGGAATCCGCTATCCCAACACAGATCCTGTCTATGTTTAGAGCTGGCCTTCGGGAAGATCTTCGCACCGAACTGTTTGCTAGAGGAATAGACACGCTAGAGGCCGCCTACAGCCTTGTACTTGACTTAGAGGAGTCCAAAACCCATTCCCACACTAGGCAGTTTGACTCCCGACCCAACCCGTATCGTTCTTCCACCAGCCAACCTCAAAGCCGACCCACAAACTCGACCGGGAGCCGACCCGCTGCTAGTTCAGCCACTCATCGTCCGGACCTTAAAGGTAAAGCACCCGAACGAGACACTCCCAAACCCAATTCGGGAACCAAATGCTATAGGTGTCATGGGTACGGGCACATCGCCTCGCAATGTTCCAGTCCCTATAAGGTCACCATAATAGAAGAGGTTGATGACGACGAGAAAGAACCCGAGACTGACTTAGTTCATCATGTTGATGAAGAAAAAGATTCTTTCACTGAGGATGAACCCGCCACCCTGCAAGTCGTTAGGTGCACGCTGTCCCAGCCTAAGTTAAGTGACGACTGGAGAAGGACTGCCATTTTCCATACCTTTACCAAAATTGGGGATAAGAACTGTAAGGTTATTATTGATAGCGGAAGCTGCATCAACGCTGTCTGTTCAGCGATGATTTCTAAACTTAATATTAAGGCCACGCCTTACCCAAATCCGTATAAGGTTGCCTGGATTAACTCAACTTCCATGGAAATAAAAGATAGGAGCCTTATCCCACTCGAGTTTAATGGATATCAAGAGAAGATTTGGTGTGATGTGTTGACGATGGATGTGGGCCAAATTATCCTTGGTCGTCCCCGGGTGTTTGACAACGACGTCCACATTTATGGGAGGACGAACACCTGCGTGTTCGAGCACAACGGGAAGAAGATTAAGTTGATTCCCTCCCAGCCCCGATCCAATAAGAGTGAAGCTAAAGTTATTCCCCCTAAGCCAAATAAAGGCTTACACTTCTTAACTGCGAAAGAAGTGAATATTGAACTTCACCAAGGATCACCCATGCACGCCCTGGTAGCTAGGGAAGTGGATGATGATCATGAAGGGCAAATCCCCGAAGAAGTAAAACCCCTTCTGGAGAAATTTGCTGATGTCTTCCCCGAGGAGCTACCTGACCAACTTCCACCCCTTAGGGACATCCAACATGTCATTGATTTAGTACCTGGAGCTTCCCTGCCTAACCTCCCTCACTACCGGATGAACCCAACGGAGCATGTTGAACTAAAAAGGCAAGTAGATGAACTTCTACAACGGGGATTTATCAAAGAGAGCCTTAGCCCGTGTGTCGTTCCTGCCCTTTTAACTCCTAAGAAAGACGGTTCTTGGAGGATGTGTGTTGATAGTCGTGCTATCAACAAAATTACTGTGAAATATCGTTTTCCGATCCCACGATTAGACGACATGTTAGATATGATGACTGGAGCAACTCTGTTTTCTAAGGTCGATCTTAAAAGCGGATATCATCAGATCAGGATCCGCCCAGGTGATGAATGGAAAACGGCCTTTAAGACAAAGGATGGGTTGTATGAATGGATGGTTATGCCCTTTGGTCTTAGTAACGCCCATAGTACGTTCATGCGGATTATGACCCAAGTCCTTCGACCTTTTTTCGGAAAGTTCATGGTTGTCTACTTCGATGATATCTTGATTTACAGTAAATCAGTAGACCAACATTTGGAACACTTGAAGCAAGTATGTGAGATTTTAAGGAAAGAACAGTTGTATGCCAACCCCCAGAAGTGTGTGTTTTTACTGATAGTGTTACCTTTCTCGGATTCATAATCTCTTCTCGAGGAATTTCAGCCGACCCCGAAAACGTTAGAGCGATCAACGAGTGGCCTGAGCCTAAGAATATCAGAGATGTTCGGAGTTTTCACGGATTGGCCACATTCTATAGGAGGTTTATTAGAAAATTTAGCACGATAGTGGCACCCATAACCGACTGCCTCAAGAAAGGGGAATTTCACTAGACGTTAGCTGCCACTAAGGCTTTCGAGGACATTAAGAAGAAAATGGTTGAAGCCCCTGTTATGCGTCTCCCTGATTTTTCCAAAGTTTTTGAAGTGACTTGTGACGCATCAGGAATCGGTATTGGTGGAGTTTTATCTCAAGAAGGACATCCTGTGGCATATTTTAGCGAGAAGTTAAACGACATCCGTCAGAGGTATTCTACCTATGACAAAGAATTCTACGCGGTCATCCAATCCCTCAAATACTGGAGACATTACTTGCTGCCACAAGAATTTGTGATATTCTCTGATCATGAAGCCTTGAGGTACATTAACTCGCAGAAGAAACTCAATGCCCGCCATGGTCGTTGGGTTGAATTCTTACAAGAGTACACTTACACAATTAGACATAAGGCTGGAACGAAGAATAAAGCAGCAGATGCCCTTAGCAGGAGACTGATGATCACCCAAGAAATGAGGACTGAAGTTATCGTATTTGAACGCCTTAAGGAAGACTATAAGGACTGCCCAGACTTTAACGATATCTATTCCCTTTTGACCTCTGGATGTGAACGCAAGATGGATGATTTCATAGTAGAGAATGGGTACCTATTCAAAGCTCAAAAACTCTGCATTCCCCAAACCTCCCTTCGCGAATATCTTGTTTGGGAATTACATGCAGGAGGTTTAGCTGGCCACTTCGGGCAGGCAAAAACTATTGCTGCACTAAAGAACCGTTTCTACTGGCCCAGGCTCAAGCGCGGTGTCAGTAAACTCTTAAGGCGATGTCACATTTGCAACTGGCCAAACAGCGAAAACAGAATACGGGACTCTACTCTCCTCTCCCCGTACCTAGTCGCCCGTGGCAAGATGTATGGACTTCATCCTTGGATTACCCAAAACTATTAGGAAGCATGATTCTGTCTTTGTGGTCGTTGATCGATTTTCCAAAATGGCTCACTTCCTCCCTTGCTCCAAAACCTTCGACGCTTCTAGAATCGCGAAAATTTACTTCGACGAAATAGTTAGACTCCATGGCCTACCTAAAACCATCGTGTCCAATAGGGACGTTAAGTGCACAAGCTATTTTTGGAAGACCCTTTGGCACAAAATGGGGACAAAACTTCAATTCTCCATTGCTTTCCACCCCCAGACCGATGGTCAAACTGAGGTTGTTAATAGGAGTAGGAAATCTTCTGAGGACTTTGGTAGGAGAAAACCTTAGGGATTGGGACTCAAAACTTCCAGTGGCAGAATTTGCTTACAACAACTCTATCAACCGAACCACTGGCCTTAGCCCTGCTGAAATTGTGTACGGATATCAGCCTAAACAGCCCATTGACCTAGTTCCCATGAATCCTAGGAATAGAACATCTGAGTCTGCATTTGCATTCGCATCTCATTTGCATGAGTTACACAATGAAATTAAAAAGAAAATCGAACAAAGCAATACCAATTATAAAATTCATGCTGATAAGAAAAGGAGGTTTAAAGAATTCAAAGTGGGAGACTTTGTGATGGTACGGATCCGACCGGAGCGTTTCCCTCCTAGTTCCGTAAAGAAGTTACATGCGAGAAGCGCCGGACCATTTAAAATAATTTCAAAGGTTAACAATAATGCTTATGTGCTAGAACTCCCTGAAGGATTTAATATGAATCCGACTTTTAATATAGAGGATATAGTAGCCTTTAAGGGTCCTAATTTTAACCCCAACAATCCACTTTACAACGAGCCTTGTGAGACCCCACCTAGTGAGATCCCTAGCCTTCCTCCACTCCCCAATTTACCCCATTTACCTAGAGCGGAAAAGATCGAAACCATTCTGGATGATGAGATTATTTCCACAAAGGATGGAGGGCGCCAGAGATACTTAGTTCATTGGGAAGGAACACCGGAGACAGAGGACACGTGGATTGATCGAGAGGAGCTACAGAGACTGGACCCAGACCATTTAGAGTTATACGAGAGCCTCCATAGCATGCACTCGACGGGGTCGAGTTCTCTCCCACCCGGGGAGAATGATGAGGGCATCGACAGGAGATTCCGGCGCATCTACCAGAGACGACACCGGAGATCGACGGCTATGATGGATAGCATTTACTTCTGATGAGTTGTTGTATCCGCAGTTCTTACATTACTTGTTGCTTTTCAGTTTTTCCCATTTTACCCTTATGGGTATTAGTTTTATCTTGCAGCCCGAGGGGAATTTTAGACTTTTGCATTTGCTTTCGTTTGGAGCCTATTTATATGGCCCCTTGTATCATGTATGAGCTAATGAATTATTGGATAAAATTTTCTACTTTGATCTCTTTGATAGTTCTACGTTTTCCTAGTTCTCTTTGTGAGTTCTTGAGGGGAATATCTTGGATCTCTTTGTGAGTTCCGACGTTGTCAAGATCTCCCTTTGAGATCGTGAGGAAGAGGTGCGCGAGGTTAGGAAATTCCAAGTTTCTTCCACAGTCTTCATTCTATTTCCAAGCCCTGGAATTCTCTCCCCACATCCCTCTTGCCACCGGCCCTGTAGCCCGGCCAGAAAAATTGGCCGCTGGCCAATTACTCCTTCCGCTACCTAGCCCTTTGCCGATCCCCTTCCCCTCTTCCAGCAGCCACCCGTGGCCTCACCCCCAGCCCACCGCCCAGCCTACAATCTGCCGTCGAATCTTCCCCTTGGACCTAACGTGCTTGGATTTGAAATTACCCTGATTGAATTAATTTCCTAATTGGTCTTCAACCAATTAAGAAAGACATTAAGGGGATAACTGCTTATTTTGAAATTCAAATTCTCTTCCCTCTTAATAACTCAAATTTGGGAGTTACTTAAACATAAGCAAAATCTGAAATTACAATTTCAGATTTGATTGGGGGATTTATTTCTTCACACGTGGGCCCCACCTTCCAAATTCCTAAGCCTCTCTCCTTGCTATATGGCCGGCCACCCTTGTCCCTTAATTCTCTCCCTAATTGCCACCTAATTACCTCTTAAATATATCATTAATTCCTTTCCCCCCTAATCCAAATCAGAATTTAAAATCTGAGACAAAAAAATTAACACCCGTTACTTTCTTCCCTAATCAAAACTGAATTTAGAATTTAGATTTTCCCCTCACCAAATCAGCCACCTCTTCTCTCCCTCCCAACCGAGATCCCACATCTCCTTTGAACCCACGGCTCACTTCCTCTCCCCTCTCCAAGCCGCCGCCCCTCTCTCCCTCCCATTGGAGATCCTCTTGCGGCGATCACCCGTTCTCACGTGCAAGAATGCATGGAAGAACCCGAATGGAATTTCGGGTTTGAGTACGACAACAACGGAAGGGTCAACATCCTCAGATCACAGTTTTTCGACGTCGGCTTTGACTTCGACGACACCGTCGAAGAATACTTGGACCGGATCCTACCAACACTAGTGGATTCCATCGACAACCACTTCTCCGTCTACACGTGGATCATCAAAGGTCGATCTACCGTGCCCCCTCCACCTCCGAGATCCTTCCCCATGGCGACGTTCCTTAGCTCCTCCCTCCTCGTGGCAACCTCAATACTAGTCTGGACGATCTTCCGCCGCTCAACCTAGTTTTCGTAGGAAAGAGAGAAAAAGGTCTCAAGGTGTGAACAACTCTTTATTACTTGTGGGATTCAAGTTACTAGTTTTTAACGTTATTATTTTCCTTGTATTAGATTAAATCGTTCGGCTATCTTCTTTATTGTAATTCTTTGGCCTAAGCAAAGAGGAACTCTACGAGCTCTTGTAACCGATTTGAATTTGACGAATGAAATTATAAATGGTTAAGCTTTAATTAATTTTCTTTTCTTAACTCATGTGTAACTCAAACCATGCATCACATCAGAATGCATTAGAGATTTACGAGCAAGGTTTGCCATTGTCAAAGAAAAAACATGAGCATTTCAAGGGCAAAAGTTCAAATCCATAAAAGGGCTAAGAATGCACTACAAGTGGCAAGTAAAAGAAGAAAGAAACATAATTACAATGTTAGATTGTGTAATACAATGACTAAGGGGCTGTTTGGTATCGGATTTATTCCCGGATTTACGTTAAATCCAGCCAAATGGTTTTTGTGCGCTCGTTAAATTCTGGGATTCCATAAATCCCGAATTTAGGGATTTACGGCTTAAATCCCGGATTTACTAAATCCCTTTGTTCGGCGGATTTAACGGGATTTAGCCGAAGAAGCGCATGAAAGGGAGAAAGTTACCTTCACTGCTAGCGAGGTCCCGTTCTTGCTTCCGATCAAAATGTCAAAATTTCTGATCCGACAGGAAGGGAAAGACGTCGAAGGAGCGAAGTTGAACAGCCACGAAGGAAACGAAGAAGCGACGCATGCAATCTCTACACCTCCTGCAAAGCAACGAAGCCTAACAGCAATGACTAAAAGAGAAGATGAAAGGCAAACCTAGACGCCTCTAAGTTATTATTGATTAACTTAATTAATATATTTTAAAATATTAATAAATAAGTAAAATAATTAATTGTATAATTAGTGCATAAATTTAATATCTAATTTAACTTAGTTATACAATTAGTAATTAAATATTAATAGAATTAGCTTAATTAATATAACTTAATATGTATGTATTATTAAATATTTAATTAATAGTGTAAATAATAATTAATGAATAATTTGTACTTAATATGTTATTAAATTTATAACACATTAATTTCTATTTTTAATTATAAATTTATTTTTAATTTATAATTATATTCTTCACATTTAAATCCCTAACTGCCATAAATCCTGAAATATGTTACCAAACAGTTTCTAAGGATTTAACAAGATTTAACATTTGACATACCAAACAGTTTTCAGGATTTAACACATTTTGGATTTACTAAAACCGGATTTACAGGATTTACTAAATCTCACTAAAGTTAAATCCCACTTGTTGCCAAACAGCCCCTAAATGTTCTTCAGGAATAGAAAAAACAAGGTCCGAAAATCAACTAAAATATAAATCTTAAAAATAAATCCTTCAAAGTTCCATCAAGTTTCGCACTATTTAAACCCCCAACTTAGAAAGAAAAACTATGATGACTTTCGTCAACTCCAACATTTCCATAAACAAGTCAAAATGTTTCTTCTAAGTTCAAGACAAGAGTGGAGATTGGAGGAGCCTTCCTCTCAGAAAACACATTATTCTTCCGCATCCCCCACCAACACTTCATAATAGCATATCAAGGCAAACAAAACTCAAAACAGACAAATTTTAACAACCAAAACGTGACTATAAACCGAAAAAAATAGACAGACTATTACCAACATACAAAATTTGTCTGAAAAAAAAAAAAGAGTTGGAACTGGAGGAGTCAATTTATGAATTCTCTACGCCAGTATAGAAAACAAATCAAATTTTATCCATAACTTCATCGATAACAAAAGAATTTCATATAAATATCATAATCAAATAAAAGAGGTAGACGATGAACAAGCTCATTACCTTGATTCAGGGTGAGGAACCCATCTCCAGTACCGTGGAGTACCTCCCCACACAATCCAAAGCTCTCTCGCCGGCAAGATGAAGCACTTAGCACCAGTGTCTCTATCCACAAAAAAGCCCTGACAACAAAAAACACCAGCACTACTTAAAAAAAAATAAAAAAAATAAAAAACTACAACAAATATAAATTAATAAAAAAAATCGACAGGAACAAACCATCTTTCCGCCGTCGATGAGGATCGGGTCGCAGAGGCGGAAGTACAGGTGCTTCATCGATGCAAATTCCACCCGATCGACGGCTCGTGCGAGCATCTCAGCGTAATCGGACGGAAGGAAACTCCTCCACACGTTGTCAGAGCACGCTGCCGACCGAAACTCTGCCGAGACCGCCTCTGATCGGCACGCATCACGAGGGGACGTAAACGATATCGCATATGACACGCACTCTTCCGGAAGCCTCTGGATATCGCTGCAACTTCCTCCCACCTCCATCTCTCTTGACTCTCTCTCTCTCTGTACTGTGTCTTCTTCTCTCTCTCTCTCTCTCTCTCTCGCGATACCTTCGCTCTTTCCCGACCTGTAGCGTATATATGGAGGCGCGAGGTAAAGCCTAAAAAAGGCAGCGAACAAAGAGAGTTCTGCTTTCTTAACTCTTAAGTATGTGTCGTGTATTTGAGTTTATTTTAATTGGTTTAAATTTTTAAGAATAATTAAAAAAAAAATTAAATTTTTATGCTCATAAGTCATAATAGTAATAATAATTTATTTTGAAAACATATTCCTCAAGCTAATTTTTTTTATTTCATAGATTATTCATTGAAGTTAATTTCTAATCAGATTATGATCATAACAATATTCAAATGGAGGTTCAAAAAAAAATTTGAAACCAAGTTCTACAAAACTTCTAACATAAATCTATAAATATAAGAGCAATATTAGAACAATGTACAATTACACCTCAAGCAGGGCTTGAGCAGGCTTCGAAGTAGGTTCAAATACGACTCCAAACTTCTATCTATTAAGATGTTGTCCGATTTGACCTAATGATATCACAACGTTATATCTTTGATATAATTTCCAAGAGGCCGCTCATCCTTAAAATGTTATTGCATAAGCGAGCTTAACTTAGAAGTTTCTACTAAAATTTCAACCATTATCCTAAAATGGGCATTGATGTTTAAAAGTTTAACTTTATTTTTATAAGGGAGTTCACAACCTCCCCCACTTAGATAAGTAATGCCTTGATCAGTTTTCCTTCACCCAGAATCATCCACCGAGATGAATAGGAGCAGTTAGTTTCTATCTTCTAGCTGGTCAATTGCTTTCATGTCATTTCTAACAGCTCAAACTCTAAACTATTAAGATATTATCTGCTTTAGCCTAATGACCTCACGGTTTTATATCTTTGGTGTAACTTTCAAGAAGATCGTCCATTCAAGAAATGCGCATGTATAATCACGCTTAACTTTGAAATTTTAATCATTAAATTAAAAGATGTCTTAATATTTAAGAATTTAGGTTATCACAAAAAAAAAAAGAGTTTAGGTTATCACACTTCATGTTGTAGATATTATAACAATTTGGTTCTTTTAGAGTTTATGATAAGCACATGTCATCATAATTATAAGCATTACAACATTTAGTATAATAATTTAAAGGTATTACTAAAAAAAAGTTATAATACATAAATCCATTTTTTAATAGCAAATAAAATTATACTACTACAGCTATGACAAGAAAATTAAAGTAAAAGCTACGATGATGGCAGCCAACACTGAGATTTATAAGTAGTTGATCTAGGGGTATCAAAATAGGTCAACAGGTCGAAATTGGGCTAGACACAAAATTGACCCAACCTTAATTTAGCTAACCCAAACTTGACATATTTGATAAATGGGTCAAAAATGCAGACTCCGACCCGACCTGCTAATAGCCTGAATGACTCGAACCTTTTCAATAATCCATTTTGATGTTTTTTAAAATAAAATTCTATATATTTTTAACAATATATTAAATTAATTAATAAAAAATAAGGAATCATACCAACAAATAAAAAATTTAAGAAAAAAAATAAATATATCATTTTGGGTCTAAATCAAGTTGGTGAGTCAACTCAAATCCAACATGTTTAGAGTCAACTCAAATCCAACTCATTTAATAAACGAGTCAGAACTCCTAACACAAACCCAGTCCATTTGTTTAATGTGTCAACATGAACATGAATTTTTTTACTCGCGTTTAGATTAGGTTATTTTTTGATATCTCTAGTTCGATTAAACCCTTTTAGCTCACATCCATTACAACTAAATTGCATCGACCTTTTCTCCTTTAAACGACAAACATTTTTTTGGATAGCCACTTTTTAACTCTACTGGCGTAATTAATACAACAAATTTATTTATTTCATATGGAACTGATGGTGGATACGTGTGTTGCAACTCTGGCTCCCGAGTTTATAATTTTGATGATAGCAAATATTATTTATTGCCTCTTTATTTCTCCTTTAAAGATTCAAGGCTCAAAATTGGGTGGAATAGGTTATGTCAAATGAGTCTATAATTTTCATTTATTTGTTTTTAATTTTTTTAGTCAAGTCCTGTAATGATGTATACAAGCCTAATGACCATGCACACAAATACAATAAGAGCAAAAATAATGTAAATATTTTTTTTTTATACATCATATTGTATGATATGGTGTTATAGAAATTAATTAAAATATTTATTTTTTCTGAAAAAAAAAGAAGATGTAACTAACCGTACAATACGAACACTACATCGTACTGGGTTATCTGTTATGATTAGAAACCCCATCATTCATTAAATTATGCAAAAATTGAACTTGAAAAGTCATTTTATTCGTAATGTATGAACCTAATCGTCATGTACGATGTTTAAAACATTGTTTAATTTAATCACATGGTTAATCAATTGAATATGCTGAATTTTAGTATTTTGATCGTAATGTATGAACTGGATTATACTATACGATCAACAGAGATGAATTTGGTCGTCCCATATTTCATCCCGGATGAAATATATTTCAGTTAAACTAATCGTACGGTACGATTAGTCATTCCTACTGATGATCGTACATCACTAACTGGCAAATTGAGTTCATGCTGATGTTCACACTGATGATCATACAGTACCAATATGCAAATTGAACTATTTGTAGTACTAAATGGTTATCGTACAATACTAATAGATCAAATTCTACACATTATACTATACGATCCTGTGATCGTATTGTACGATCTTTAATGGATGAACTGATTTTTTTAGGATTTTTTGAAGTCCTGCAATTGTAACCCTTAGGGCTAGCTCATTGAAGTCTAACAACCTTCAAGACCATTCAAAATACCGGTGAAGTACGCAATTATACTGTCACGACCCGACCCGAGACGAGACGGATCCCGCCCGCGCCGGATCGCGACGGAGAATAGCTAACCAGGATCTAGCTTTGGAATTTGGTTCGGAACTGAATCTTCCAAAGAATTAATTCAAACAGACAAACAAACACAGAGCTACTAAAAACATCAAATGCAGCGGAACAAAACATCTATCTGAATTCATTTCCTCAAAATAATCATCTACAGAACAGTACATGGCCTTCAACAGAAAGAAAGACAGAACAGAAAAGCCATGACTGTACATGAATCAAAAGTACAAAAGTACCTAATCTGATCAGACTCTGAAATCTAATCCTGGACTTCCTTTCCCTTCCCAGAACCTGAAAACCACCAGAAAGCAAGGGTGAGCTCAACAGCTCAGCAAAGCAACAAACCTCCAATCAAAATCCTCAGAAACTCAAAACCAATACAGCAGACAAATCCGTACAGAAATCAGAACGGAATCGGACAGATATCAAATCAACAGAACTGTACGGAAACAGAAGTCGTATCAAATCAGAAACAGAACAGATCAGACATATCAGATCAACAGAATCAGATTCGTACAGATCATATCAGAACAGAATAAACTCAGCATATATCAGATATTTAATTAATAGCTAAGTGTGCCCCCGGCACCAGAATAATAGCTGAGTAATTAATAGCTAAGTGTGCCCCCGGCACCAGAACAAATGTGCTTATAGCACCAGAACAGATCAGATGTGCTTCCAGCACCAGAATATATAAATAGTGCTTATAGCACCTAAACAGATTTTCCTCGGATCCGGAACAGAACAAATATCAGATTTCATATTGAGCTCATTTCAGAATTCCCAGACACTAACTGAATCTCATAGGATCCAGGCCCCTTATAACTCCCTTTCCATAGCATATACAGATAGCATATCAATTCAGAGAAAATCCGGACAAATCAGGAATTACTCAAAAATCGGGCAGCACAACGGCAGTGTACAGAATTTACACAATTTTCCTGAAAATCAAAATTCACCAAATTCGCACAGAATATAGATATCAACATTTCAGAACATTTATTCTACCGCACAGAGAATTTCCAAGTTCACAGAAAAATCCAGTCGATTAAAAACACAGTCGAATCAAAAATATCCGGACAAAAATCTTCAAAATATAGTCAAAACGTGCACACCCGGCACGGCAACGATATACAAGAAGTTACGCGGTAAAAGCTAAACCGTTCAAAAGATACGGACGAAAATCGCTAACGGAAACAAAATCCGGACAGAAAATACCGCCAAACACGACGGTTCTGAAAATTTAGAAAGTCGGATTGTGCCTTACCTCGTGCACAGCAATTTCCTCAACAGTCTCCTCGGACGAAAACAGCTCGGCGTCGCCCGAAAATCCGCTTTTCCACTTTTTCCTTCGTTTTTCTCTCTCCTCAGCTTTTTCTCTCTCTTCAAAATATCTCATTTCTATATATATCCAGACTGATCGTCCTGGACGATCGAGCTTCGTACCAGACGATCCATGAAGAGAAGAATTTCGTCCAGACGAAAATTCACATATCGTCCCTGGCGATAGGTTCACGGGAGAATTTTCGTCCAGACGAACCACACTTCGTCCAGACGAACCAATCAGCCAAACAAGGTTTTTCTGTACAACCTGTACCGATCGTCCCGGACGATCCAACTTCGTCCCGGACGAACCTGGAGCAAAAACTGATATTACATATACTTTCTTAAGAGAGTTGATGTGCATATATGCTTAGGTTTTGATTGATTTAAAATTTATAAAAGTCTATTGAATATGTAAGTATATGTGCCGATCAAGTAATAAAGTTGATATATCATCAAAGATTTATCTTGAATGGACACGAATCATGAGGCAAAATCTAGCTAAAAAACTTCCAAAATTAAACCTCGGACCATTTGAACTTCAATTTTAGCAAACTTATAGTCGAACTGAATGTCTCTAAAAGACAAACCCAACGACACCAAATCTAACCCATTCTAAACCGAAACGAGTCCAAATAAAATAGCATTAGCGCATTTGGAAGGTTCAAATCATAAATTGGATGACCAAATGGTTTCCAAAAGTGACATGCTTATAATCAAATTGAGCAGCTCGACGAGACGAATCTAACAAATCAAAAATCAACAAACTTTGATATCATTAAAACATTCAAATGCCCAGTAAATAATTTACGATCAAATTGATCAATATCGACCATCCTTTCAAACCACTCCCAACATACCTTTGATCTCACTCATATATTACTTGTCATGCCACTATTAGAAAATTATAAATAGATCACTCATTTCTTATGGAAAGGGGATGAAAGCAAGGAAGAGAGAAAAATTAGAGCACTCTTGCTACCAGACTCCTCCTCGGCC
Source organism: Dendrobium nobile (assembly GCA_022539455.1). Taxonomy (NCBI): domain Eukaryota; kingdom Viridiplantae; phylum Streptophyta; class Magnoliopsida; order Asparagales; family Orchidaceae; genus Dendrobium; species Dendrobium nobile. Next base: position 9,787,276 of record CM039726.1, read on the forward strand.
GCCATCGAACCACCGAGCGTCGTCGGACTTCTGTCCGGCCACCGATTGACGTCGGACTTCTGTTCGACCACCAATTGAGGCTGAACTTCCACCCGACTTCCAATTATGGTTGGACTTACACCCGGTCACCAACTGACGTTGTACTTTCACCCAGCTGCAGACTACAATCTTTCCAACCTCCGTTGCCGGACTACAATCTTTCTAACCACTGTCGCCCGCCAACTATTGTCTTTCCGACCTCCATCACCAGACTACAGTCCTTCTGATCTTCGTCGCCAAACAAAGATCTTTCTGACCTCCGTAGCTCGCCGACTACGATCCTTCTGCCACTATCACCCAACTATAGTCTTTTTGACTTCCTTCGCCCGCCAACTATGTTCCTGCCGACTAAATGAGCATGTCAATACTAATTCTTCCAATTCCCGCCATGTAATGCACTCTATATGATGCATAATTGCTACATCAAACCAAAGCCTTCCCTTAAGGAAGGGTCTCATTTGTAATTGACTATAACCATTAGTAGATTCATTCAAATAGGGTTAGAACCTGTGGTTCCCTTGCATTAAGAGTTTCCACATAAAAACTCTAGAGTCTCTTATGAATGCTACACCCTCTCTTTGATCTAATCATGAGTTGGATTTTCATGCAAAGTTAAGACGTTAAACTTTATATTTTTCTACCGCATCGAATATTTCAGGATGCAACAAATGTGATAAAGAAGAGTGTCGATCCCACAAGGAAATATTCTATTTAATTACAATTAAACTACTACTATTTATTGTAAATACACAATTTATCCCATTTAATATAAAAATGTATGTTTCTGCATTTTTGCTAAGTAATATCTACTAATATAAATAAATTATTCTAAACTAATAAATGCAAGACAACATAATTTTTCCAATGAAATGAAATATACATTTTTTGCTTTGAATTTAATTATATATATATATATGTTATTTATATTTAATATTTATTGTAATTCATTTGTCCACCCTTAAAATTAAAGTTGATTTCGCCCGTGATTGAAGCAACGGTTTACCACAGAACCTGCGGCTCATCCCAACTCCACTACTAACAGCCTCATACGCTCCCTTTATATCATTTGCTACTTTTAGTTATATAGTACAGCATTACTTTTATTCAGCCAATCCCTACTTTTCTTTAATTTAGCATTTTCCTTTGAGTAGTCGATATATAGGAGAATTAGTTACTGGAGAAGGAGTTTATGTTATTTTTACTCTCTTTGAAATATAGAAAACCAGAGCACTGGAGTTCAGTGTCTCATTACTGTTCCATTGCTTGTTTGATTGTTCTTATCTCTAGGTTGGTTATTAGATCAGTGGGCATCAGATTTGGTATCAGAGCCTAGTAACCGGAGAGAAGAATGACAGATCGGGGCAAGGAACCGTTATCAGAGGAATCGAGAACTCTCGATTCGTTATGGGCAAACCAGGAAAATGTCAATCGGAGGATTGACGAGCTGACCGCCGAAGTTCAGCAGCTGGCAGTAGACTTTCGTCGTGAGTTCAATCTCAGAAGGGTGAGACAACCACCACCTCGAGTTCACAGAGAGATTCAACCTGCATTGCATCCACAGAGGCGGAGGGGAATGGAAGCAGAACGACAATGGAGGATGCCGCAAACAGGTTCCCCGGCTTCGTCTGAGTCAGATGAAGAAGAGAATCTGCACTGAGGAACAATGGCGGTAGATTCGGAAGATGACGATACAGGCCGTCATTACTTACATAACGCTTATGGGCAACAGCGACCGAGAGCCGCTCACCACAGTGAATTCAAGGTTAAACTAGATATTCCTTTCTTTGATGGTCACTTACACATCGAGGACTACCTCGATTGGGAAAAGGCCGTAGAAAATTTTTTCGATTATATAGATATCGATCCGGCCAAACACGTGAAGTATGTAGCGTGTATATTGAAAGGGGGAGCCAGCGCGTGGTGGGCGCAGGTAACACAGATGCGATTACGAGAAGGTAAAGGTCCGGTGAGAAGCTAGGGCCGATTGAAGCAACTGCTCCGTTCTCAATTCTTGCCAACCGATTATGAATAAATTCTTTATATGCGATACCAGCATTGCTCGCAAGGGGCCAGATCAGTCAGCGAATATACGGAAGAATTTAATCGGTTGAGTGCAAGAAATAATCTGAATGAATCAAATAATCGATTAGTCGCCCAGTATATTGGGGGTCTTAAAGACAACATTCAAGATAAACTAGAGTTAAACTCAATTTGGTCCATATCGCAGGCCGGTTAATTTCGCCATGAAGGCAGAAATGCAGCAAAGCCGTTCTTACAAGACCTCTTATAATCGCAGACACTGGCAGGAGTCACAGTTGGGACATAACAAGACAACATCCCCTGATGCCCAACAAGTAACGAATGCATGATCTCCGACTGTGAGTCCGAGTGGCCCCAACGCTTCGCCAGACATCAAGAGCCAGCCAAAGTTAAGGATTCAAGGTAAAGAAAATCCTTACATTAAACCCTCCACAATTAAATGTTTTCGTTGTTTTCAGCAAGGACACAAGTCGAACGAATGTCCCCAAAGACAACAAGTGCAGTTGGCAGAAGCAGAGGAGGGAAGCGGATCCCGGGCAGTTGAATCAGCTGACGAAGAGGAAGCCGAAGACGTCTATGCTGACGAAGGGGAACCAATAATTGCTATGCTAGAAAGACTACTTTTGGCTCCAAGACAAAATTTAAACTCTCAGCGGCACGCCCTGTTTCGGACACGTTGCACAATCAATGGAAAGGTGTGTGACCTTCTAGTAGACAGCGGATGCATGGAGAACGTGATTTCCCACTCAGTCGTTCAAAACTTACAACTGAAGACCTCCAAAAATCCTAATCCCTACAATATCAGCTTGGTAAAGCGAGGAATCAAAATTTCAGTGTCTGAATCGTGCCATGCCACATTTTCTATAGGGAAACAATACATGTGTGAGGTGGTATGTGATGTTGTCGAGATGGACGTGTGCCACCTGATACTGGGAAGGCCGTGGCAGTTCGATGCCGGCGCCATGTACGACAGTCGTGCCAACTGTTATTCACTCGAGTGGAACGGGCGAAGACTGAGGTTACTACCTAGTTCTGTAGAGAAGAATCCTACTAAGGGTGATACTTCCAAAGGTGTTGCAATGCATGTAGTTAGTGGTGCCAAACTCCTACAATTGTGGCGTGAGGAAGAACCAATGTTCGCATTGGTAGTAGCAGAACTCAATGGTACAGCAAGCCAAGGTAGTAAGCATGAAGAAATAGTGAGGCTATTGGATCAGTTTAAGGCTATTTCCCCATATGATTTACCGGCTGAACTTCCACCGCTTCGAAATATACAGCATCAAATAGACTTGGTACCGGGCGCTAGTCTACTGAGTCTACCTCACTATCGCCTCAATCCGAAGGAACAAAAAGTTCTGCAAGAACTCGTAGATCAGCTCCTCAACAAGCAGTTAATCCAGCCGAGTGTCAGTCCATGCGCAGTGCCTGCCTTATTAGTCCCAAAGAAGGATGGAAACTAACAAATGTATGTAGACAGTAGAGCTATCAACAAGATAACCATTAAGTACCACTTCCCGATACCACGCATTGAGGAGCTAATAGATCAACTGATCGGAGCTTCAATTTTCTCCAAGTTGGATTTGAGAAGCGGGTATCATCAAATCCGGATTCGTCCCGGAGACGAATGGAAAACGGCCTTTAAAACACCCCCAAGGTCTTTATGAATGGAAGGTCATGCCCTTTGGGCTTTGTAATGCTCCATCCACATTCATGCGCATGATGAATGAAGTACTCAAACCTTTTTTGGGAAAGTTCTGTATCGTATATTTTGATGACATTTTGGTATTTGGTGTATCATGGCAACTCCATTTGCAACATTTGGCAACAATTTTTGAAACTCTACAAACCCAGAAGCTGTTGATCAACTATTCCAAGTGTGAACTGGGAGTGCAGAAGGTTAGCTTTCTCGGTTTTGTCATCTCAGCAGAAGGGGTGTCCATGGATCCCGTGAAGATTGAAGCGATCATGGAATGGCCAACGCCCCAGTCGTTCTTCGAAGTTCGTAGTTTTCATGGATTGGCTAACTTCTACCATAAATTCATCAAAAACTTCAGCATGATTATGGCCCCGATCACATAAGGATTAAAGGCTAAGGTGTTCGGTTGGTCTGCAGTACAGCTAGACCTGTCAATTTCGGGTTACGGGTCGAACCCGACCCAACTCGTAACTGACCCGGCTTTATTCGGGTTCGGGTCAACCCGACCCGGTTTTATAAACGGGTCGGTTTTCGAAACCCGAACCCGACCCACTTCGGGTTCGGGTCAACCCGACCCGACCCGTTTAGGGTTTAGGGTCACGCGAAGTCTCGGACAGCGGGTGGCGGACGGCTGACCCGATCCGCTTCAGCGGTGCAGTGGGCGGGCGAGATCGAGCGCGAAATCGAGCGCTGCAGCGGTGCAGTGGGCGCGGGCGAGCGACACAATGCAGCGGTCGGGCGAGCGACGCGGTGCGGTCGGGCGAGGCGGCGAGCGATGCGGTGCGGGCGGGCGAGCGACGCGGTGTGGTCGAGCGAGGCGGCGAGCGACGCGGTGCGGTCGGGCGAGGCGGCGAGCGACGCGGTGCGGTCGGGCGAGGCGGCGAGCGACGCGGTGCGGTCGGGCGAGCGACGCGGTGCGCGCGGGCGAGCGACGCGGTGCGCGCGGGCGAGCGACGCGGTGCGCGCGGGCGAGCGACGCGGTGCGGTCGGGCGAGCGACGCGGTGCGCGGGGGGCAGTGGCGAGCGGCCAGCGGGGCAGGCGGGCAGCAGCGCGGGGGCAGCGGGCGGGGGTAGGAAAATTCAATTTTTTTTAAAATAACCGGATTTTCGGGTTGACCCGGCAACCCGTCGGGTCAACCCGAACCCGACCCGTTTTTGCAAATGGGTCGGTTTTTCAGACCCGAACCCGACCCGCTTCGGGTTCGGGTCAACCCAAAACCAAAAATTTCGGGTCGGGTTCGGATCGGGTTTTCGGGTCGGGTCCAATATTGACAGGTCTAAGTACAGCAGCACAGCTTCGAAGCTATCAAGGAGGCCATATGTTCAGCACCAGTTTTAGCACTCCCTAACTTTGATAAGTTGTTTGAAGTAAGCACCGATGCTTCGGCCATCGGCGTGGGGGCTGTACTATCTCAGGGAAATAGACCGGTTGCTTTCTTTAGTGAGAAATTGTGCCCCTCGCGACAGAAGTGGGGCGCCTATGAACAAGAACTATACGCCATTGTCCGTGCTTTGAAACAATGGGAACAGTACTTGTTACACCAAGAATTCATCCTATGCAGTGATAATAAAGCTCTGCAGTTCATAAATAGTCAAAAAACCATCAATAGGATGCACTCTAGATGGGGCTAAGAGTGCACTTCAAATGGCAAGTTAGAGGAGAAAGAAACATAATTAAAGTTTCAGATTGTGTAATAACTTGACTAACTGTTCTCCAGGAATTAACAAAAACAGAGTCCAAGAAGCAACGAAAATGTCTTAAAAATTAATCCTTTGAAGTTACATCAAGTTAGGCACTATTTAAACCGCCAACATAAATTTTTTTTTTTGGGGTGGGTGGGGAACGGGGGTATCTACCCGCTGCCACTCAGAGGGAGCGCTTTGCGGCATAACTTATCCCTCGGCGAAATCTAGCGAGGCCACCCACCGGCATTGGGCCCACACCTACTTTGTCCCACTGAAGAAGCTAGGTCGTAGAGGGAATTCGAATATGGGATGTGGTTTCACAACCGTGGCCCCCAACTTAAAAGAAATGACTTTCATCAACTCCTACATTTCCATAAAATAGTCAAAATGTTGCTTCTAAGCTCAATACAAGAGTGGAGATTGGAGAAGCCTTCCTCAGAGAAAAACACATCATTCTTCCACATACCCCACCAAGACTTTCATAAAAAAATATCAAGGCAAACAAAACTCAAAATAGACAAATTTTAACAGCCAAAACGTAATTATAAGCCGAAAAAAATAGACAAACTATTACCGACATAAAAACTTTGTCTAAAAAAAAAAAGAGTTGGGACTGGAGGAGTCAATTTATGAATTCTTTACGCGACTATAGAAAACAAATCAAATTTTATCCATAACTTCATCGATAACAAAAGAATTTCATATAAATATCAGAATCAAATAAAAGAGGCAGAAGAAAAAATTCAAAAAAAGCTCATTGCCTTGATTCAGGGTGATGGATCCATCTCCAATATTGTGGAGTATCTCCCTGTGCCCACACAATCCTAAGCTCCCTCGCCGGCAAGATGAAGCACTTAACCCCGATTTCTCTATCCACAAAAAATCCCTGCCAACAAAGAGCATCAGCTCGACTTAATAGCAACCACAATCACATAAATTAAAAAAAAGGAAAAAAAAAACGCCAGGAACAAACCATCCTTCCGCCGTCGATGAGGATTGGGTCGTGATCGATCCGAATTCCACCCGATCGACGGCTCGTGCGAGCATCTCAGCGTAATCGGACGGAAGGAAACTCCTCCACACTTTGTCAGAGCTCGCTGCCGACCGAAACGCCGCCGATACCGCCTCCGATCGGCAAGCATCTCGAGGAGACGTTAGCGATATCGCATGCGCCACGCACTCTTCCGGAAGCCTTTCGATATCGCTGTAGAGGGCGCAGCTTCCTCCACCTCCCTCCATCTCTGTCTCTCTCTCTCTCTCTCGCTCTCTTCGCTCTTTCGAGGTAAAGGCCAAAGAAGGCAACGAGTCGAGAAGGAGAGCCTTCTTGCCGTCTGATTCGGGAATGGTACGGAAATAACCGCAACCGACTTATCAGCAGAAATACTTTCTTTTTTAAAATTTTTATTACGGCAGCATTAAGGAGAAGAAACTTGCCGCCATTTCTTGGAAATCTACCTGCTGTCCTAAACTTAATGGGGGCTTGGACATCCCCTCTGTTGAATCGCTATCTCATAACTTTGCTTGCTCTATCATTTGGAGATTTTTAAATGCAAAATCTTTACTTTTCTCTTGGTGGAAAGGAAGATATACTTCCCTGTGGAATCAATTAGCTGGTAAAAAATCGAAATACTGGGAATTGCTGTGTAAGAAAACTAATGAAATCAAAAGCTGTATTACTTTTTCTGTTAATGCTAGCAGCAACTTATCTTTCACTTGGGACCCGTGGTGTGGAGGCATATCTGTTGCTGATTATCTCTATTCTAAGAACAATTTACAAGCAGTTTACTGTCTTAGTGACTGGAAAATTTCGCAGCTAATGCAAGGTAATAATTGGGCTCTGCCTTCCTGGTTAGATAATCATCTTGTTTCTCTCATTAATGCTGTTCCTATTGATGAGCAACAAGAAAATCATATCTGGATTGACAAGCAAAACCCGAAGTTTGGTGATTTCAATTCTCATTTCTTTGCCTCCATGAACAAGGTGCCTTGGTATAAATTTATTTGGCACAAAAAATCGGCTTTATGTTATTTTGTTTATGCATGGCTTGCTTATCGTGGTGGGTTAAAAACAGCAGATGTTCTTGCTGTTCGAGGTATTACAGTTCCTAACATTTGTTGTTTCTATCATACGGAGAAGGAAACTATTTCACATTTATTTTTTGAATGTCATTTTACTTTTGACATCTCAAAAACTCTTCTTCCCTGGACACAAACTCTACATGAGGCCAAACATATATCAACTTTATGACACTATCTGGGATCAAGGCTTCTCTACTACCACCAGAAATTATTACCTTTTAAATGCTTCATCAATTATCTATTTTGTTTGGAGAGCAAGGAATGATCGGTTATTTGGGGGAATTATTGACTGCAAAGCCACTATTATTGCTAAAATTCGGAAAGCTATAATGATTATAACTCATGGATGGAAAACTTGATCTGATTTGGCATTTGGGAGAAGTGGAGCTTCTCGACAAATGTATGATCTACCTTTGGATCAAGACTGATTTTTGGTGTTCTCCTGGAAATCTGAATACTCTACCGCTCAACCTGCAAGCTGGGATGCACATTTTTGATAGGACGATGATGATCGCTGTTTATTACAGCAGCCCCTTGGATGGTCCTTTGGGCAACCAGGGGCAATGCTCTAAACTGACCCTCACGTTTTTGACCCTCGAGCTCAAGAGCATCTATCTGAGTCCTATTTGGCACTCCGCCAATTAGTGTTAGATTTGCTTTTCACAATTGTAATTTTTTTCCTTTAGAATCCATAATCTCGTTTTGTTTTGAGATCTGTGGATTATAGTTCCAGTTTTTACTTACTTGTAATCTTTTTCTTTAGCAATGAATGGGCTCAGGCCCCAAAATTTCCCAAAAAAAAATTTTTAATTTATTAATTTTATTATAATTATATTAAAAGCACATAAATAAAATTAATATTATAAATATTTTAATTATTTAATCACTATTCAAATCAAAATATTATCAAATTTAATAATATAAAAAATTATAATTATTAATATTTATTTGTATGTGTAGAAAATGTATGTGAATAAACAAATAAAATTAAAAAATATATAGATAATTTATAAATAATATCATTTTATTTCAATTTCTTAAATAAATATTAGAAAAAACTCAAATTTTACTTTATCATAAAATTAAGTATTGTGCGAAAATTAAAAAATAATCTAATATTTTGGATTTCAGACCTATTGCACTCTGTAATATGTTTTACAAGATCATTTCCAAAATTCTGACCTCTAGAATGAAAGAAATCATGCCTTTTATCATTGGGGATAATCAAGCGAGTTTTATCAAGAACCGTATCGCCACAGACAATATTCTTCTTGCTTTTAAAATTATCTTGGATTTCAAAAAGTCGGCCAAAATGAAACTTTTGTGTGCCAAATTGGATATTCGCAAGGCTTTTGATTATGTCTCTCGTGACTTTATTCTTGCTAGAATGAAACAAAAAGGTTTCCCCCTACTTTTATCAATTGGATCAAAGCTTGCATCTCTAATGTTCACTTTTCTATTTGTATTGATGGAGCTCTTGAAGGTTATTTTCTCTCCTCTTCGGGTATTAGGCAAAGGTGTCCTCTCAGCCCTTATCTGTTATGTATTGCTATGGATGCTTTCTCTTGCATGATTGATAACCCTTCTTCGATTGATAGATTTATTGGCATAAAAAGAAAGGATATGGTTCTCACTCACCTGCTTTATGCAGATGATCTGTGATGCCCCAGATATCAATAGTGAAAGGATTCATCTATCATTTTTCTTCTTTTTCTTTTCGTTCATATCAATACAGTCATCCAGAGATAATTGCATTATAGGAAAGAAATACAGCAACAACAGTAATTCACATATCAACATAAATACAATCAACAGAAGCGTCCAAAAGGTCATATACAATAGCCAAACGGCTACAAAACAGAAGTCTACCCAAGCTACATTATAAAGCTACAGCATCAATCGAAGAAACATCACGCGGGAGGCTCTGCACCTGAAATAATAACCACATATAATGAGCTTACTAGCCCAGCAGGTCACCAAAGCCTAAAACTGAAATCAAAGCACGGCGATGCTATCAATATGCAGGTCAATCAAGTCAAGTCAATCAATGGTCAATGAGTCTATGCAATACGGAAATCAATTGAAACCAATAGTCGATACAGCGGAAATCAAATCAGTAATCAATGCAGTACGGAAATCAATAATCAATAATCACAGCGGTAAAAACATCGATAAATCAATATTCCCCAGCAATCAAATCAGTATGTGACTGGAAGCCAATATCTATCCATCGTAGCAGTGTCTATCAATCAGTACTATCAGTTCAATCAATCGTGTCGTCTAGTCAATCCGTTGTATCTATATCTTTATCAAATCAGTCAATACTCTTGCACATCAGTTAATCCAATTATTCAATACAATTCACTCGATATCAATATACAGTATGATACTACGGCAGCGAGGACGGTTCAATAATGACGACGTACGATGCTACAATATGAAAATCATCTTAATCAATAGAGCACTTTCCAATCAATTATATCTATCGGCTCAAGTCCCAATAAATAATCAAATCAATACGGCGAAAGATCAATTGAAATCAAATCAATACAATGAAATCATCAGGTCACTAGAAATCAATACAATCAGCTCCATAAAGAAATATATCCTACGATAAATCAAATCCATACGGCAACAATCCATTCAATCAATCAATCGATAATCGGCACGACGAATCAATGTATCAATAACCTATCAGGATCGTATCAATAGTATCCATATGTCAATATCATAATCCATATCAATGTCGATGTCCGTACCTATCAATCGATACAATCTATATCAATGTCGATGTCAATATCTATGAATCAATACGTAGAATCCATATCAATATCGGTGCCAGTATCTATGAATCAATACAATCCATATCCATAATCCATAATCCATAGTCGATAAAATCAATCGGAAAAGCAATACGATAAATCAATGCCAAGATCAATAGTACCAATGATCAATAATCAATCAATAAAATCAATAAATCCGTTCAATAATAAATCAATTCAATAAATCCATCAAAATCAATAAATCAATCGGAAATCAATGCAATGCACTATCGTATACATGCAATTCCATACAATGGTCTTACTAGACAAGCACAAACACTAGCTATGATCAATAGTGCTGTTGTAGAAATCCATAGTGCTGTTGTAGAATCCATATTGCTGTTGTAGATATCCGTACGTTGGTTTCAATCAATAAGAGTCGTCACTCTTTTTGCCCGTCGGCCGCCCGTCGGCATATAAAACTCCTTATGACTCCCATCTATAGTGCTGTTGTAGAAATCCATAATCGATGTTTAAAGGAAAGCCCGTCGGCCCACCATCCTGTACAGGTCAATATCTATCTCTAACCAACGTTCAACCAGGTTCCCACTTGTCTTTCAGTAACAATCAATTCAATCAATAGTCAATACAATAAGAAATATTAAAGCAATCTAGAACAATCAGATCAATAGTCATACACATCTCAATTCAATCTATCAATTCCAGAAAATTCAGAAATCATACGAAAATCGGGCAGCGTAACGACAGTCGGTCAAATTTACACAAAAATCCTGCAAAAAGCACAAATTCCAAATTTCTCCAAATTACAGTAGAAGATTTACGACATCAATACAAGACTATTATTCTATAGAATCCGAATCAAATCAAGTCCTGATATTTTTCTATTCGATTAAAATCGCGTAGAATCAATTCCGACCGGTAAAATCGTCGAAGAAAATACTCAAATCGTGTGTCATAATCATATCTATAACATACCAAAAGTTGTGCGGTGAAAGTTGTGTCAATACGAAATCATGTCGAAAATTCGACTACGAAAACACAAAACAGATCACAACTCGGTCAAAACTCAATATCTTTGAAAACAGAAATAGGGTTCGGAGTCCTTACCACGAGATCTTCACTTTTCCCAACAGCGACGTCGGACAAAAAGCGTTCCGCGGCCTCCAAAACCAAGCTTTTCCTTTTTTTTCCCTTTCTCTTTCTCTCTCCTCAAAATATCTGTTTTTTTATAAAATGATTTTCTCTCTCCTCAAAACGAGATGATTTTCTTATATCATAAAGCAGATCGGCCCGGCCGATCGCCAGATCGGCCGGTCGCCAGATCGCCAGGCGATCGGCCGGTCGCCAGATCGCCAGGCGATCGGCCGGTCGCCAGATCGCCAGGCGATCGGCCGGTCGCCAGATCGGCCCGGCCGGTCGCCAGATCGGCCCGGCCGGTCGCCAGATCGGCCCGGCCGGTCGCCAGATCAGCCCGGCCGGTCGCCAGATCGGCCCGGCCGGTCAGACCAAAAATGATCGTCCTGGACAGTTCCCAGGACTATTTTCAGGACGATATTTTCTACAGTGCAGATCGGCCTGGACGATCTCACTATCGTCCTGGACGATCCTGAGAGGAAAATCCAAATCAGAGAGGAACAGTAAGGGAACGAGGTCTCACATGATCTTCTTATATTTGGGGAAGCTTCAACTCAGAATTGTAAGGCCTTTAAGGAGATTCTTGATTCCTTTGCTAAGGTGTCTGATTTACTGGTTAATCATGATAAAAGCAAACTTATTATTTCAAAATAAATTCCAAATACTCTGGCTGTTTGTAAGGCTCTTAACATGACTTCTTTTGGGGATAAAATGACCTACCTTGGCATTCCAATTTTTGCCAAAAAGCTCTGTAAAGCTGATTTTTAGCCTCTCCTGCACTCCATTTCAAACTATTTAGCCGGCTGGAAAGCAAGATTGTTGTCAATTGCGAGGCATCTACAATTTATTAAATACACGATTTGCAATATTATTACTTATTGGATTAGGGGACTACTTTCCCTAAATCTTGTATTAAGAGCTTGAGTAGAATGTGTTCCATATTTCTATTTTTTGGAGATGTGGAGGCTAGGAAACTCTACCTTATTGCGTGGAAGAGAACATGCAAGCCTAAGAAGCTTGGTGGGAGGGGCATTCCGAATCTTTTTAGCATTCAATTTGCTAACTACTGTTCTATGGTTTTTAGATTTTACAACTCCAAATCTACTGTCCAATTTTTATATGCCAAATACGGTACTCCTTGGACCCCGGTTCAGAGCAAAGCTTCTACTCTTTGGAGTGAAATTGGTAGGGCTGGCTTGCAAATTACTTCTACTATTCGTTTTGATCTCAATACGAATAGTATTATTTCCTTTTTGTGGGATCCATGGCTTTATGGTAAGACTATTATGGTTGATTTCCCTAACCATAATTTAGAAAATTTCATCCCACACCATGCAACTATTTCTGAATTTGTGAGGGATGATGGTTGGCTGTTGCCGAGAGCAGTTCCTGAAGCTCTATTCCATATACTTCAGCACATTAGTTTTAAGCATGGGTCTAAAGGCACTTTATTTTGGCATGAAAGGGATAAGCCTTGCTTCTCTTATTTTATCAAATTTTACCATAGAGAGGAGGCCACGATTGATTGGTATAATCTTGTGTGGCATAAACATCATGCTCTTAAATATTCTATTTACTCGTGGATAGCTCTTAATAATGGGCTTAAAACGACGGAGGAGCTTATTAGAAGAACCATTGTGGTGCCTTCTACTTGTTCTTTATGTTATTCTCATTTTGAGACCAACTGCCATCTACTATTTGAATGTGATTATTCCTTCACTGTCTTACATAATCTGATACCTATGGTGGGAGATTTTCTTTTAAGACCCAGGCTCCTTCAGGTCCTAAATTTTTTGGGAGATCACAAACATATGTTAAAAAACCAAAAAGAGTTCCTTCTACTCATAGCTTGTTGTGCTAATTATTTTTGGAAGGAAAGGAATGAAAGAATGTTCAATTTTAAATTTAGAAGTACATCTTCTCTTTGCTCGGTCATTAAATCTGCTGTTGATGCCAAGATTTCAACCTGGAAGCACTCAGAAAATCTGAGAATTCCATGGCATGTTTAACGGAACTGCAGTATTTTCCGTTTTTTTGGTAATTCACTTCGGATGTTGTCACAGCAGTTTGAAGGTTTCTTTTGGGTTGTTGCTACTATAGTAATTTCGCTGATTTTGTCTTGGTTGGGTTGGACTGCTGTGTTGGAGGGGTGGTTATTTGGTTTGCCTTCTTGGCTGGCTGGAACTTTTTCTCTGGTCTCGTCCATGATATTGATGCAGTCCTGTGGCCGGCTGTCTGTTTGCAATCGGGGACTGTCTTCATCGGTGGATTTTTGTTCAAGGACGATGATGTAGCTGCTAATCATCTCCTTGAAGGGCCCTTTTTTTGGGCAACCAGGAGATTTTCTTTCGTGGTTGCCAGTTTTCTTTGCTCGTCAATGCGATTATCAGTCTGAGTCCGTCGGATGCTCTCGCATCTCTTTTGAATGGTTGTCCCAATTTTATTTGTTATATCTGATTTCCTTTTGTTTCATTAGGGGGTATAGGTTTTTGGTTTCACCTCACTTGTTAGAGGTTTAAACCTTTTTGTTATACCTTACTTTTAACCTTTTTTACATAGTAATATATGGGTTTTTGCTCTCATTTTCCCAAAAAAAAAGAAATATTTTTTTAATTTAAATAATTATAATAATTAATACTTATTTGTATGTGCAGAAAATGTATGTGAATAAACAAATAAAATTTTAAAAAAGATAAAAAATTTATAAATAATATCATTTTATTTAATTTTTTAGATAAATATTATAAAAACTCAAATTTTATTTATCATAAAAATAAGTATTGTGCAAAAATTAAAAAATAATCTAATATTAAAATAAAATTACCATGGTTAAACAAATTAAGTTTAAGTTGTCATCACTAAGTAAATTCAATCTAAAAATCACACATATTTGAGATATTTTTTATCCTCTATGGCCTAAAAAAGCTTAGAAACAACCCAAAGAAGCTCATCCTATATTAAATCGACAAACAGATTTCATATCATCATTATCTTTTCTATTGTTCCCACATAAATTTTGTAGCTCATTATACTCTATTGGTGGGAGCTTAGGGCTTCGATCAAGAGATTTTACTATAAAGCTTACAGGTAAAAAAAAAAAAAAACTCATATCATCATTGTCTTTTTTATCAATAGCTTTATCCTACCTTTTTAGAAGTTTTTTTTTTTTACTACTAAATTTATTTTCTAGTGGGTGCATACTTGAGCCTCTCTCATTATCTTCTAAAAGAAAAAAAGATAAAAGAAAATTTCATTCCTCTTACATAGTATCCTGAATAGCAATAGAATTCTTGAGCTGAGATTGAGTCATCATATTTTGAGAAGTCTGAAATATATTCTGAAGCTCTAATTCTGCAATTGAAATTCTCTTGCATGATATTGAATTCCTATATGAATCAATGTGACATAATTAGAATAAGGAAAGAGGTATAAGCATCATTCTAAACCTTAGTAACACTACCGACCTTTTCCGTCATTTTCATCTTTTATCTCTCTTACAACAATCTCCGTAACTTCTTCTAGGAAAATTAATTCCATCATTTTCATCTTTCTCTCTCTCTCTCTTACAAGAATCTCCACAACTTCTTCTGCAATCCAGCAAAATTATCCATAAAGTATCATACAACTGAAACAAAAGTTTGAAATGCATCAATTATCTACATTTTGTCAGTGTCCAATTAATTGTCTGAGCATGTAGCTTTTTACAAAAAATATATTCTCGTATGAACCAACCTCTATTATAAAAATTCTAAGCCCCTTGACATTTATATATGCAAAATTCTTTGTATTGATCTATCCAACATTGAGAAATCACATCAAAAGTCAAATATGCTCACCATAGAAGGAAATTCTAAAACCGAAGAAATTGATGAATATAATGGCTTACATTGCTTGCATTGATTAGATAGTCTCCACAGAATTGAACACCTTTTGTGCAAAACGATAGACAAACCTATTCCACTCTGGAGAAATTCAGCAAAGCGCATATTCATTCATAGCATCTTATTTGTCATAGAAACACAATAAAGATTTCATGGATCAACAAATCAGTCATGCTGCATTTACCTCATTGGTTTCAATGGAGAAAAGATGGGGAAGAAAATCATTTCCAATGAAAAAATAGATGAGAGTAAAATCATCTACAACCCTTTCGATATCAGCATTATATCGTGGTTTCATATCGAGCTCCAGATATATTCTCTCAATAGCCAAATATTCAGAAACTGTAAACAAAACAATGATGCTTTTTATCAGTAGAATAAAACACTATGGCTTTGTATGCATGGATGACGGATCAGAAATGAACCTGATAATGCTTCTTATAGAATCTTCTATTGCCAATTGTTTCAGGCTTTTTGAAAGACTCCATTGATTAAAAAATTATAAGATCTTTAGAAGAATCACTCATAAAAGTTGGTAAAGAAATTACTGTACCGTTAAGGCCAACAGTCAATAAAGCTCGATTCAAACTCTCTGGCATATGTCATTGGGATTTATAGCTTGCATGAAACTACTGTAATGTTAAGGCAAACTATCAATAAAGCACGATATGTTGAAGCCAATCAACATCAAGACGATAAACCATGCAATATCCACTGCATCATATATGAATCTATAAAAAATATAGCAAATCCTAGTACCTGGTAACTATGAGATTCTTTCACTTTGTCTATGTTAATTTTGATCATATATTTCATTAAAAAAATTAAATGTTTTAGAAGATGAAAGTAAATACATAATCTCAAAAAAGTCTAAATAATAATTTTGTTTTTTAAAACTTTAATATATCATAATCAGTGCTTATCTAATTTATATAAAAAAAAATTTCTAGCTCTGCCACTAAGTCCAAAAGTGATGACATTCGAATTAGAGACTTCAAAATACTCTAATTTAGGAGGCAGCTATTTTCACTCTCTAAAACTGCCTCCTTAATTTATCCTCCTCTCTTTGCTAATTCAAAAGAAAACAATAAACACTTAATTTCCATAATCAAGTAAGGTTAAATAAATAAATAAATAATACAAATTGCTAGTGAATAAAATGTGGATCAAATTAAACACCAACCAACCAGGAAGAAATAGAAAAGCTTTATTAGGAGAGGTTGAATAAGAAATTTAGCAATCAAGATACTAATCTTGGAAGTCAGAGACTGGGATTAAACTGTTCCCATCTCCCAAACATCTGTGAATTCAACAATCACATAATGGACCGATTTAACAAAACTTTCTTGATATTATAATTTTGTTACACTACTAAGTAAATATATAATGTTATGCAGAACAATGAGAAACAAAGCGAAGCTGATCTCATGAAAACAGTCAAAAGCACAATTCAAAATTATTAGAATTCTATATAGCTGAAATACCAAACATGAACGATAATGCAAAGAGTGTCTAGCTTCCCATGATGTGCTTTCTTACTTCTTAGGCCTAATCTCGATTCCCTGCACAATGAGGCCATTCTTCCAGTTCCCACCTTTGATCTCCAATAATGACATAGCAACATCCCCATCATCCCCTTCTTCATTGTAGAACTCTCCCAGCAAAATTTCCATCCAACCATCCTGCCTTGTTTGAGGTTTTCGAACCATTCCATGATCCCTCCGTGCTTGCTCATTTGGGTCTGGCCATTGATCATGCTGAGGTTCATCGGCGTCGCCGGGCACATCTGGTGCCTCAACTGGTGGATCATTCAGAGGCTCTCGTAAATCTTCTTGAGGTTCTTGTGGTAAATTCGCATGATGTAAGATATTCCACATAATTCTAGGCCGACGCAAAATTGGCTGAAGCCTGGAAGATTCTTGTTCTTCCATCAAGCGCACCGAGAACTTTGAGACATGGGCTCCTCCTATGGTGACCGACACCTCCTGCAAAGGAAACCTGAAGCCCCTTGCACTATTTGATAATTTGAATATAAGATAAGCTGAATAGTTGGACCGTTTGGAAAGCATCCTACAGTTAATCTTGCCTTGGATCTCCAACCAACAGACATTCAATAGCTCAGCAACTTCCGAAAACCTTGCAGAATAACACTCTTTTCAATCGTATATAAAAATTCAATAGCTACCACAGTATATCATAATATCAAACATGAAAGTTTTATAAAAAAATTTGCAAAGAATCCAAAATAAAATTAGAGGCTTAACAAGATCTCAATGACAATTGAAAACTTCTGCAAGGAAGCTTCAGGAGTTTAAAAAATGAAAATTATTACTTCTAAATAACCCGAGTCCTTGTTTGTAAAACCAGTTTTAGATATTAGAAAGGTAAGTTTGAGCAGAAAACAAGCAAACTCTAAAGAGCCATGGAAAAACTAGTCAGGATGGTCTTCTACAAATATCTGCAAGGTGCTACTCAAGAGCAGTTTCAACGAAAGAATTGAAAGCATTGCATAAATTCGGGTGGGCAATAAATATATATATATATATATATTGTAAACATATATCTGGATACTAGCCTATGTAAAGTGAACAGAAATGGCCCATATTTCTAAAGCTGCTTTGATGATATGCAAGATTAATTAGATCTCTTTGGTGCTAAAAGTCGCATTATTTCCTCCTAAAGTGATGAAGGATTGTAAGAGTTATCTTATCAATAAGGAGAAAAAGGCATACTATAAATAAACCACATGTGAATAAAGCAACATAAAGCAACAAATTTAGCTAGTAGTAGAGGCCCAACAGAAAGCACAGCAACATGTTATTAAAACAATCAATGGAAAGATAATCTAAGTATTTCAATTTATAGACAAAGAAAATAAATGAAAAAAATTCCACTTTATAGCATTAAACACTTTTTTTTTTGCAACGCTGCTAACGATTTAAAAAACATGCCAAAATTTTTATTATGACCTTTTAAAAAAACCCCTTTAGTTAAAAATATTGGAACTCTCATTATATTCCATTTACTTTTACAACAAACCAGTGATTTTCAGAGGGGCTATGCAAGGCCGCAAGATCTTTCATACCTTGCACAAAGAATACAAGGCATTTTGTACCAGTGCCTTTGCTGCCATTGCACAGAACGACAGGTATTTCCTTACTAGCAAGGAACACTACTTAGACCGGGGTTCAATAAAAAGATTATACTAATCATATTTAGCTTGAAAAAATTGGTAATTGAGCGTTAATGCTGCAACATAACAAGAACTGGGAAGCAATTTTGTAATATTAAGATTTCGGTCTACTATATGTAACTCAAACTAGTTGAGTTGAACGCAAAGTTTCAGCTTATCCAAAAAGACAATAAGAAATTCAACTTTTGATATCATGAGACTATAATGATTCAAATGTAACAAGATGATAGATTAGGATAATACATAAAAACTACATAGACACATATAACCTTTCAACAAGATAGTTCTTTTTCAAATCTCTCCAAATAGAATATATTCTAAAAATAAATTGATTCATCAACATTAGAAGATAAAAAAAAAACTAGCAAAGTAAACTAAGAACACAGATTCAAGAAAAAGGAAACCGGGTAATTTTTGGGTATCCCAAAAACTGAGAAATACTAAATGCATTAGAGATTTACGAGCAAGGTTTGCCATTGTCAAAGAATAAACATGAGCATTTCAAGGGCAAAAGTTCAAATCCATAAAAGGGCTAAGAATGAACAAAAAGTGGCAAGTTAAAGGAGAAAGAAACATAATTACAGTGTCAGATTGTGTAATACAAGGACTAAATGTTCTCCAGGAATAGGAAAAAACAATGTCCGAAAACCAACTAAAAAATAAAGGGAAATTTTTTAAACTAAGTATCGTATTAATTATAATTAAGCGATTAACCAACATTTTAAAAAAAAATTAAAACTCACCAAAGTCGCCCGTTACGGGCGACTTAATATAAAGGGTAAGTCGCCCGTTAAACGGGCGACTTATCCTGCTGAGAACTACCCGTTATGTGTATGAATAACGGGATAATGTAATACTAGTAAGTCGCCAGTTAATCTTTCATAATCTTAATCTTCAGTTGCGCTAAGTTAATCTTAGCAGACACTTACAAGGGTCGATTCCTCCCCCCAGTATATGTTGGTGAATATCTATCATCTAAAGACAAATGTCCACCATACATAAGGACAAACGATGCTTCCCGTCTAGACATTGTGGAATACTACGTATCGATAATGATATCCTGTACAAAATTTTATAACATATCTTTACAAAATATAATAGCATTTACATAGCAAAAAAAATAAAAAAAATAAAAACAAAAATAACATGATTTTGCAGTCACATTACTCCACTATGACGTTTGTATTATGAAAAATAATTTTCTTTCATAAAATATATTTAAAATATTATTTTGAAAATATAATTTTAAAAAAAATTCTTTTGAAAAATATAATTAAAACTTGGATTACAAATTTATATTTTTAATATTAACTATAAATGTATGTTACATAAAGTCTAAATATTACAATTTATAATTAACTGTCGTAGAAAATTTTGCTTGGATCTATTACTTAACATAATTTGTTCTATTATATATTTTTTAAAAAAAATCTTCAAATTGAATAATTCTTTTAAAAATCTATCCAAACATTTAATCTCTCAAAATAATATCAATCTACATTTACCCAACCAAATATTAGCAACAACAAAGCATTATCCACAAATCAAAGTTATGCTTTCGCAATGAAAATACATATCTCACACACAAATCTTAAGGTTTACCACTAAACCACCCCTAAACTTTTAACATAATACACTATAACGAAGAAGGCTACTAAAGGAATGCATTTTAAACAAAAAAAATTAAAAAAAAAATATTACAAAACAGCTTACCAGTCGGCTCTGGATTGCGAAATCCTCTTCCCATCTGCGCTCGTTTGCGAAATTAGGGCATGAACTGGGGAATCGGGGGGGATAAAGTGGAGTGGGTAAGTCGCCCGTTTAACGGGCGACTTAACCCTTTTAAGTAAGTCGCCAGTTTAACAGGCGACTTTGACGAGTTTTAAATTTTTTTAAAACGTTGGTTATTTGCTTAATTATAATTAATATGATACTTAGTTTAAAAAATTGCCCAAAAATAAATCTTAAAAATCAATCCTTCAAAGTTCCATCAAGTTTCGCACTATTTAAACCACCAAGTTAGAAAAGAAAAACTATGATGACTTTCATCAACTCCTACATTTCCATAAACTAGTCAACCAGTTTCTTCTAAGTTCAAGACAAGAGTGGAGATTGGAGAAGCCTTCCTCCCAGAAAAACACATTATTCTTCCGCATCCCCCACCAATACTTTCATAATAGCATATCAACTATCAAGGCAAACAAAACTCAAAACAGACAAATTTTAACAACCAAAACGTAACTATAAGCCGAAAAAAAATAGACAAACTATTACCAACATACAAAATTTGTCTGAAAAAGAAAAAAAAGAGTTGGAACTGGAGGAGTCAATTTATGAATTCTCTACGCCAGTATAGAAAACAAATCAAATTTTATCCATAACTTCATCTATAACAAAAGAATTTCATATAAATATCATAATCAAATAAAAGAGGTAGACGAGAAAATTCGGAACAAGCTCATTACCTTGATTCAGGGTGAGGAACCCATCTCCAATATTGTGGAGTATCTCCCCACACAATCCAAAGCTCTCTCGCCGGCAAGATGAAGCACTTAGCCCCAGTGTCTCTATCCACAAAAAAGCCCTGATGAGAACAAAAAAACATCAGCACTGCTTCAAAAAAAAAAAACTAAATTCAAGAACATGGCAACCACAAACATAAATTAATAAAAAAGCCGACAGGAACAAACCATCTTTCCGCCGTCGATGAGGATCGGGTCGCAGAGACGAAAGTACAGGTGCTTCATCGATGCAAATTCCACCCGATCGACGGCTCGTGCGAGCATCTCAGAGTAATCGGCCGGAAGGAAACTCCTCCACACTTTGTCAGAGCACGCTGCCGACCGAAACGCTGCCGAGACCGCCTCTGATCGGCACGCATCACGAGGGGACGTAAACGATATCGCATGTGACACGCACTCTTCCGGAAGCCCCTGGATATCGCTGCAACTTCCTCCCACCTCCATCTCTCTCTGACTCTCTCTCTCTCTCTGTACTTTGTCTTCTTCTCTTTCTCTCTCTCTCTCGATACCTTCGCTCTTTCCCGACCTGTAGCGTATATATGGAGGCGCGAGGTAAAGGCTAAAAAAGGCAGCGAACAAAGAGAGACCCCTCTTGCCGTCGGATTTCAGGAATTTTAGATTTTTTTTTTTCCGTTGAGTTCTGCTTTCTTAATTCTTAAGTATGTGTCGTGTACATGAGTTTATTTTAATTGGTTCAAATTTTTAAGAATAATTTAAAGAAAAATTAAATTTTTATGCTCATAATAGTAATAATAATTTATTTTGAAAACAGATTCCTCAAGCTAATTTTTTTATTTCATAGATTATTCATTGAAGTTAATTTCTAATCAGATTATGATCATAACAATATTCAAATGGAGGTTCAAAAAAAATTTTGAAACCAAGTTCTACAAAACTTCTAACATAAATCTATAAATATAAGAGCAATATTAGAACAATGTACAATTACACCTCAAGCAGGGCTTGAGCAGGCTTCGAAGTAGGTTCAAATACCACTCCAAACTTCTATCTATTAAGATGTTGTCCGATTTGACCTAATGATATCACAGCGTTATATCTTTGATATAATTTTCAGGAGGCCGCTCATCCTTAAAATGTTATTGCATAAGCAAGCTTAACTTAGAAGTTTCTACTAAAATTTCATCTGTTATCCTAAAATGTGCATTGATGTTTAGGAGTTTAATTTTATTTTTATAAGGGAGTTCACAACCTCCCCCACTTAGATAAATAATGCCTTCATCAGTTTTCCTTCACCCAGAATCATCCACCGAGATGAATAGGAGCACTTAGTTTTTATCTTCTAGCTGGTCTGTTGCTTTCATGTCATTTCTAACAGCTCAAACTCTAAACTATTAAGATATTATCAACTTTAGCCTAATGACCTCACGGTTTTATATCTTTGGTGTAACTTTCAAGAAGATCGCCCATTCAAGAAATGTGCATGTATAATCACGCTTAATTTTGAAATTTATATTGAAATTTTAATCATTAAATTAAAAGACGTCTTAATATTTAAGAGTTTAGGTTATAACAAAAAAAAAAAAGAGTTTAGGTAATTCACACTTTATGTAGTAGATATTATAACAATTTGGTTCTTTTAGAGTTTATGATAAGCACATATCATCGTAATTATAAGCATTACAACATTTAGTATAATCATTTAAAGGTATTACTAAAAAAAAGTTATAATACATAACTCCACTTTTTAATAGCATATAAGACATATTCTTAATAAATCATCACAAAGTGAAAGGAAAACGTTTTAATATCAAATAAAATTATACTACTACAGCTATGACAAGAAAATTAAAGTAAAAACTACCATGATGGCAGCCCACACTGGGATTTATAAGTAGTTGATCTAGGGGTATCAAAATGGGTCAACAGGTCGAAATTGGGCTAGACACAAAATTGATCCAACCTAAATTTAGTTAACCCAAACTTGACCTATTTGATAAATGGGTCAAAAATGCAGACTCTGACTCGACCTGCTAATAGCCTGAATGACTCGAATCTTTTCAATAATCCATCTTGATGTTTAAAAAAAAAATTCTATATATTTTTAACAATATATTAAATTAATTAATAAAAAATAAGGAATCATACATGTTGCGTCCTGGAATAAGCACGGCGGTAGAGAAATATATGGTTTAACGTCTTAGCATTGTACGAAGATCCAGCACACAAGCAGATAAGTGAGAGGGTGTAGCATTCATAAGAGACACCAGAGTTTTTATGTGGAAAACCCCTGAAAAGGGGGAAAAACCACGGGGCTTGACCCAGTTTGAATGAATCCACTAGTATTTGCAGTCGATTACAAATGAGGCTCTTCCTTTGGAGAAGGCCTTGTATTGATGTAGCAAAGGTGCATCATATAGATTGCATTATATTGTAGGAGTTACATATACATGTTTGTTTGGTCAGAAGGATCGTAGTCGACAGGAGACCAGGGTCAGAAAGACCGTAGTCTGGTGATGGAGGTCGGAGTGACCATAGTAGGCGACAGAGGTCGGGAGGACCATAGTCGGCAGGAGACTGGGGTTTGAAAGACCGGGGTCTGGTGATGGAGGTCGGAGTGACCGTAATAGGCGACAGAGGTCGAAAGGACCGTAGTCGGCAGGAGACCGAGGTCAGAAAGACCGTTGTATGTTGATGGAGGTCGGACGGACAGTAGTAGGCGACAGAGGTCGGGAGGACCATAGTCGACAGGAGACCGGGGTCTGAAAGACCGTTGGTGTAGGGCGGTACTCTGGTAGAACTCTAGGCGTCAGGCAGTGGCCTAGCAGAAGTCCGGGCCTCAGGTGAAGGTGAGAGCCACAGGCAAAGGTGAGGGCCTCAGGTGGTGGTGATCCGGCGAAGCTCCGGCGGTGGTCCGGCGAGGCTCTAGCGGTGGTCCGAAGAGATTCCGGCGGTGGTCCTGCGAAATTCCGGCGATGGTCCGGCGAGGTTCCGGCGGTGGTCCGGCGAGGCTCCAGCGATGGTCCGGCGAGAATCCGACGGTGGTGGAGGAGGAGCTTCTTCCTTCTCTTCTCCTCTTCTCTTCTTGCTTGGACCCTCTCTTGTGAAGAATGAGGGCTCTATTTATAGATTTTCTGGAGTGGCATGGTCCGTAAATAGGCGTGAGATCAGGGGCAAATAAGGAGTGCTCGAATGGACGGCCGATATCGAATCCTTTGATCATGCACAGTTTTTTGGACATTTGGAGGCTTTAATGATGTCGGAATTCGGCAATCTTGGGCTCGTTGGATTCGTCTCGTCAAGCCGCTCGATTCGAGTATAAGCTCGTTAAAATCGGAGACCGTTTGGTAACTCAAATTGCGGCTTGAACGTTCCAACAGCGCTTCGGATCCTTGATCCGGGCTCATTTGGGCTCGGATTGGGTTGAACTTGGTGTCGTTGGGTTCGTATTTCCGAGATGCTCAGTTTAACTATAAGCTCGCTGAAATCGGAGTTCAGACGCTCTCGAATTTAATTTTTGAAGTTTCCAACTAGCTTATGCCTCGAGATTTGTGCCCGATCAAGATAAATTTGTGATGATGTATCAATACCAACAAATAAAAAATTTCAGGAAAAAAAAAGTAAATATATCATTTTGGATCTAAATCAAGTTGGTGAGTCAACTCGAATCTAACATGTTTAGAGTCAACTCAAATCCAACCCATTTAATAAATGAGTCGGAACTCCTAACACAAACCCGGTCCATTTGTTTAATGTGTCACATGAACATGGATTTTTTTACTCGCGTTTAGATTAGGTTATTTTTTGACATCTCTAGTTCGGTTAAACCCTTTTAGCACACATCCATTACAACTAAATTGCATCGACCTTTTCTCCTTTAAACGACAAACATTTTTTTGGATAGCCACTTTTTATCTCTACTGGCGTAATTAATACAACAAATTTATTTATTTCATATGGAACTGATGGTGGATACGTGTGTTGCAACTCTGGCTCCCGAGTTTATAATTTTGATAATAACAAATATTATTTATTGCCTCTTTATTTCTCCTAGTATTTGTAGAGCATATTTATTTATTTGTTGACTAACATTTTAGGTATACCATGCACTATTCTTTAGAGATTCAAGGCTCAAAATTGGGCAGAATAGGTTATGTCAAATGAGTTTATAATTTTCATTTATTTGTTTTTAATTTTTTTAGTCAAGTCCTGTAATGATGTATACAAGCCTAATGACCATGCACACAAATACAATAGGAGCAAAAATAATGTAAAATATTTTAATTTTTTTTATACATCATATTGTATTATCGGGTGTTACAGAAATTAATTAAAATATTTATTTTTTCTGAAAAAAAAAGATGTAACTAACCGTACAATACGAACACTATATCGTACTGGATTATCTGTTATAATTAGAAACCCCGTCATTCATTAAATTAGGCAAAAATTTGAACTTGAAAAGTCATTTTATTCGTAATGTATGAACCTAATCGTCATGTACGATGTTTAAAACATTGTTTAATTTAATCACATGGTTAATCAATTGAATATGCTGCATTTTAGTATTTTGATCGTAATGTATGAACTGGATTATACTATACGATCAATAGAGATGAATTTGGTCGTCCCATATTTCATCCCGGATGAACTATATTTCAGTTAAACTAATCGTACTGTATGATTAGTCATTCATACTGATGATCGTACATCACTAACTGGCATATTGAGTTCGTGCTGATGTTCATACTGATGATCATAAAGTACTAATATGCAAATTGAACTATTTGTAGTACTAAATGGTGATCGTACAATACTAATAGATCAAATTCTACACATTATACTATACGATCATGTCATCGTATTGTACGATCTTTAATGGATGAACTGATTTTTTTAGGATTTTTTGAAGTCCTGCAATCGTAACCCTTAGGGCTAGCTCATTGAAGTCTAACAACCTTCAAGACCATTGAACATACCGATGAAGTACGCAATTATACTTGCTTAAGAGAGTTGATGTGCATATATGCTTAGGTTTTGATTGATTTAAAATTTATAAAATTCTATTGAATATGTAAGTATATGTGTCGATCAAGTAATAAAGTTGATATATCATCAAAGATTTATCTTGAATGGACACGAATCATGAGGCAAAATCTAGCTAAAAAACTTCCAAAATTAAACCTGGGACCATTTGAACTTCAATTTTAGCAAACTTATAGTCGAACTGAATGTCTTGAAAAGACAAACCCAACGACACCAAATTCAACCCATTCCAAACCGAAACGAGTCCAAAAAAAATAGCATAAGCGCATTTGGAAGGTTCAAATCATAAATTGGATGACCAAATGGTTTCCAAAAGTGACATGATTATAGTCAACTTGAGCAGCTCGATAAGATGAATCTAACAAATCCAAGATCAACAAATTTTGATATCATTAAAACATTCAAATGCCCAGTAAATAATTTACGATCAATATCGATTATCCATTCAAACCACTCCAAACATACCTTTGATCTCACTCATATATTACTTGTCATGCCACTATTAGAAAATTATAAATAGATCATTCATTTCTTATGGAAAGGGGATGAAAGCAAGGAAGAGAAGGGAGAGAAGGAAGAGAGAGAAATTAGAGCACTCTTGCTACCACACTCCTCCTCGACCACCATCGGACCACCGAGCATCGTCGGACTTCTGTCCGACCACTGATTGACGTCGGACTTCTGTTCGGCCACCAATTGAGGCTGAACTTCCACCCGACTTTCAAATATGGTTGGACTTACACCCGGTCACCAACTGACATTGTACTTCCACCCAGCTGCAGACTACAATCTTTCCAACCTTCGTTGTCAGACTATAGTCTTTCTAACCACTGTCGCCCGCCGACTATTGTCTTTCTGACCTCCATCACCAGACTACAATCCTTCTGACCTTCGTCGCCAAACAAAGATCTTTCTGACCTCCGTAGCTCGCCGACTACGATCCTTCTGCCACTATCACCCAACTATAGTCTTTTTGACTTCCTTCGCCCGCTAACTATGTTCCTGCCGACTAAATGAGCATGTCAATACTAATTCTTCCAATTCCCACCATGTAATGCACTCTATATGATGCATAATTGCTACATCAAACCAAAGCCTTCCCTTAAGGAAGGGTCTCATTTGTAATTGACTATAAACATTAGTAGATTCATTCAAATAGGGTCAAGACCTGTGGTTCCCTTGCATTAAGAGTTTCCACGTAAAAACTCTAGAGTCTCTTATGAATGCTACACCCTCTCTTTGATCTAATCATGTGTTGGATTTTCATGCAAAGTTAAGACGTTAAACTTTATATTTTTCTACCTTATCGAATATTTCAGGATGCAACAAATGTGATAAAGAAGAGTGTCGATCCCACAAGGAAATGTTCTATTTAATTACAATTAAACTACTACTATTTATTGTAAATACACAATTTATCCCATTTAATATAAAAATGAATATTTTTGCATTTTTGTTAAGTAATATATACTAATATAAATAAATTATTCTGAACTAATGAATGCAAGACAACATAAGTATATATATATATATATATAATATTTATTGTAATTCATTTGTCCACCCTTAAAATTACAGTTGATTTCGCCCGTGATGGTAGCTTGCGATAGCAAGTGGTGAAAATTTTGTAATGCATATAAGAATCAACCAATTATCAAATTCACCAAAATTGAATCGCATTAAAATTTTACCATAACAAAAATTTCAATTCTCAAAATACATTGCATTTAAAAAATACTAACATTACAAATGTAGCAAATCAAAGGAAATAAACTAATAAAATTGGCACATTATATCCCTCACTTCACTCCATGTACCCACAATTCTATATCCATATTTACATCAAGGTCCAATAACAAGGATAGGTGCGGTAAGCGGTAACAATAATTTTTAGGCGGTGACTTAAAGCAGGCAAACGTTTAGCAGGCTTAAAAAACAGGGAAAAATTGACGAAATGAGGAAGACGACGGGAAAGTGTTGGAGGGCTAAAACCGTAAACTTCAGGCAGACGAGACAGGGCTTCACGAAAGCTGAGAAGGCTTCGTCATCTTTGATTCCGTGGTGAGTGCCACGTTAGCCACGGCCTGATACGTGGCGACGGGGCCTGGGTAGAAAACCGCTCTTCCCATGCTGTCATAGGCCACCTGCCCCGTCGTATAACCCGACGCAGGCGAGTTCGCCGGCGCAGCATCCCTTCCGGTAGGGGGAGCTACAGTGTACATAGTCGGCACGTCGCGGTAGACATCGGCAGGCACAACCCTTGAGAATGCTGGCGGCGGCGGATGCGTTGCCGTGTAATATGCCTGCCCTGTAGTGGGGGGATACAGACCGTGAGAAGCAGGGATCAGATACACCGGTTGGTCTCCACCAGCCAACGAGGTGAACCTCCCGCCGGCGATGCCGCGCTGATCTGCCCAGTAGGCAGTCGGAATCTGTGTTGCGGCAGCCGTACTAGGAGCTAATGTCGCCGCCGGAGCTGGTGGGGGCAGACCCTTGTCTGGAATTCGGGGTGCGTAGAATTCTCCATGGTAAACCGTAGATAGGGTTTCATCGCTGCCGTTCCGCTGCACGTTCGCCGGCGGATGGAACTGGTTCTCTGCGATCTGTAGCCTTTGGATCTCTTGAATATGCCTCTGTACCTCCGCTGAAGGAGAAACCACCGTTTCCCCTGCATTCTGCGGCGTTTCCTCCTTCGCCAGGTCAGATCCGGCCGAAAGGGCATCGTTGGTCAAAGTATCAACCACAAGACTATCCGGCGTCGTCTCCTTGGCCTTCAGCACCACCGGAGGCGGCACAATGCCGGACAAGAAATCAGGAACTAGCGCAGGAGGCGGAGGCGGAGGAAGTTGCAAGGTATTATGATCCATAGACGGCGCCAACTGCGACGGAAGCAGCGGCTCAAGAAACCACATCCGATCGGCCTTTTGCTCACCCTTCCCTGAACTGATTGATGGATTTGCAGGGAAAAGGAATAAACGTAAGCGTGCGGCGGGCTTCCCGGAAGATAAATGGAGGCGATCGTACTCAATCATCATGTGGTCGAGATCCTCATCATTAGTAACGGAGATCAGCGCATCAAGATCCTCACCGGGGAGCTGATACTTGAAGCAGATCTCGTCGGGTGAGTTGGCGCCGTACAGCGAAGAGAGTTTAGCGATGATAGCTGGGAATCGAATGGAGCGGTCGACGGCGAGAATCTTCGTCTCGCCCCCGAAGTAGGAGAGCTGATTGTCGTGGGGACGGGGCTGGATCCGACCGCCGTAGCTGCACATGAGCTTCACGCGGACGGCGGCGGGCTGCGGTGTCTCATCCCAGGAGATGGCTGTGTCGCCATCGATCTCGCGGCATTGGGGCGATGAGTCGCCGGATTCTGGGTAGGTAGTATAGGGGTAGCCCTCCATGCCCTAAGCGGCGATAGTGCTCTCGCTCACTGTTCTACGGGATGATTTGCAGTGAGAAAGAACCAGGCTATGATGAAAGGACTACGGCATACCGAAGGCCAAAGTATTATATAGTAGTCGCGGGACGGAACTAGAGGCCGGAAGAAAAAAATTTATAGGGCATAATCATCAAAATTTTAATGAATGATCTAAAAAATAATTAAATATATTTCAAAATAAATATAATATACAGATAATTAATATTTTACTAATTATATCTTTAATTTAATACTTTTAAGAACAATTCTAAAAATTTTTTAATTTATATATTCCGATATAAAATTAAATATTATATACATATAGTTTCTCTAATTAAATTAATCTTTAATATTTATATTCACCCTTTTAATTAAATTAGGTGAGTATATATCCCCTGATTTTCTAGAAAAAAAGGGTGAATATATATATATATA
This sequence comes from Dendrobium nobile, assembly GCA_022539455.1. Taxonomy (NCBI): domain Eukaryota; kingdom Viridiplantae; phylum Streptophyta; class Magnoliopsida; order Asparagales; family Orchidaceae; genus Dendrobium; species Dendrobium nobile. The sequence goes on from CM039726.1 coordinate 9,817,186, forward strand.
TATATATATATATATATATATATATATATATATATATATATATATATATATATATATATATAAATTAAAGTATTATAAAAATAAATAGATAAAAATCTAATAGTATATATGTGCAATTACACTCACATTTATTATCTCTTTTAATCTTTTTGTGGGTGTAAATGAGCCAAACTGGCTCGTGACACTGTTTTTTATCTAATGATCTCCATATATGACTTCCTTTTCATGAAGCATGCTTGACAAAACAAAGCTACCACTACATCTTCTTTAGCAATGCAAAATCCTATGGAGACTTTGATTTTATCTAAGGCAGCTTTTTTAATGCTTTTTAAATATTGCTTTTTAGTATTAAAATTTCTAATTCAATAAAATTTTAACTAAAAAGCCATTTTAAATAAAGTCTTTACCGCAAGTTGAGCGCTAGAGTTGGAGAAGGAATGATCGAGCTTATTTTTGGAACAAGCTGAGCTCAAATTTGCAATGACTCTAATTTTACTGTGCTCATGTATATGCTAATCTATACCTCTCCTATTCGTCACTTCCACGTCATGAAGTAATGCAGTGTACATTATATAGGGGCTGTTTGGTGCCACCTAGGATTTGATTTAAGTAGGATTTCATAAATTTGCCAAATTCGGATTTTAAAAATCCTAAAAACTGTTCGGTAACATTCATGATAAATCCTAATAAATCTAGTGTGATTGTTTGACTATAGAAAGGATTTAACGAGCGGATTATTCCTCCCGAGCCAACGGATTTCATAAATCTAGTAAAAAATAGGATTTCAGAAATCCAGAATTTAGCACGAAAAGATAGAATTTTTCATATACGGCAACTTTCATTTATCGTGAGATTTGATTTTACATTTTAGGCCGTTGGCTGAATTTCACTCAAATCCGGTCTAAATCCTGCTACCAAACAGCCCCTTAGTGCTCTTATACTTTCTCGTGCGTCGAGATTTGATTGCGATTTCACATGGCTCATGTGAGCCGCGAAATCAGTATCTTTTTCAAGAAATGATCTGGATTTGATAAAATTACATCCGGCGTCACTTGGAGGTCAGGCGAAATTCCGGTGTCTCGTGGAAGTCAGACAGAATTCCGGCGTCAGTTGGAGGTCAGGCGGAATTCTGGCGTCTCGTGGAAGTCGGGCAAAATTCTGGCGTCACGGAGTTTGGGTGAAACTATAGTGTCACTTGAATGTTGAGCAGAATTCTGGTGTTCCTTGTACGCCGGGTAGAATTCTGGTGTTGCTTGAATGTCGGGCAGAATACTGGCGGCGGTGGTCGAGGAGGAGTTTCTCCCCTCCTATCATTCTCTTCTTCTTCTTCTTCTTCTTACTTCTTGCTTGGGCCCCCCTCACAAGATAAATGAGGGGTTTATTTATAGATTTTTGGAGTGGCATGACCCGTAAATAGGTAAGAGATCATGGGTGAATCGGGACTGATTCGAATGAACGACCGATATTAAATCCCTTGATCATAGACCGTTCGTCAGATATTTGAAGACCTTAATGATGTCGAAATTTGGCGATCTTGGGCTCGTTGGATTCGTCTCGTCGAGCCGCTCGATTCTATTATATACACGTTATGTTTGGAAACCGTTTGGTAACTCAAATTGTGGTCGAACCTTCTAACAGAGCTTTGGGTCCTTGATTTGGACCCATTTGGGCTCGGATTGAGTCGATTTTGATATCGTTGGATTTGTATTTCCGAGAAGATCAGTTTGATAGTAAGTTTGCTGAAATCGGAGTTCAGATGATCCCAGAATTAATTTTCGAAGTTTCCAACTTGATTTTTGCCTCGAGCTTCGTGCTCAATCAAGATAATTTTATGATGACGTATCAATGAGCTTCTTTCAGACTAACTCAAAATCATATTGAAAATGTTTAACTTCAATACTCTCATAAATTCATGCTTAGTAAATATGTCAATCATCCATACATTCAAAGCTTGTCAATGGGCTGCCATAACGGTCCACCCATTATTTGTTTGAATAAAATAACTTAAAAATTGGCCCCGCATATTTTCCATCTATCTGGTGGCCACGAGCACATTAGGAGCCATTTGATTTGATGGATTGGGGTTGAA